>JAMJFZ010000882.1:7747500-8135000 GCA_026225945.1 Cricetomys ansorgei | reverse complement strand
GAATATTAGATTGTATGGAAGCCAAAGCATTCCAGGTCTACATATAAGGTTAGATTGTATGGAGGCTGAAACCTTCTAGGACCGGAGATTGAATTTGCAAAGAATAAACTGTCCTCTGCCCTGAATCCACTAGAATAACGAATAAATCAATGTTTATATCTATATCTACATCTACCTACATCTACCTACATCTACATAGCTCTCTCTGAGCATGTGGGCAGGATGCTGGCCTGTTTGGACATTTAGTCCTATTTTCTTGTTGTGTAATTTCTACTGATCCTTTTAGCAGTCACACCTCCTAGAAAGGCTGTTCTCACCTTACAGAGGCTTAATCTGACATCCTCCTGTAAACTCAACCGTGTGCTGAGATTCCGCCCTTGGTCACTGCAGGTTACCTCTCAATTTCATTTCCTAGGACTGTGACTCCTTATGCCTTTAGACTCAGCATCTAGAACAATATTTACTCTAAATTTTATTAATTACTCTGCAATATGCTAAGCAGCCAAACACACTGGTTTTCTGGATTCCTTTCATGGTTTCTTCTACAGTATGAAACTGATGGCCATACTGGTAACTTTCCTAGCTTTAGTTAGACATATTGAAGAAGTGAAGGCCATTTTCTTATTTTACCTGGCATCAAGATTCAGATTTTGTTTTCAGTCATATTTGGATAATTTTTTAGAATTTTAAGGATTTACTGTAACCAAATTTCTTTTAAAAGTATGATTTTGTTAAAAGCCATGGCATATATAACTGCTTGAACACAGAGGTGAAAATTGCTTTGTCATACCCATTTTCGAGCACTATACTGAAAATCAAACTAATAGTGTTCATAGTTGCTATTCATGGCAAACCTACATTGGAAAGCAAGCCAAATGCCTGTCAACAGGGGAAGGAATTAGTTGTGATTTATTGATGCACTGGAAACTAAACAAATATTACAAGGGATGATTTATATGATTTATAGTTTTAAGTCACAGGATAGATTAATCTCAAATACAATGAATGCCAAGCAAAAGATATTAAGAGTCCACACAATATATATTATGTGATTCAGTTTTTCTATAAATTCAGTATCAAAGTAGGGACAATTGTTTTTGAAAGTCAAGATACTGCTCATTCTGGTTTGGGACAGAGTCTCCTGAGGTCAGAGATGGGGGAAGAAATTAGGTCAGCTTCTAGGGTATTTTTCATGTTCTGGTTCTTGATCTTAGTGATGGCTACATGGCAGAGCTTGTCTAATAAAAATTTATGAAGGTATGTATCTGTCACACATGAACACATATATCATGCAAGTAAAGGTCAAAGAATGGAGATAAATACATTTTGAAAATATAATCTTTGACTATAAACTCCAAAATTGCTGTTGATCATTTCAATGTTAAATACTGGTCTTAAAAGGCCTTTACATTTTTTTTTTTTTTTTTGGATACTTGTTAATATCCTAAGATGTGAGTACAAAGCCAAAAAAATTAAGCTTTGGAACAAGAAGCACATCACAGGCTAGTGACCAAATCTATGTCCTGGGAACATCCACAGGATGGCTAGAATTCAACAATCACTGCTTCACTCAGAGCCGTTTTCTCATACCTTCTGATGTCGGGAACCGCGGTCATGAACGACGCTTCTGTTTTCCACTTTCAGGTTCGACCTGCCACCGGTCATTTTGTTTTCCATGGATGGCTTTAGAGCTGAGTATTTACAAACATGGAGCTCTCTGGTGCCGAATATCGACAAACTGAGTAAGTCTCCCCAGCCGTCGACTGTGAATGAGAAAGAAATCCGCTCTTGCCATCCATCTCTGAAGGAGGACTTGCCCTCTGACAGCATGGGTGGTTCGTCGAAGCCCCAGGTCCTCTCAAGATCTTGATGATGACTTACCCCTGTGGTCTCTCTATTTTCACTAGGGAGAGATTTTCTTACTTGCTATCAGTCCTTGCCTTCTTTAAAAGTAGCATGCTCACCATTTCGTTTACTTTGATGTGTTCCATATTTAAATGTAACTTTTGACCTATGGAAATCTGTTATGCACACCACCTCAAGCGTGGCATTTGTCAGAACTGGGTTCCGAATCACAGAAAGGTGGCTGTGACCCTGGAGGACAAAAGCCCGAAGAAGCTTGGGTTGTTGGGTAGATCCGGCATCTACTAACACTCCACTGGCGTCAGGCTCCATCTCCAGTTCTGGCCTCCGATTGCATCGGACCTGGCCCACAGCTCATGGTGAGACCCCACACAGTTCTACCTTTCCCTTGCAGCACGAGTGTCTGTAAGATGGCCATTTTCTAGCGGATAGGATTACTGTCGAATCATTGCAGGGTATTAAGTGTTGATACACACAGTTATTATTGTCACCTTTACCACAGTGCCATGTTTCTGTGTAAGGGCCCTTGGCCTTCATGAAACGCAACACAGTAATACCAAATAACAGCTGACTGCCCAGGTCACAGCCTGAGAGCAGATTGGGGGGCGGGAAGGGGGGGGGCTCTTAACACTCACTGTTATTCAATTCCTGTCTTTCATTTTCTTTTCCCCAGCCTCTCTTTCATCTCCAAAATTTTCAAATACAATCACAATTGTATTAGTTTCTTGTTTTGTTTTTTTCTTCAAATTATTAGGAAATGGCTCTTTAAGCCTGAGTAAGCGATTGCCTTTTCTGAGTCTGGGTCTCCTCGCTGGTAAAATGAGAAGACAAGAGCTGATGATTTTTTTTTATCAGTTGACCTGTGCCGGGATGACGTGGAAAGGCGCCCTGCTTCTCTCTGTAACCCTACACTGTCAGATTCCCCTCATTCAGACACATCTTTGGCCAAGAGAGGAGAAGTTCCCAAGTGGAGAGCTGGTCACTCTGTGCTGAGCTGCTTGGATCTGAAAAGTTAACCAACACCTCTCAGAAGGCTGAACTGAATCTGTTTACAAGTGGAGTTAGTTTATTTCCTCATCCCATTGAGATTTGGAAACCGCATTAACAAACATTTCAACCATAGCCTTCTGCTTAAAATGCATTTTTGTCATCTAGATACCATCTTGATAGCCAGTGCATCAAATCTTACCACTTAAGTCTGCCAATGCAGACTACCTCCTTGTTAGTTTCTTCGGGAACTGGACTATTATGGATTGGGTGTGTAATGCCTCTCCCTAACAGGCTCATGTTTTGAACACTTGGGTCTCAGCTGATGGCTTTATTGTAGGAACTTTGGAAACTTTGCAAAAAGTTTGGAGCCTAGCTGGGAACAAGTAAGTCAGCAGATCCCTGGAGGACTACTGTTTCTGGCTTCTGCCTCTTTTTTTTGCCACTTCCTGTTTGACAGGAGAAAGAGAATTTCCTCTGTGTGTTCTGTTCAACCTCACAGAATTAGGTAGCCAAGGACTGAACACTGAACCCTTTGAAAATAGAAGCCAAACGAAATCCTGCTTTTCTTGTTGTTTATGCCAGGTTTTGGTCACACTGACAGAAAGCTAACTAATCCATGGATTGAGAACAAAAATTATGAAATAGGATCCTCATTATGATAGCATTGAGGTAAAATAGGCATCACTCTTAAGGAAATCCAAGAACATTCTTTAGTATTCCATCGAGTTGCTGAGGGTGAACTGTGATGGTGGAAACTGAGCATGAATTCTAATCACCAGCAGTGAGTCATATGGATAAACGCTAAGTGGACAAAGATATGGGTCCCAGACTCATACTGTAATGGCCATATGACGTTGTTTCACCTTAGTGTGAGAGGCTATAGATGTAGGATGGCTAGAGACAAGACCCAGAGCCCTTCCAATGAGACAGAATGGATCTGGCCTGGGTTGGAAACTGCCTGGAAAGTTAGGTGGGAAACCGGGGCTAAAACAAGACTACAAGTATCAAGTAAACAGTAAAAAGTCAGCAGATTCCTTTTGTAGAATTTTTTGGAGATTCAAGTCGGCAAGGCTGGCATGTGTGAACACTAAGCCTCTTCAGGTCTCTGTAGCAGGTTGCTGCTTTCTGCCTTCTACTCTGTTTTGATAAGATCAATCCGTACTAGCTCTACCCTCAGACGTGTATGAAGCAGCTTTGTCTGTGAGCACAATGTTTACAGAGGACCTCTAAAACGCATTCATTTTACATAACAGATGTCGTATATACTGGGTCACGATTCGATAGCTTCTTCAGTCCTGTCTGTGTTTTTAAACCTAAACCGAGTTTCATAGTTCACATACACATGGGTTGTTGCTGTCGTTGCCTATATGTACAGCCGCTCTCCGTCTTCTTACTGGGTACTCATCTCAGGTAATCAGTGATACGGAAGGGTTCTTTGTTCCATTTTATTCATTGCTTTCTGCTTGGCATCAGTTATTTTGTTCTTTTTTCCCTTTTTGTTGTCTTTTGTACTTAATTTTTAAAATATTCTTTGATCCTTTTCATTTTGTTTTGTATAATTTCTATAGACATTTTTCTTTTCTTTTCTTTTCTTTTTTTTTTTTTTTTCTTGAGACAGGGTTTCTCTGTTGTCACTCTGGCTGTCCTGGAACTCACTCTGTAGACCAGGCTGGCCTCGAACTCACAGAAGAGATCCTCCTGCCTCTGCCTCCTGAGTGCTGGGATTAGAGGCGTGCACCACCACTGCCCACCTAGAGGTATTTTCTTTGTGATTACCACAACACATAATTTTATCTTGTGATTATAACAATCTACTTTACAATAGCAAATTTAATTATGTACAAAAGTCCACACTTTTCTCCAACATACAATTTACGTTACAATTTATACCTATGCATGTTATATATCCATGTTCTTATTTAATTAGTTATTATGATATTTTACTTTCTATCTTTTATGTTGGAATTAAGTGTGATTTACCTACCACTTGCATAGAGTTAAGCTGTTCTGTATTTGTCTATGTTTACCTCCTCCACATGAGATTTCTAATTTTCTTATGTAATTTCATCTCAGCACCCTTTTCAAGACATTTCTAGTGCTGATGAACTCTCAGTTTCCTATGGAAACCTATTTCTCTCTACCTCTCTGTCTCTTTCCTTCTCTCATTTCCTCTTTTCTTTATCTTTTCACAGAGGATTTTTTTTTTCTAGATAGAGTGCTCTTGTTTTGTAGGGTTCTTTTTTCTTCCCTTGTATAATACATATCAACATTGAGGGTAGATCAGGCAACCCAGGTGGAGGAAATTGGTTCCCAAGGGCAGGCAAAAGCATCAGAGAACCCCCACATACACTCTAGCCTGTAGGTTCTCCACAAGAACACCAAGCCAGACAACCACATGACATATCCAGGAGACCCTGTAAGTTCTTCATTGCCACTTCAGCCTCTGATGGACCCCAAGAGTGCTGGTCCTTTGACTCTGTAGGGCTTGTTCTCCTGATGTCCCTGACCCCCTCGGGTCCCCAAAATCCTTCCCCCCTCTCTTCTGCATGTTTTCTGGAGCTCTGCAGGATATTTGGACATGGCCTCTGCATCTGTTCCCATCAGTTGCCAGCAGAAGCCTCACTGATGGAGACTGGGCTAGGGACTGATCTATGAGTAGAACAGGATATCATCATAAATCATCTCCTGGCTATCCAGTCTCTAGTTCCTAGCCTATCCTGCAGAATCAGGTATGGATTCCCTTCTTCGGCATGAGGTTCTGCCCTTCCATTGTCCCAGTGGTTCCTGTAGGGAGGATGGTTTATAGATGGAAGGTTTTGTGGATGGGGTGGTGTCCCAGTTCCTTAAATGAGAGCCTTGCTGGTTACAGGAGATGGCCTGTTCAGGCTCCCTATCCTCCATTGCTAAAGGTCGTCACCAAGGTCTCCATCGTGGACTCCAGAGAGTTTCCACTGACCTTGGTCTCCAAATCCTCCCTTAATGTCCTCCAATTCTGGTTGTCTCTCCATATTCTTTCTCTCCATCCCTATATCCACATCTGGTTCCTTCTCTTCCCTTCCCATCCTCCCCCAGCCCATCTGCACCATCTGTTCCATTTCCTCTTTACCAGAGAGATCCCTGTGTCGCCACCAAGGCACTCCTTATTGCTTAGTCTCTCTGGGTCTGTGGATTGCAACGCCTTTGTCTGTGTTTTGTAGGGTTTTAATCTTTTTCTTTTAGCACTTTAAATTCATTATTCTCCTCACTTCTGAAAAGAAAATCTATTACTTACAACCTCTAAAGGTTTCCCTGTGTGTTCTAAGATACCTTTCTTCTGATGCTTTCAGAAGTTTTTGTCTTTTGATAATTTTATTGCAATTTATAATGGCATGGAATTTTAGGTTCATGTGTTTTGGGTTTCTCTGGATGTTCTGGGATTGGAATGTGCATCTTCTTTCCCAGATCTGAGATAGTTCTTTGAATAAACTTTTTAGCTGCTTCTCTTTCTCCTCTCCTGGAAATCCCATGATGTGTGTATTGGTTCTCTTATGGTGTATTGTAAGGCTGTTCATCTTTATTTTCTCTTTGTCATTATTTTTAAATTTTGTTCTTCTGTATGAATAATTTACACTGAAATCCTGAGTTTTCTGACCATTTCTTCTTGATCCAGTCTGAATTTGTAGTTCTCTCGTGACCTTTTCAGTGAAGTTACCTCAGTCTTCTGTTCTGTGATTTCTACTTGGTAGCTTTGAAACACTGCCTACTTCTTTTATGAAATTCTACTTTTGTACATGCATCAATACCAACATCTTTGCAGCTGCTATTTTTAATTATCTTTTAGATAAATCATACCATTCTGCTTAGTTAAAGTCAACTTCTGAAAAATTTTCTCATTCCTTTGTTTTGAACATATTTCCTTCTTGTTTTCATTTTTCCTTTACCAATTATATAGACTGTATTCCTGTCTATAATTAGGCAAGATAGTCACTTCTCTTAGTCTTGGTTAATTGGCCTTGTATAAGAAGAGAAACTTACCAGTCAGCCTGATTATCTAGCTAGAGGCATCTCAAAACCTCATGTTAGGCTCAACTTATTTCTTTGTTCTTGGGGGCTGTGCAGGTATTAAATACGTGCCAGATCTCATCAAAACAAGCAAGACTGAAACCCAGTTTCTTCAATAGACACGCCTCTAACTCTTTCTGACACCAGAAAAATGAGTTGGAATGCTGGATTCTTTGCCTGTTTTCCTTGTGATATGGGATAGGCCACTTGCTAATTAGTATACTGAATGCGTCCATTATCTTTTATCTTACTGGTTTCCAGGAAAGCAGACTAGTTCTTATTAGTGCTATATACAAGGCAGATGTGTCAATTAGAACCTTCTGGGAGATGGGGCTTTAGGCATGCTTGTGGGGATTCTCTTGATCTGGTTAATGAGGTGGGAAGACCTATGCAAAAAGGGTAGTACCCCTCCCCGAGATAGAATCCTGGACTGTATGAAAAGAAAAAACTGAGCAGAGCACAAGTATTCACTGTCCTCTGTTTCTTAACTTTAGATACAATGTGACCAACTACTTTTTCTGCCAAGCTCTTGCTGCTTAGTGGTCCAATTTTCTTCTTCCCTGGGGGAATGCTGGGATCTCGAGGTTCCCAGTGGATCATATGGGATATGGTACTGTGTTTGATGAGGGGGAATTACAACAGTTACCATGTGGCATGTTCACCCTTGCCTGTGTTTCAGGAACCTCTGAAAAGGGTTCTTCTCACACGGGGGATTGAGTCCTGTGTTGCCGCTTAGTGGCTATGCTTGTGGTGTGGTAAAGAGTAACAGGGCTTCCTGTTCCTTCAGATTCTTAACACTGTTCCCTTTTTAATCTTTTCTTCTCTGTGTGCTTTGGGTTTAGTGTAAATCCCACCAGTCAAGAAAAAGACCACCACAATTGAGCCAATTTGAAGCAATTTTTAATTAAATTAATTAAATACTTACTGTTTAGGAAGATGGACCATTCTGAGGTTCCCATGGAGCGGTCCTACCACCTCCAAAGTTCACACAGAATGGCACAGAGTCACATGACACAGATGCTTAAAAAGGCAGAACCCGTAAGGCTATGTACTTCCCACTAGGTCCAATCAGCTGCAAGCATCTATCCTGATGCACTTCCTATCTGAGTTATTTCTCACCTACAAGTTACTAAGCATATCCAGTGCATTTGGAGCACATCTGGTACAGCAGGAATAACCAAATGGGGTCTTGACATTCCCCATGCAACTTTCCAGCAGGTTATTTATCATTGGGCAAGTGAGATTACAGGATTCTGTCTTTCTGTGTCTCACTTGAACAGCCCCACCTAGCACTCCAGGAAGTTATATTCTTCCTTGTATAGATAGATCTCTTAGGCATAGTAATTAAAATTTAAAATGTAACTTTTGCTCTTACATTAGAATCATATGTACAACTCTGGGAGCATCGATACCCTACCGAGCTTACAGATTCCATTGAGTTCTGGATATGACATAAATTAGCCATTTGACTAGTCTTTCCAGAGAGTATAAAAAATGGGAAAAATGAAAGGCACTTATCTTAAATCTGTGAATATTGCTGAGCTGTTTGTATACCATGGTTTGGTGGCAATATCTTAACTCATATTTCATTATTCCTACCCTCATAAGACTATAAAGACAGCTTTGAAGCTCCAACCTGCACGTTCCTTGAGTTCATCTGTTCCTCATTTAGCTTTCTGCCCTCTTATCGTCGTAGATGCTGTAAGCCTGGTTACACGTGCTTGCCCTATTTACACTTTTGGGTTATTTTTATTTAGAATTTTCTTTCCTTTCTTGTTGTGTGGTGTACATGTATGTATGTCTGTGTATGCAAATGGGCGTGTGTGTGTGTGTGTGTGTGTGTGTGTGTGTGTGTGTGTGTGTGTAGAAGTCAGAAGTTGGTATCAGGCATCTTCCTCAATTGAATTCCATCTTATTGTCTGACATAGAGTCTCTAGCTGAACCCAGAGCTCAGTTCACCAAGGTTAACTGGCCAGCGAGCTCCAAGGATCTGCCTGTGTCTGCCACAGGGTTAAAGGTACACATGGCCATACCCAGTTTTCTATGTGGGTGTTGGAAATCCAAACTCAGTTCCTCATGCTTGTGCAGCTAGCTCAGCTATCTCCCAACGCCACCCAGAATTTTGTTTCTCTAAAAATATTTTCCATAGGTCAATTATGTGCACAGTTAATATTTTTAAGAAATTTTAAGTATTTTTAAGAAATTATACAGTCATAACAAAACTTTTTCCCAATAGCTTTCCTTTCCCCATAGAAGCAATCCATCCAATGTGTTCTAATGAATCATAATTTAGATTTAGAAGCAAAACTGCCGGGAAGCCATGCTTCCTGCAGGCTGTCATGGTTATAAAACATGACACAAAGAGATAGCCCAAGTTGGAAGACAGTCACAGGTGTGTCCTATTTGGAACATTATCAGTAGGGTGGTGTCGTGGTTTCCCAAAACTGGCAGCTTAGTTACATTTCATTTTATACCCAGTATCTTTAGGCAGTTAGAAACCTGAGTTCCCTCACCCATGTTTTAAGGAAATGAGAACAGAAACTGACTCTACATTTCTGTTCATTGTATGAAATCTTCTCTCATATCATTCTTCTAATGGTAAAAAGTAGACTAGACCTGATTTTATTTATCATAGGACTTCATGACAACCCACTTTACAGTGTCCTAAGCAGAAGATAGCTACTCCTTTCCTCTTCCCATCAAGGGGCCTACACAGTGGGCTCCATAGGGGACCCTAGAAAAAGGGTGAGATTTCTGGATTCTTTTTAAAAACACCAAACAAAGTCTGGGAACTAGACCAAGCTCATGTCTGTGAGAACGTTGTTTTCAACTGCAGAGCATGTCACACTTTGGCCATCAACCAATTTCACTTTGTGTTTTAACTTAAATAGAATCAATCACGGGAGAGCTGGCTTTTAGAATGAGAGGTCATGAGATTTGGGTATGGAAACATTCCCTGTGCTCCACTGCTGCAAAGGAAATAGCAAGGTGCTCCAGTGGCTCTGACCTCCTATCATGGGGTTATGGCTCACATTGAAAACTGAGGAACAATAGGAGCACAATTAATGCCATACTTTGTGAAAAACAGCTTACAGGAAACTTCATAGACCAAATGGAAACTGAGCCAAAAATAATAAGCAGTTAAGTGAACTCATTTTGCAAACATCAGTGGGTGGCATGGGTTTTTGCAGCTGTACACTTCAAATGCCTTTTCAAGTGTGTGGACGGGTCTGATGACTTTGGTTATGCTGAATATTTTAAATATAGCAACCCTCAGCTGCGTGGAAATAGTTACTCTAATGGCTTGCTACATAAAGAGAGGAATCAAAAGAAAATGATGCCAATAGTGTATAGTTTAGGGTTTTGTTTCTTTTTTATTTTAAAGGTCAGAAAGCTGGGGCTCCTGGGCTAAATTATGGTCACTCTGCTTTATTTCATTTGATCTTACATATGCTAAGAATTGTGGGTTTCTTTTTTCCTTCCTTCCTTCCTTCCTTCCTTCCTTCCTTCCTTCCTTCCTTTTCTTCTTCCCTCCCTCTCTCTCCTCCCTCCCTCTCCTCCCCCCTTTCTTTCTTTTGATTTTTTCAAGACAGGGTTTCTCTGTCTTAACTCTGGCTGTCCTGGAACTCACTCCATAGACCAGACTGGCCTCACACTCACAGAGATCCACCTGCTTCTGCCTCTCGAGAGCTGGGATCAAAGGTTTGCGCCATAACCACCTGGCTATTTGTTGTTGTTTGTTTTAATGATATAAAAGAGAAGAAAACAATCTTGCAGCATATAAAATTATATGAAATAAAAATTTCAGTGTTCATCAATGACATTTATTGTAACTCAGCCACATGCACCTGTTTATGGCCCACCTGTGGGGCTTTGGTGTCAACCCAGAGTTGAGCTGCTTCCACCGAAACTGCATAGCCTTGCAAAGTCTAGCATCTCTGCTCCTGGCTCTTCCTATAAAAGAGCCTACTCACCTCCTAAAAAGAAACTTTTCTTTTCTTTTTCTTTTTTTTCTTTCTTTTTATTTTTATTTTTTTTTGGTAATAAACAAAATTAAGGTTCAGAATTTCAAATTCTTTCTATCTTTAATCTATGTTTTAGTTTTCTGGTTTTATGGGAAACATGTTGATATTTAGTTATCCAAAAATATTTCTGAAAAAGAAACAAACTATCTAATCTCCTTCTATATTCTCTTGCAGAAACATGTGGAATTCATTCAAAATACCTGAGAGCAATGTATCCTACCAAAACCTTCCCAAATCATTACACTATTGTCACGGTAAGCGCTTGGCCCAGTGGGAAAGCTGATAGGTCACAGACAGGAAACTGAATACCTTACAGAGACATATTGAGCAAGAACTGGGCAAGCTTGTGCCTCTCATTCCATAAGTACATACGTAATCGTACGTGACCGAATTCAGGATGCAAAGGCTGGCTTGGTATAAGGCCGATAGAGTGCCATGAGGCATTCATTAACCACAAATGCCTAGCATGAGACTAATTCATCTTTGGGAGGCCATGGTAACCTCCATCATGTGAGAAATACTATTCTCCTGGTCTTTTTTTTTTTTAAATAATACACATGGAACTTTATACACAGTGTTTGTAGCATCTTTATATATATATATATATATATATATATATATATATATATATATATATATACAGACACTTCTGTGTGGGAAATTTCGTTCTCTTCTTGTTTTTTCGTGATTTTTACTTGACGGAATTTTATTTCATAAATGAAATAATCCTAGTGACATCTTCTTCAGATAAAACAAGCATAGCAAATGGATTCTCCTCAGCAAATGGAAAGAACACAGGTCAGAAAGAGTTACTAAGCACACAAGAGTTGTGTTCGTTATTCCTCTCTCTGCTCTGACAAAATTCCTGAGAAAAATGCAATTTAAGGAAGAAAGGAAGGGTTGATTCTGGGTCCCTGCTTGAGAGAATATATTCCGTCTTGGTAAAAGGCATGGTGGCAGGATCAGGAGGCCAGTTGGTCATGATCATGAGTAGTAAGAAAGGAGAGAGAGAACAGAAAGTAGGGCAGGGCTGTACAACCCTGGGGCCTGTTGAGGTGGCTCAGCTGATAAAGCTGCTTGTCGCCAAGCCTGACTACGTGAGTTCTAAGCTCAGGACTCACATAGTGAAAGGAGAGAACTGACTCTTGCAAGTTGTCCTCTTAACTCTTTGTGCTTGCTGTGGGGTGTTCATACCACTACAGCACACCTATCCATGAACAGATAACAAAACAGACAGACAGACAAAAACACATATCTCAAGACTTGTCCCCAAGGACCCACTTCCTATTTCTTCCGTCAGCGTTTAACCTTCTAAGGGTAAAACCTTCCAAAATTGTGCCATCAGCTGGGGGGACCAAGTGTTGAAACAACCGAGCCTCTGTGTCAGATTTAACAGCCATCAATACAAACCACCTGTTTAATGTCTTGCTGCTGAAGCCTAGAAACACACGCAGAACAAGAATCCGTGTATCTCTCCGCCATTTAGTTTCAGATCTGGACTTTTACATTGAAAATAAAAATATGACATTCTCCCTAGGTATGAATCCAGAACTGTAGCTATTGCAACCTGCCTATATTTTGACTGAAGTACACTTCTTCATAATCTTGTTTTTGTCATACAAATTATAGGGCTTGTATCCGGAATCACACGGTATCATTGACAATAACATGTACGATGTGCACCTCAACAAGAATTTTTCACTTTCTTCAGCGGAGAAAAGTAATCCTGACTGGTGGAGCGGGCAGCCGGTATGTACCATTCCCCCCCCCACAGGGCTCTAAGTCCCTGTTTCTATGTGGTAATGACTTGGTCTTCTAAGCTCACATTGATTTCTCATCATCCATGTAGTTGCTAATGACTGAGGAGGTGAAGGTTTTACTACTATTTCTTAGTATTATTTGAAGATTTGAAAACATTTATGATTGTTTACTCGGGTGGTTTTATGCTGAAATCCAGATATTGTACCATCGATGTACCAACAGTCAGCTTTCTCAGAAAGATAATTCTTTCCCCTGCCATGCTGTTTTGCAATTCCTTCAACGGTGACGAATAACGCAATTTTACCAGTGTGAAAGAAAAAATGAATTGTTTTATTTTTGAGGCGGATTGACTGATTGTATATTTTAATTTAACATAAAGACAAATTTTAATGAATGTGAACAAATTCTCAGTCAAAATAGGTTTTAGCAGTAAGTTACAGTATTTGCACCTAAACAATTATCCTATTGACTTTCCCTCTTTATAGATTTGGCTCACCGCAATGTATCAAGGTTTAAAAGCTGCTGCCTACTACTGGCCAGGATCAGATGTGGCTGTCAACGGCTCCTTCCCTACCATATACATGAATTACAGCAGGTAGCGTAAGTGCCCTCAGAGAAGGGTCCATTTACACAGAGATCTGTAGGACCGTTTTCCTCATTTATTTGTTTGATTTTTCCATTTATGTATTTGCCTGTTTGGTGTGTGTATGTGTGTGTGTGTGTGTGTGTGGTGTACTCAAGTGTGCCGTGAAGCATATGTAGAAGTCAGAGGACACATTTTGAGAGTCAGTTCTCTCCTTTTATCATCTGGGTTCCAGAGATTGATCTCAGGTCACCTGGTTCAGTGGCAGGCACCTTTCTTTATCTGCTGCTGTAGTTTCACTTCTGTTGCTATAGTAAGCCACCCCGGCAGAGAGCAACTTAAGGGAGAAAGGGATTTATTTAAGCTCTTAATTCTGGGTTTAAATCTGTCACTGAGGGATGCCATGGCAGTAAGAGCATGAGACAGCTGATCACATCACAGCCATAGTGAAGAGCAGAGAGAGAATGAACGCCTGCGTGCTCATCTGCTTGCTTGTGCTGAGCTCAATTTATCCATCCTTGTAGAGATCTGGAGCCCCTGCCTAGGGATTGGTGCCCTTCCCATTGCTCTGTGTCCTCCCTGATCAATTTAAATAAGACATAGCCAAAGGCCAACTTGATATATTCAGTCTTTCATTGAGATTCTCTTTCCAGGTGATTCTAGGTTGACAATTAAAAGTAATTAATGATAGTAGCCTCAGGGCCATCTACTGTCCCTTTTCTTCTTCTCCTTCTTCTTTTTTAATTGCAAGAATTGAACCCCAGGTCACATGCATGTCAAGCATACACTTTACTACTGAGCTACACTCCAGCCCTGTTTTGTTTTAATTTTGATCATACTTCTATTCTCTCAGTTGTTTAGGAGTTATTGATTCTGCTCTCTTGTGTCCCTTTTCCAGTTCATCAGTCCATGCTTATGACTCTACTTCACAAGGGATGCACTCTGGTTTAAACTTTTATCTACTTGCCTGTATTGCTTGAGCTGCCTCTCTACACACTTCTCTGTTTCTTATCCCCTGTGATCTATTCTCGTTCTATCAGTCAAAAGCATTCCTATAAACTACAAGTCCAATTATAGCACTCTTCTGCACCAAATATTTCAATGGCTTCTGATACACATGCTCTGTGTATAGCTTCTAAGGTGTATTGTTCTAAGGGAGCATCTAAGAGTGGTACTGAAAGAGTTGTAGCCAGAAAGCCACTAGGGTGACATTCATAGAATGAACATTTAGGAAGGTGCATCTTTCAACTATTCCAAAGTATTTCAACTTTTCCTAAGTACACTCTGCATATTATTTCTAATGCGCTACTCTGTTATAGGAAAGCCGGTATCAGTGTTGAAGAGGTATAACCAGGAGATGCAGTTTTTAACAAAAGTTTCAACGGATTCCTATGTGTTTAGTTTCTCTTCTGTTGCTGTGATGAACACTATGACCAAAGGCAGCCTATAAGGGAGAAAAGGTTTATTTTGTTTATACTTCCACATCACAGTCCACCGCTGAGGGTAGTCAGAGCAGGCATTCAAGTAAGAACTTGAAGCAGAAACCATAGAGACAGGCTGTTTGCTGCTTTTGCTTACAGGTTTATTAGCTTTCTTATACACCCAGGGCCATCTGCCTAGGGATAGATAGTACCACTTACAGTGTACTGGGCCCCGTTACATCAACTAATAATCAAGACGCTCCCCTATAGATACACCCACAGACCAACCTGATAGAGACAATTCTTTAATTGACCTTGCTCAGGTGATTATAAGTTACGATAAGTTGACAAATAAAACCAAACCATCACACTATCCCAGTCAGAATAAATCTTCGAGGCCTACCACCCACTGATTAAATTCTATCTCAAATGAATATATATTGTCTTCCAATAGACAATTGATAAGTGTGAACGCATGAATGAATAAAAGTTCACAGAGTGAATTGTTGATAATTGATGGCTTTCGTTTTAGTTGTGTAAAATTGAAGGAGACACAAGTAAGGAGGAGAGGAACACTCTGTCTTGATTAAACAGTGATTGTTGAAAGTCTTTCTGAAGAGCGGACAACAGGACCGTTGAGTATGCCATACCCCTTTCGGTGTTTTGATCACGTACCACAGAGTGAATGCCTGAAGGTATCAGCTCCTCTCCCTAAGGAAGAATATATTGAAATTATTTGATTAAATTTTCAAAACTTGTTGTTCCAGATCTGTCCCATATGAAAGGAGAATTTCTACATTGTTAAAATGGCTGGATCTGCCCAAAGCTGAAAGGTAAGACCTCTGTCAAAAAGTGTTCTTTGTGACATTTATATGGGCGAAACTGGGATTTTCTGTGCCATTATTGATATTTTTTAAAAACCTTGGAATTCCCTGTCTGTTCTTCTTTCTGATCTTCCCTTCCCTTCCCTTCCCTTCCCTTCCCTTCCCTTCCCTTCCCTTCCCTTCCCTTCCCTTCCCTTCCCTTCCCTCCCTTCCCTTCCCTTCCCTTTTTCCTTTCTCTCTCTCTTTCTCTCTCCCTCCTTTCTTTCTCTCTCTCTCCCTCCTTCCCTGTTTCCTTCCTTCCTTCCTTCCTTCCTTCCTTCCTTCCTTCCTTCCTTCCTTCCTTCCTTCCTTCCTTCCTCTCTTTCTCTCTCTCTTTTTCTTTCTTTCTTTCTCTGTCTGTCTGTTATCCTCTTCCACCTCCTCCCTCCTTCTCTTCCTCTTTCTCCTCCAAACCCTTTCAGTATTTTGAAAGGTTTCGCTATGTAGCCCTGCTAGCCTGAAACTCGTTATATAGACCAGGCTAGCCTTGAACTTCTCGCAATACTCCTTCCTATGTTTGCCTACTAAGTGCCGAGATTACAGGTATGAACAGATGTTTCTAGAAAGAAGTTGGCCTTTCCCACTGAAACCTTCTCCAAGGTTGATTAACTGACTAGCAGTTCAATGATGGTGGAGACTTGGGAAGGTCTAGAGCCAAGTTGCAATTTACATTAAGCCATATGTAGCCCTACAAGTAGCCACTCCTTGTCCATCTCTGTGTCAGACCTCACATCCTATGACTAATATGTTAAAAAAAAAAAAAAAAACTTTTGGAAAGTATTAACTTAACCAAACCCTAGTTTCTACCAACTGAAGGGCTAGTAATGCCATAAATAGCAGCTAGGGCTGATAACAGAGTTGTCCCCATTTTTGCTGTAACCCACTCTCTGATGTTCCCACCAACATATTTGAAAGTGTCTTGATTTATGACTTTCTCTGTCCTGTTACTATAAAAACTCCATGAAACTGCTTCAGTGTTGGATCCCTCTTATCCTCTTTGAGGTGGGAGCTGTGTTTTGAGTTGACGCTGGCATGTGTCACCATACCACTGTTGGCATTGCTTTTGAATAAGCATTTTTCAAGAATTATTCCTGAGACTAGGCGCTCGTAAGGGCCTTGTTGACATTAACAACAGAGATGGAGTTAGTCCTCAAGAGGAGACGTGGGTATCATAAAGTTATAGAATTGGGCCAGAAATGGCAGGACTGGCGGTTTTTTCTGAGGGCAGACTCCAGGAGCTGGAGGAGCTGGTGCAAGCCCACAGCCACTGACTAGAGTTAGAGCAAACTGAAGAGCATGAAGTAAACTTTACATCAGAAAACAGCAGATGATAAAACAGAAAGTCAGCCAACAGCCAGACACTGGGAAGTGGAAAGGACTGGGCATATTGAGAGAGGTCTTACCTACAGCAGTTAGATACATTTTAACAACTGAGCCACACAGTAGTGCTTATATATGGGAAGGTAGTATTTACTTCCCATGAAATGACTCATCTCTACTCATGCCCAGTGCAACCACTAGCCCAGATGAGAGCCTTACAGAGAGCAAGAGGCAGGAACAACTAGCATGCTCATGGTCCACAAAATGCCTACAGTCATCTATAGGTTTATCCCAAATTATTAATGTCTTCCTCTGTTTCAATTTTACCCCTAGACCCAGTTTTTATACCATATATGTGGAAGAACCTGATTCTGCAGGGCATATGAGTGGACCAGTCAGTGCTGGAGTAAGTTGGGTTTTTGTTTGTTTGTTTTTTGTTTCCAAATGAATGGAAAATCATTTGGCCCTAACTTATAAAATAAGACAGGATTTTAAAAATATCTCTACGGAATACATACACTTAAGAAATACATGAGATCAAGTAACTGAAAGTCTAAAATCAATATGTACATTTTAATCATGACAATGTTAAAAATGTAGGAAGGATAACTGCCTAATTAATCATATCTTAATTCTTTCGATTGGCAACCTAATGCAGACCTTGATGTGACACTATTAGTTCACATACTGAAGACTCAAGGCTAGATACTGCATGGCCCCTCAGCACCATAATATGGGCATTTCAAACAAAGCCACCTGCCAGTCTCTGGTGGTGAACTCCAGCTGTCTAGCTGTCACTCATAGCTCTTCACAAACACTACAGAGGCTGATTCCTCTCAGAGGCCTTGGTATCATTGGGGTGGCTGCTAACATCAGTTTTTTCATTAGCTGGACCATCTTCATACAACTTTGGCACATGACAATGTCCTTAAATACTATTTTCAACCAACAAAGCCATTCTGTTCTCTAAACGCTGCTGACACCTTTGCTGTTTCGGCTATCATGTGAAACTGTAAAAGCCGTAAAAACTGTAAAATGTCCTATGAAAACTCATTTAACAATTGCCCTCCACCCAAAATGTGAGCATGTTTGTCCTGGTCTCCTCCTTTGCTGCTTACTAGTCAAGTCCTTTTTTCTTTCTTCCTATTAAGCCAAACTGGTTCCTAATGCAAGGTCCTGTCAGTTCTTACCACCTCATCAGCCTCCTGGTACCACTCTGGACTTAACACAGAATTCTACACTGCTGCGGGTGGCTCTCAGGGTGAATAAGTCACTAAGTACAAACCTTTTTATCTGTTTACTCTCCGGCTTAACTGTTATCTGTGTTTGCTGCTATGCATGTTTGGTAAGATTAGTCTTTTAAAGAGGGAAACTGTCTCTGCATTTATCTGCCTCTGCATCTGACATAGATTGGGTACTGCTTCCTTTTTCTTTTCTAGGCTCTAGTTTTAAGAGTATATAGTTTTAAGTTTTGGGGGTAATTACGAAAAATGCTGTAGATGAAGAAACCAAAGTGCTCAGAGATATCTATGAAGAGGTCCCGTTTTAGTAGACATGGGTGGCTTGCTGGCAGAGTGTTTTAGTCAGGGCTCTCTAGAGGAACAGAAGCAAGGGGATGGATATACATCATACATATATACACATACACATGCATACATATACATATATACATACATATATTATGTCCAAAACAAATTTTTAAGTGAGTTTTAAAATAGTAGTGACAGCCAAATCACATCAGAGACACGGGCAATTCAGTAATTACTCCATCTTTGAAGCTAGGTGGCTCAGTAATTGGAATTGTCCCAGAATAGCTGTCACTTGTTTGGGAGCCACAACTGTTAGCTACTCAGTAGTCCCAATCTGGCACATGGAACCCAGGAAGTCAGAAACAACAACAGATCGAATTAACTTCTTGTAAGAGGAAGGGCCAAGCAAACAAAAGGTGAGACAACCATTTCTTCTGAAATGTCTATTTGCTTATCTGGACTGCTGCTAGAAGGTGCTGCCCACTGTCAAGGCGTCCTTTCCCACATCAATCAGGACAATTCCTCAGGTGAGGCTTCCAACTCAGACAGTTCTAATTTGTGTCCAGTTACCATCAAGCCAACCATATTAGAGGGTCTCCTCCGAGTAATAGAAAAGGAAATAGAATTTGCAAATGGCCTGATAGAAGAAGGAGCTGAATATGTAATACAGGAATACCCAGAAGGGCCACATATAGGTAGACTACAGGCTCCCTTCCACAAGTGGATGGCACTGTAATGGTAAAAAGTAATAGCAGGCAACCATTATCATGAGCTACTCTGTGTTGAGTGCTGTTTGAAGTGCAGTGTGAATCCCATCCCTGACTAGGGTACTGGGAACCAGAGAGAAGGCTATAAAGAAGCCTAGAGAATGAGGAAAACACCTAGTCATGCAGATCTCTGCTGGCCATAAAAGTGCTCATCAGGAAGCATATCGTTATTAGGCAAGTGGAATGTCCAGTCCCGTGTGTATTTAGATATCGTTTTTATTGTGCAAGAGTAATGAAAGAGAAGGAGGGAGAAATATATTAGTCTGTGGAATAGTCTAGAACAGAAAGGGTAGTCATGGCCCAGGGAGGAGGCCGACATCAAGGACGCAGGAAGGTATGTTTGAGAGGGAAGGTATGTTTGAGAGTCCGTTAGCGAATAGATGTGGCGTGACTTGGTGTGAGGTGGGCGAGGACAGGAGAGCAACAGTGCATTTCTGTTTTCTGTCATTTGCAAATAGGTGAGTGATGGTGACTCCATTGCTCCTGATAAGCCTACTACCAGGGAATGGCTGCGGGCAGATGCTCATTGTGTAACGGAGGGAACCATGATGTCCAAATCAATGTGAGTTTCCTGATGACAACTGAGTGTGTACTGAACAGCCAAAAGCAGATAAAGAGCTGGGAACTGGTAGCATATAAATGCACACAGAAGTGGCCATGTCTTAAGGAGAGAGTGAGGAGAGGCAACAGAATAGAGATTGAGACAAAGTCCATGTAAGACTCACACTACACAGGAAAAGTGAGTGGAGAAAGTTTGAAGGCTTTGCAGTTTGATTATTATCATTATTATTGTTATTTGTAATCACATTTTAATTCTAAGTTCCTATATCTATAAATTAAAAGCACAAAGGCTATTTTAGTGTGCTTTGCCCCATGCACGAAGTTGAAAGCTCATTAATTTTTCATTCATCAAAACCCATCTTCCTCTGCTACTCTGAAGAGTTTCTGGCGGGTCTAATGTTGTGCTAAGCAGTCCTAGGGGTGGAGATGACATTGCCTTTGTATACAAAACCACCTTGAAAGAATAAAGAAAGGAACAAATTAATAGCATGTGATCTTTTTCGTTGTTGTTGTAAAAGAAAACCTTTAAGACTAAGGTTTGTTTTTTTTTTTTTTTTTTTTTTTTTTTTGAGACAGGGTTTCTCTTTGTAACCCTGGCTTTCCCGGAACTCACTCTGTAGACCAGGCTGGCCTTGAACTCACAGAGATCCTCCTGCCTCTCCTCCTGAGTACTGGGATTAAAGGCATGTGACACCATGGCCCAGCTAGACTAAGCTTTTCTTAACTACTAAAAACTGGATAACTTGAGCAGTAGAGCTTGAGTTTATACTTGAGAGGGCTTCATGAGATGGTGATTTAGAGAGTGTTGGGATTCGGATAGGGAGGAAACCATTGGAGTTCAGAAACTTCTTTGTTGTTGAATATAGTCACTGCGGGTGAAATTCCCTCACCACGTATGTGTCTGCTAGTTCCTTGTCCGGAGTCCAGGGCTGCCTGCTGCCGGCTCCAGGCCAAGGAACATGGTGGAGAGGACAGCAGCGTGGCCGGGGGGTGGGCTGTGGGTTTACAGCATCCTGCAGCATCTTTGGCAGCTCTCCGGTGATTCACACAGACACTTGGGACGCTTCAGGGGGCGTCTCAACATTAATTTGGGGTGTAGGGTACATCTAAAGGGAACGGGAGGAGTCGGTGACTGAGAATGCCCATTGATTAGGACATCCTATGTGGGAGTGTCCTTGCCTGTGTGTGGAGTTTGCATCTGTCTATTCCAGACCACAGGGCAGAAAAGCATGTTTGCTTAGTGAAGGTCTGTATCTAAATTTAGCTGGGTTTTGGCCAGGCCTAAAAGGTGAGGAGCACCCAAATTCTCCCATCCTCACCCTCTAGAGGTGACACGGGGTTCAAGGCGAACTTCAAACCACTATAGCCCTTGGACAGTCCCAGAGTTGAACGTTGCTGTGGCAGCTCACCAAGAGGGACAAGGAGGCATATTCATATCTGCAAACTCTGCCAGATCTCATCAGAGGGAATCACCATCATGGCAAGCATGGTACTAGGCAGTGGAACCCACGAACATCTGAGCTCAAGTGTTTTTAATTAATTCAGAATTCCTCAAGTGCAGATCATAAGCAACCAAACATCCCCCCTACAGAAATCCAACACCTGCAAACAATAGAGAATGCCAAGACCCAGGCTAGCAACTCACTCAACAGTGCATAAAACATTTTGAAACGGTCTGCTACCACCAGTGGTGGGAGGGAGCCTTGTTGGCTCCAGGATCAGGAAAAGCAGTAAGAACCTTGCTTTTTCCTGCTTCCAGCTGAGTTCTTTATCTCTAAGGGCCTCCATTCTGTGGCTTTCACTTTGGAGATTTTTTCCTCATTTATTTATTAATTTCACAGCCCTTTCTCTTCACAAAGGCTTATTTCCCTTCTCTCTCTCCTTTTCCTTCAGGAGCCTTCAGTTAATACCTTAATCTCTATTCTTTGGTAGCTTCCCTGAGCTTACTTTCCTGGACTCTGTGAGATCTGGAGTTTCTTTTTCTTCCTTGTGTCTATGTTGGATGAGAGTGACTTTGGGCCCCACATTGCAGGCTCCCTTGTAGTAGTTAGGCTGCTGTGTGGTCTCACCAAGAGAGATGAGGAAGAGACAGGCATTTTCATGAGTGGAACCCCTGCCAGAACTCAACAGAGGGAACCACCATCCTGGCCAGCGCCTGACTGGACAGTAGAACCCTGAGCATCTGAGCCCAGATGTTTTTATTCATTCAGAACACCTCAGGGGCAGATCATAAGCAATCAAACATCCCCCACAGAAATCCAGCACCTGCAGACCATACAAAATGCCAAGGCCTATGCATCCCTTTTTCCAACAGTGCACTAACACAATTATTTTAAACACAACTAAAAATAAACTTCTACAACACTTCTTTTCTTTTTCTTCCCCTTTTCTCCCCTTTTCCCCCTCCTTCCCTGATTCTGCCCTCCCCTCTTCTTCTTCCCCTCTCACCTTCTCTTTCCTTCCCTCTTATCCTGTCTTCTCCCCCTCCTCACTCACCCTTCCCTCCTGCTCTTCCTTCTTCTTCCTCCTCCTTCTCTTCTTCCCCCTCTTCCTACTCCTCTTCCTCTTTACTCCCCGTCTTCTTCCTGCCCTCTCTCCTGTCTCTCTCTCTCCCCTTCCTCCCTCTTCGCACAGAACCATATTGTGTAATTCAGGCTATCACTGAACTCTCAATTCTCTTGCCTCAGTCTCTGAGTGCTGGTTTGTTACCATGGTTGGTTACCATGGTTGCTTAGTAAGGAAGATGAAACACGCCCAGACCGGCCCTCATAAATCAGTAAGAGTCACCCGTTACTCGTTATCCCATAAGGAATCATTACATCTTTAGCAAATGAAAAGTTGGGAGAAACAAGTCATTCTGAAGAGAAAATTAGAGACAGATTGGCTTCCACGTTGATAATGTTCACTCTCGGTAAAATTTCGAAGTACTGGGAAGCTCCACTATAGAGAAACATACGGAGCAGGTTATGTTTGGAAGGATGGTGGGCCTTTGGGAAAGCATTTCTTGTAGAGCTTCCAGCCAGCTGGATACACTGAAGCTTTGAATTCAGTTTACCGAGAGGAAGCTATGGATCCAAAGCATAATCACTCACTTCAGTTTTATTGGTTAACCCGTCATATCAGGGCTTCATGTACCATTCCCTCAGTGCCCACTGTAATAGTGAACTGTCGTGGTTCCATGCAAAGCAGAATTTTCATTTTCTTTTCTTCCCCTGGTGCTAAGGACCCAGCGCCCTGTGTACATATGAAGTGAAAAAGAGAAGCTGAGTTTTCTAACATCCAGACCACAGCTACGAACATCCCAAACCTTTTCATTATAGTATCGTTCCCAAAGCTGCTTAATTTTTCCTTCTACAGAGCATGAATTCCTAAAAGATGCCAAGGTTAGTTATCGGATGTGTGATGAGTTAGGGGTATGGTTCTTGTCCTGCAAGAGCTCATGCTGACCTTGGGGTAGGAAGGACACACGCGTGAGTGATTTTCAGACCGAGGGAAGTCCACTGCCAGTGTGTCAGGTGCTGTTTGAGGACAGAGCATGGGAGCTGTTCCTTGGTGGACTTGGGAGGGTTGGGTAGGATGGTGATATGGAAAGGGACACTGGACTGTAGGACAGTGGTGGACAAACTAGAGTGTAAACACTCTGAGACTGAGAGTCAGGTGAGCATCTTGGAGTTGGTGATAAATACAAAGCAGATCAGATGTTGGGTTCCAGTCTCTGTCTCTTAATAACAGTGGGCCCATGAGCATGCTAAGCCTTTATATGAGGACATTCCAACAGCACAGGCTACATTTGTAAGTGTTTTCTGTGAGGATTTCACGTGATAATGCACTAATGTCTTTAAATCTATCTGATTTGTAAAATTCTGCTTGTAAAGAAGAAAACAAAGACAATAGTTGTTATAGAATGAGAGACAAAACACACTTCCCTAAATCCATTACTATGACACTTCCCTTGTCACTAAAAAAAAAATACTGGAAAATTAGAGCTTTGAAATTTCATCAAGCTTTAGATCAGCTCAATACTATATTAATAAAGTAAAGAAAGATTGTAAAGCACGAAGATTATAAACAGTTAAATGAAAATGAACCTTAATTCACTAGTCAGAGACAAGTATTGTTTGTATGATTTGATATTTCTGTTAGTTTCCTGTTCATTTGTTTTTACTTAGAAAGGCTGATATACTTACATACAAACCAGGATTATGTAATATGAATGACTGAGTTCTCAACTGATTTTCTTTTGTTAATGTTCAACATGGTATTGTGAGGATTTTTCTATGCCTTTGTTCACTGTAAAAAATGTTTTGTGGGCAGGGAAAGAAGGTCAGCTTGCCTAGCATGTTTGTGACTGTGAACTTGATCTCCAGCAAAACACACATGCGCGTGTGTGCACACACACACACACACACACACACACACACACACACACACACATTTTGTAAGAACTATAGAATAGGCACCTTAAAATTTGTGCATAATTAATTTTTCCTAGAATTAAAATTACAAGACAATAATGTGATGGGTTTCTTTGCATAAAAATAGGATTGTTTGGTTGTGGAACATACTCCATTTAAACAGCCTGGTTATGACTGTCACATGATCTTCCAGAATGTGTGCAGCCCTTCGGCTCTCTTAGAAGTCCCCAGACTCATGCCTCTCCTGTTAGACATTCTTAGGACAACATCTATAGTTGAATGGTGTTTGTTGATATTCAGTATTGTTTCACATATTATAACACTTTAGTCAGGCTTTCTTTATAGAAAATATGGTTCTTTTGTGGTTATTTATAGAAATTGAGGGAATTTGTATTTAGTAATTGTAATGACATAGGTGTTGTATTTTGAATCCTAACCATTTTAGAGAAGAAAACGTGTTCAATTTTTTTCCCCTTGATTGGGTAATTATTTAGTTAACTGAAACTACTTTTAACTCTACAATGCAAATTTTAACTGTTTTTTTTTTTTTTTTTCAGGTCATCAAAGCCTTGCAGTTAGTTGATGATGCCTTCGGAATGTTAATGGAGGGTCTCAAACAAAGGAATTTACACAACTGTGTCAATATAATCCTTCTGGCTGATCATGGTATGGTATTTTCTTTTAAGTCATACGTTACCATTGATTAATTTTTATCACACCGAAGATAATACAAAAATGATAGTGGTATTTTAAGTCTGCATTTTCAGATGTAGGCACTACTGAAGAAGCAAAGAATGGATTTTGTGGTAGATCATGAGGGAAAGAGCTCTAAAGTGTCTACCTTAGCTATTTAATAGTTCTGCATGTCTGTCCATATGCTTTATTTTCTGTGAAGTAGAGTTAAACAGTTCATAGCAGTTAGTGGAGATGTGGTCTAGCTGTTACTCAATGTACAAGATACATCAGGGGACCTTTTAGTCATGATTTCTTTGTAGCAGTTGACCATGCTGTAAAGGCTGCTGCACTTTATTACATGAGGGGTTCTTACCAAGCTCTTTGTACTATTTCAATTAAATGGCTAGGTGTATGTTCGATCATCGTTCTTGCCTACAAAAACCCCATCTCTCCTTGTTTCCCAGCTTCAGATTAACTTTTGAGTTTGCTTGTGCTAAACAACAAAGAAAGCAAACCCCTTTTCTTGCATGCCAAAGCATTCACAGTGTTAAACCACCTCCTTGTTCCACTGACTCCCACCGTAATGTGCTTTTTAAAATGCCAAAATGGTTTCCTATATTTTTGCCTGCAGCTTTAAAATCACAGGAAGAACTTTTCCTGCGAATTTTATTAGAAGAAGATGTTAAAATTAAAATCTGCATGCAGCCTGATGAATCTGCCAATAAAAAAGACTTAACAACTGGTTCTAGAGAACATGGTGCTTATATGAACTTCAGATGTACCTTCAAAAGCAAATATTTTTGAATCCTTTAATTCATCTGTATTTAAAAAAAAAAGATCTAGTCATTTTTCCTACTGAGTCTTACTTCATGAACACGATTCCTTTCACCCACTGCCTCCACTTTCGAGTTCTGCCATTTACAGTATAATCATTGAATAAATTGTACAAACTCTCAGTTTACCCAGGTTTGAGATTTATAAAACATCTCTTATTTGACATTACCAATGATAGATGTTACCATTTACTACATACAATGAGGTTTTTATTTTACTTTTATTCAGGAATGGACCAGACCTACTGTGATAAGGTTGAATACATGACAGATTATTTTTCTCAAATAAACTTCTATATGTACCAAGGACCTGCCCCTCGCATCAGGACTCGTAATATACCTCAGGACTTTTTCACCTGTAAGTATGAAGAAAATAAAGGGACCACATGGAAAGAGTAACCGTAGCTACCACGTTCTGAGAGCATAAGACTATAGACTCCTTTGTGGCTTTTTGGGAAAAACACACAGAAGCAGTTGAGAAATTCCCACGTTTAAGTGTAGTCAGTCCACATGGTTTGTGGTGCTCTCGCGCTGTTGGGTCAAAACACACTGTACGCCAGGCTTTAATTCCAAATCAATTCTTTGATTTAAATAATTTTTATCTAATTTTTCGAGATCACAGTTATTGATACATAAATGTGTGTGTGTGTCAAGTTTCTTATAGTTGTATGCATTTTTGGCAGTGGTTTATGTGTAATATGACTTATCCTTTTGTTTTGAAACAGTTGATTCTGAAGAAATTGTCAGGAACCTCAGCGTAAGTCCTTTTTTTAAGAAATTTTGTGATACATTTCTTTGTTTAATATCTATTAGTGTATTTCTATTGTTGCTGCTGCTGCTGCTGCTGTTAATGATACTTAAATACAGTCACAGATATAATCCTATTGTATGGAACTTTTAGTTTATTATTGCAAGGAATGACACAAAATTGTCTTAAGTACGCGTGCAAGCAGTCGGGAAAACCTGGGAAGATGGAGTGTAAACTTCTGAGGTAAAGAAACACTGAATGCACGGTGGTTAAAGTCATCTGGAACTTACTGCAAATTCAACAAGCTGCTAGCGCAGGCATCCTTCAGAGCTGATAAGCAACCTCGCCCTCTACTGGTGGAACTGCATACCTTTAGTGCTCACACCGGTGGTCCTACACTTCAGTTTCAACTGGCCTCCCTAAATCCACTTACTGTTTTCATGGAGTTCCATCACTTCATGAAGTTCTGTCTGGGAAGAGGAGCACATCTCTAATATCCGAGTGGCGCAAAGGGTTGAGAAATGCAGGCTTTGAGAGCCTTTCCCACCGCATCATACATGCAGGCAGGGCCTAGAGCTGCACAGCCTGGGAGAATCAGGCTGAGGTCCGTTCTTCCTGGGGAAACCCAGCAGTGCAGTCTCAACCAGACCCACAATGTGTTAATGATAACGAGAGACACCAGCACCACCTGTTCCTTAGGGAGTACCGCAGAACGTTTTAACCTTAAATCTGACGTCTTTGCACCAAATTCTCAAATGCCACGAGCTTCCTTGTAAGGTGACCTTCTAACCTTAGTCTTCTCTGGAGCTACCCCAACTGCACACCCGGAGAGAAAACGTGTAATCAATCAAATTGCCTGCTGATCTCCGAGGCGTGTTCTGTCTTCTTGTGGGAAGCTGCTCAGCCTTGCCATGTGCCTGCCAGGAAGTGGCAAAAATACTGAGGTAGAAAAAAGTCTGGGAAAGTTAACAAAATAGGCGAGCAAGCAAGCAAACAAACAAACAAAACAACAAATAAACAAAAACAGGCAGAAGTCCACAATAAATACTTCCTTTCTGCTTTCATTTGGTAATTTCTCCTTACTCTCCCATTGCCTGTATTTCTTTTAAATTTTGTTTTTATGTAATGTCTCACAGCTCCTCATTTTTCTTCTGTCAATTGCCTAAGAGAGGAGTGACACAAACTTGCTAATAAAGATGAAGTACTATGGTTTAAAATATATGAGAGTAAGAAAGAGAGGAATTTTCATTTCTTCATTCTTATTATATGCTCATTCCCACCGCCCCCCCCCCCATTTTGGTTCTAATCGAGGTTAGGAACGTTCCTTTGTAATTTTGTTTCTCATTTCTTCGTTATTACTTTACATGAATAGACACTAATGTGATTTTTCACTTTAAAGTTTTAAAATAGTAATAGACCAGAATAGAATAGACTTTTATAAAAATTTTACTAGTTGGTGATGAATCCATGAAGTTGTCCCAAGTAAGGGAGGGTATTTAGTTCCAAAGGCTGTTTCAGTGATTTGAAAGCTAAGAAAATAGTTATTTAAAAGTTCAGATGAGTCCATTCTGGTGGGATTCTTTGGTACAATTAGACCGATCTGTATGTTTGTGTCCGCGTCTGCTAACATATAATATAGACTCAAAAGTTGAAGTTGTCACTATAAATCTACACATACTTCATTTTCTGTAAAAAAAAAAAAAAAATAGGGAGGAGAAACTTGTGGCAGCTTAAGATAAATACTCTAGAATATGAATTTAAGAAAGACATCAAACATTTAATCAAAATTTAAATTTTAAAATAATTATTGCCTTATGATAAATACAACATGATTATTGTATTTGGCCACGTCGATAATAGCGTTACTACTACTAGTTCGTTAGCTAATCTTAAATCCACTTACTTAAAAAAGGTGCATTTATTTACTGTTTTAATTTGTGTGATTGTTTGCCTGAGTGGGTTTACGTGCGCATGCTTGCAGGATCGCAAGGAACTCAGGAAACGGTGTGGGATCCCCTGGAACTGGAATTGTAGGTGGCTGTGAGCCACCATGTGGGAGCTGGGAACTGAACCCTGCTCCTTGGCAGTCACAGCAAGTGCTCTTCAGGGCTGAGCCATGGCTCCGGCCCCAAATGCACTCACTTCTAACAGTTGCTTAAGAACTTGCCTTAAGCTGAAATTTCAAGAGTTAGTCTGCATATGCGATGTGTCATGGGAAACATGCTCATCCTTCTTTTCAGTGCCGGAAACCCGATCAACACTTCAAGCCCTATTTGACTCCCGATCTGCCGAAACGACTGCACTATGCCAAAAATGACAGAATCGATAAAGCTCATCTTATGGTGGACCGACAGTGGCTGGCTATGAGGTTTGTGTCTACAGTAGATTTGACCTTTGACCTTGTGCTTATTTAGTTTTCCCCTCCTGTTAGAGATGAACTTCTTTGACCACTCAGATTTCTTTGGCTTTTTTGTGCTACCCAGTACTTCCTCATTGCTGATATTTTTGCTAGGCGGTTGCTCTTAGCATCTTAATTTTCATAATGCAGACAAAATGATGGACGAAGGTTGAGACTTCTTGTCAGTACTCCAGAGACAAGATTAACAGCGTGTTTCTACCCTGACTGTGCTGACTTGTCTCTTAAGCGATAGATAAAGGCTTTGTCATCATCCAGGCTGAGAGTGACAGAAAGAATGGTCAGCTGGCTCCTTATAGCTATTGTCATCTTCTTGGCGTCCATAAAATAGTCTTTTGATAGCCAAGGTCACTGGCCATATTTGACGGTCAGGATCACTGGCTATCAGAATTGGCAGTGACACTTAGCTCTTACTTGTAGCTGTGTAATTCTTGCTGGTCAATGAGCATTTGTAAAGTAGAAATACTCTCAGAGAAGATAAAACCATCTAGGATCCTTCATCCTAAATAACTCATGACTTCCTGGACCAACAAAACTATACAGTGCTTGCCTATGGCCAGGCATGTGGAACATGGACACAGTTCCTACTGCAGAGAGAGCAACTCAGTGGGAAAGACCAAGTAAATAAACCAGGGAGCACTTAGAGCATCTCTAAGTGACTCTGATTTTTGTTTTGTTTTATTCTTTGAGACAGGTACTTACTGTCTGTTCTTACTGTTCTTACTTACTGTTTGAGACTGGCCTGAAACTCAATATGGAGACCAGGCTGGCCTCAAACTCATAGAAACAGCCTGCCTCTGCCTCCTGAGTGCTGGTATTGAAAGTGTGTGCCATCACATCTGGCCTGGTTCTGATTTCTTAAAAATCATTTTAACATTTTTTCTATATGCATGAGTGAATACACACAGAATGAGTGTCATTCTGTATTTTTCTGGCCTAATGAGTGTCAATGCAGCAAAATGCTGACTGAGAAGAGCTAAATGGCAGAGTAGCTAAAATACACGTTTGACAAAGAAAGGGAAGATGAAAGATGACAGAGGTGTTGGCCTCAATATATGTGTGTAGAGAAAGAAATTGGGAGACTTGGCTGAATTCATTCTGTAAAAATAATATGGAAGTACACAGCTTGACTAGACTGTATGCAGTCCCTCACATTGTCACTAGGTGGCACTAGCCTCTCCTTGAGAATGGGTTTCTTAGTCCTCTGAGTCTTCGAGCTTTGTTGAAGACCTGATTCAAGAACACATTCGCTGAAAGAATGTTCTTAAAATACGTGAACCAGACTAAACTACCAATATTAAACATAAGATGTTAGTAATTAAGTAATCTATCTTCCACTATTGCTCACTTACGTATGTTTTAAAACAGAGTCTCTCACTGAACCCGGAGCTCACCAATTGGCTAGACTGGCTGGTCAGTAAGCTCTGGAGATCTCCATGTCTCCTCAAACTTCAACCCAGCACTAAGGCTAAGGTCACATGTGTGCACATATGTGTACAGTCATGCCAGGCTTGTATGTGAGTACTGGAAATCTAACCTCAGTTTCTCATGCTTGTGTGGCAGGTACTTTACCAACTTAGCCATCTCCCTATCCCAGAAAAATTAGTGTTTTAAGGATTCATTTTTCACACCTATAACACAAAATGAGCCTGGATTTATTAGTCTTTTGCTATTAACAGCAACTCACACGTTGCATTAACTTACAATAAAGATAACTTTGAAGGTAGCCTTAACAACGGCAATGGAGGAATTAATTTGATCAACTCCCATGTTCGTTTGATTCCTAACTCTGAAAACATGAATCCTAGAATAACTATTTTCTAAGTTAAATACCATCTTTAGTAATGATGTGCGTTACCTGGCAAATCAACTGATCCATTTTTCACAGCCGTCACAGGCGTCAACGACTATATTCCGTTTTCATCTCCCTCACATCCCTCTGCCTATAGTGTGTTAGGTTATAGAAATTTGGGAAAACCCAATTATCTGAAACTGTAGTTGAAGGGTTTTTAAAGTGTCTTTTTAAAGAATGTGAATACCAGCTTTTTATCTTAGAACAGCAGCTGTCAAACACGCCCCGGCCACGTGTCTAAAGACTAGAAATGATAAACAGGGGCCTGCCCTGAAGCTCTTACCTGAGATGTATGGTGAGGCAAACAGGTATAATTAGCATAACTGTTGTGTTAGTACCAAGTACAAGATTCAAGGATACAAAAATTAAAAAAAAAAAAAACAAGTTGGGGCACTCAGGTATCGACGTCAGGGAACATCAGAGACTTCTTGGGGCTGTGGCTATTGACCTGGGCTCAGAAGACTTAGGATGGGCTCAGCTGAATGTTGCACACAGGCAATCTGCCACGTTCAGCCTGGGCACTACTGCACAAGGCAGAAGGGGTAGAAGCCAAATCCTTGCTTAGCTCACCAAGCCCTGCTGGCTGTGCAGGAGGAAACGGGACCACTTCTTTCTTTGTTGGGAAATGCCGTTTGCTTGCCAAGCCTTGTACACTATAAGAGGGACCTCATTGCCTAGTTCTGCCAGTTGTGAAGCATGCAATGGGAGAGAGGAGATTCCCAGAGAGGAAGAGAAGGTCCCAGCCATCACTGGTGGTTTCCCTTGTCCCAGATTCCTGAAGGAAGCTGCCCTCTGCATGAATGTCTCATCTGTCATGATGAAGGGGTGTGGCTGGTTTTGAAGAAAGTAGATCATTGGTATGTAGCAGGTGGCTTGAGGTTACTATAGGCAGATTCGAATTTCCTGCTCTAGGGAGCGGGATGGTCTAGTGAGAGACAGGCTGGTGTCTTAGAAATGTACATAATGGCCACACTTAGTGTTATGGCAGCCACAAGGGAAACTGTGAAGTCATGGGAATGGCGGCATTAGTTATGCATTGCATCACCAGGACAAAATTATGGCTAATTTATGACTTGGAGTTTGCAGAGTTGTCTTGGTTCCTCATATTCTATCCCCAATTAGAACTTTTATTTCTATTTCACCAGTGGTCTTTAAAATGCTTTTTTAAAGTCTAGGAATGCATGTGCTATGTGAGAAGATTCTGGAGTTCTGGAAGCAGGATGATTGGTTTGGAAACTTGTTCAGGTCAGAAGGGATGCGTACGGTCACAGGATGATGGCAGAACCACGGAAAGGGAAGGACCAAAAGGAAGGGTGTCAGAGAGGGGCAGGACACAGCACCCACTTGGGTACCAGAAGAGAAGTCTTGTCCATCTGCCTGCTGTGTCGCTCAGCTGTGATGCAGACACTTGGATTTCAGCTGCTCTAATTAGACAGGGAGGAGATAATAGAGAATGAGTTCAGCCAGCATTTGGAAGTCAAGCCACAGCTCCAATCGGCTCATCTTTTCCAAAGCCCAGCTCTCAGTTTCTAGAGCCAGATTAATGGTGGAAAGACAAGAACACAATCAAGCACAAGAACAAGTCTCGGAAGTTCTCGTTGGAATATGCCAGAAATCAAGCCTCACAACCTGAGTGGCCGCTATGAATTTTCAAAAGTGTCAGGCTTTTTTTTTTTTTTTTTTTTAAGATTTACTTTTTTATTTTGTGCGCGTGGGTGTTTTGCCTTCACATGTCTGTGTATCACATGCATGCAATACCTGCAGAGTCCAAAAGAGGGCATCAGATACTCTGGAATTGGAGTTACAGACACTTGTGAGTGTTGGACCTAGCTTTGAACTTCAGGTCCCCTAGAAGAGCAGATGGCTCTTAACTACTGAACCATCTCTCCAGCTCCGAAAAGTCAAATTTTATGCCATTAAATTACTGTCCTGTGCTCAGGTTCAGTGGAGTCTTTTGTGTTCACACAGAACGACTCTTCCCAACCCCCGTTTGTGAGTTTCCCCGTGGGTACAGGAAGAGGAGGCACATGAGAGAAACCTTCCAAGGCTATCTTTGGGAAATTAAAATCTTACCTTCAGAGACTAAGTGTGAACCAGCTTAATAATATTTTAAGGAAATCTAAATTCATTTATCACTATTTTTTTTTTGTCTAACTGTACTTAAACTTACTAGAACGCATTTCAAGTATTAAAATATAAAAAAAATTGGCAAAAGGAAAATTAATTAAATTTAAAGAGTCATGTAACTAATGAAGTAACTGCTTATGGAAGAAATTCCAGAAAGTTAAAATAAACATTGAATTTACAGAATGTATGGTCTTTTTACCAGGTTATTAGCAGCTCTTCCTAAGAATTCCTTGTTTGTGGTTCTAAATTACCCTCCTAGACATCTCCAGTTTAAAGAAGAATCAATATTTCTCCAAGTTTCAAAACTTTATCCCTAACTTACTGAATTCTTAATCACACTGAGCTAGATGTACAAAAGTGAGTTTGATGGTGAAATCTTATAAAATTTTGTATTCTGCTCCATATTTTGTTGGTGCATGTATGTGCACATCATATACATATGTGTGTGGGCCCTTGTGCCATGGCGTGCACACGGAGGTAGAGGACAGTTTTCAAGAGTCGGTTCTCACTTCCCACCGTGTTCGTCCTGAAGTTCCGTCAGCCTGGGTGGCAAGCACCTTTAGCAATTACACCATCTCTGGCCACCCTGAAGGTGAAACCTTTGAATCGGTGCCTTTTATGATTGTTCCTTTGTCAGTGTCCCAGAGTCAACAATCTTTGAACTCTTTGTAAAAACTCTCATTCTTTCTACTGTTCTATTTAGCAATTGTTGTGGATTTGCATGTGAAAATGTATGTATATGGTTGTCAGAGAAGTTACTTAGAAAACAGAAGCTGCGTCGATATCCACTGAAGCTTGACTTAGAATGACATCTCATATCAGTACATTGACCAGTGTATAATAATATAGGAATAATAATAATGTTACCTCTTCACAGGGAAAAATCGAGTTCAAGCTGTGGCGGAGGCACACATGGCTACAACAACGAATTTAAAAGCATGGAGGTAACATAATGCAGCTTCTAAACAGAAACAAACCCACAGGGAAATAAGACATAGCTAAGATAGTGGGAATACATGGTGGGTGACATGTTGCGGCACACAGAGAAAAAGTAAAGCAGAGTTAGGAGTCACAGGGAGCCTTTGGGTAGTATCTTTGAGGGTGATATGCAACTTTAACTAGTGCGAAAGATCCCTGGGTTGACATTGGAGCAGAGATTCGAAGATGAAACATTAATTTTTCCATATTAAAGGAAAAATGAGTACCCCCTACAGAAGAAATAATTAGTGCAGAGGCCCTAGTTGGGGTTTCATCATTTGTTGGGGACAAGGGAGCCTTGGAATGCTACTGGAAGGTGTTCAACTCTTGTGGCTGCTGATTTGAAAGGAAGAAGCAAGAGAGTAGCTGGGCATGCAAGTCTGAAGTGTATATTACATGCACAACAAGAGGTGTTAAATATCAGTTAAGAGTGTTGCTGGAAATAAAAACTCAAGTCTCAGGCATAGAAGCTGTTTAAGAGGAAGAGGATTAGGTGTGGTGCTCCGGGGTTAAGGACAGACACGGGGAAGGATCAAGCACTCCTTGCAGGGCATCTCTACTCAAAGAAGTTGTGGAGGAAAACAGTTATAAGCAAAGAGACATAGAAGTAGGGGTGATAGTGAGAAGAAAGCAAGGACTGTGGAGGGCTCTGAAGCCCAGGGAAGGAACTGCGTAAAAGAGCTTCCTCCGGAGAGAGTGCAGCTCCCACTCCTTCATAGCAAAGCCTGTGTGGCTTCTGCAACCTGGTTCCCATACCTTGGAGAAACTAATTTCTTTGGTTACTCTGTTCACCAAAAAGAATATTGTGTTTGGTACTTTGCTTTAGGTGTTTGCAATCTTAAATAATGAGATCTTTTGGATAATGTCAAGTCAGAATGGATTACTTAAACATGAATCAAAATATTTAGGTCTCTCTATTCCACAAGTAAATGAAGAGGTGCCAGAGAAATAAATCAGCTAGGGATCTGTGCCAGTGTTTAATGTTCAAAGCATAAATAGTTCCCCTTCGTGCCTTACCATCTTTGAGCAGTGATACGCAAGATATATGCAGAGTGTGATATGATGGGTGTTTAGTGTGTATCTTCTAAATGTCCTGGAATTTGTCAATGCAGATTTGTCGCTGTTGCTTGCTTTTCTCTGTTGTATGTGAGGTGCTGGCTGGGGAAGCAGGTTGAGACAGAAGCTAATACAGCTTGGGTCATAGATGAGTGGGATTGGTGTGGAGAATGGGTGGAAACTTTTAAGAAAACATTCCTCATCCCTAATCGAAATTCTTAGAGAAGCCTCAGGAACAAATAGGGGGTTATCCCGGAAGGACACGTGTGTTTCTTCCCATACTTTGTGAGTTAGAGGTCATGTAGTAATGAGATATAACTCTTACCATGTAGGCAATCTTTTTGGCACATGGACCGAGCTTTAAAGAGAAGATTGAAATCGAACCGTTTGAGAATATCGAAGTCTATAATCTACTGTGCGGTGAGTATGTTTAAGTCAGCTCACAGCGAAGGTGTGGAGTTGGCAATAGATTTCTTATTTGACACTGAGGATAGATTGGAGGCTAGGTGTCCTGTATGAGAAGATGAGAAGCAGATAAGGAAAAATTTGTATTCAGAGTTTTTTGGTTGCATGAGTGACTTCTTTGTTTTCCTATTAATGATAAATTTTGTATCTTAGGAAACTTAAGTATTTTAAAAAAATATTTTAGTCACTATCTAATAATTTAATAAAATTTAGAAAAATAAAATAAGTAGATGTACTTAAGTCTAAGGAGATATCTCAGTCAATAAATTACTTGCTGTGCAAACCTGGGACCTTAGTTCAGATCCTTAGCACCCATGGTGAAGCTTTTCACCGTAGTTACTGAGAGGACAGAGCTAGGAAGATGCCCGGGGCTCACTGGCCAGCCAGTCTTACCAATTGGTAAGACCCAGCTTCAATAGGAGACCCTGTCTCAAAAAATAAGGTTGAGAGAGGTTGAAGAAGAAAACTGATACCAATTTCTGGTCTCCTCATGCATACACATACATTCGGACTTGTATGCACATATGTACACATACACATACACATTTATACAAACATACACACACATACATACAAACTCAGCTACAAAGTGTTTTCTGATAATTACAAAGAGAAGTCTTCTGGAACCAAACACAGTAATAAAGTCTTATTTAGTAGATACTTGTTATTACACTGTGTTTAAAAAACCATTAAAAAATTAGTGGTTCGGGAACCAAATCTTCTCCGTGCTTGCTTCAATCTACTGTGTCAACAGACCATTTGCTTAGAGAATTCAAGGAAGAAGCTGTGGTTTCACTGTTAGTTGGACATGGACAGACTCACTATTGTTTTTCTTAACTTTGCTGCTGGCTTGTCATCATAGAATGTGACTTAGGAAAACAAAAAATAAGGACAATGTGGGGGGCTGCTGAGATGGCTGAGCAGGTGGAGGTGTTTGCTGTCAGACGGCGTGACCTGAGTTCAGTCCTGGGACCTATATGGTAGAGGGAGGGAACTCATCGTCACAGGTTGTCCTCTGATTTTCTTCCTGAATGCATGCTGCGATACACACAGACCTCCCCCATCCAATAAACAAACAAAATAAACAAATGGATGAAAGAATGAATGAATGTAATAAAATAATAAAACCTTAAAAACAACCTTAACAGCTTAAATTCTTGGTTCCCATAGCTGGACTTGTGTCAGGGTTGCTGGCCTGGTAGGGATGGTTAGAAGGAACCGAATAAGGCCTGAGGAAGCCTTACGTGGTAGAAAGTCAAGGAATCGAAGGTTTACAGTACTGAATGCATTACACAAGAATCAAGTTGAAAGATGGAGGTAGAATGAAGCATGTTTATTCAAACTGACCCTGAAAAAGACAAAGGAGACTCCATCTCACATCTCTCTGTATCTCAGGGGCTTTAGGGTGCAACGAGGGAGAAGAGCAGCCCAGAGAGACAATGGTCAGAAGTCAGTGCACTGAACTTGCGTGTCTTGCTCATTCCAGGAGACTGTGCGTTTTGTTCTAAGCAAGCCCCATAGTGGACTTCGCTTTTCTGTTGTCACGGGTCAGTTGTCTGCGGGTGAGAATTCCTTTGTTCCACCCAGATAGAAATCATGGGTAGGTAAGGAAGAGCTCTTCAAAAACTGGCTTCAGGCAGCTTTTGTTTCTCCCAGAGTTTGGGCAGCTGCGGTGGCAGCAGCGGCAGCAGCAGCAAGTCAAAGCAGCGGCACATGGAGCTCTCTGGTCTTTTAGGTGCTCACACAGACCTGGGGTATCAGGCCTCTTGGCCCTTGGCAGCAGGGATGTTACAGCTTTCAGTCAGGGGTTTGAGCGCCTAGGCTGTGAGACTTGATAGTTAGTCATCTGGAAGTCATTTGGTGGCCAGGGCTCACGTGTTCTCTTCTCTGGCTCTATATAGCTGTTTATCCTTCAGTCTTGACTTTCCACGTTCTCGCCATGTGTATCTCTTTCTCTTTCCACTGCCCTCTTTTCTGCTCTGGCTGCTTCCTAGACTTAGATGGTGCCGGACTCCTCAGGGTGACTGCCTCTGGCAGGACTGTTTGGGGGCATCTGGCCGGGGACCACTGTCACTGCCGTCTTCAGCTGCCAAGCAATCCCCTGCCTTGAGACTTTCATAGCCTGGCGTGTGTCCTGCTCGGCAGGCACCGGCTGCCCTCTGCTGTTCTGTTGTTGCCTCTGGTATCCCACTGTCTCTGTCGTCTCTGGTATCCTGCCTTCTCTGCCATTGTCTCTGTGGCTGCTTTCTTTGTGCTATAAGCTCAGTCTGCAATACTGACAATAGACCAAAAAGTCTGCTCTTGCAAGACAAGCCTTTTTTATTGGGCTTGATGATCTAACACCAGGGGAAGCATCATGTTTGGACCAATCTCAGCCATTTGTTTGGGTCAATCACACCTTTGTCTCTTAGCACCAATCATAATTTTTGAGACTTACGCTTCTTACCAATTCTAGTCCTGGTCACAGCGTTCTCTCTGTTAGATTGACAAGGAGAGTGGCGTCTCTCTGACCTGAGTGAGAATGATTGCAGGACCAACCACATTCATGGTGGATTGTGACAGCATGAAGTCCTTTAGGAAGTATGCGAAGCAGCTGGGCCTCTGCTCTCAGGAGCTGAGGAAATGGGCTAACAGTCTTTGGCAGGAAGGCTCTGTGGAGCATTGGAGATAACTGGTGTTGTTTGCCATAAAAGCAATCCTGCTGGCTGTTAGGCTGAGTCCTTTTGTTTAAGGCACTAGGGACAGCAAGAGACAGTCCAACAGCCACTAACTGGGGAGTTGGATTGCCTCTTCCCCAGTGTCTTTACTCATTTAGATGAAAGTGAAAATTATTATCAACACTGATGGTGATTTTTAATAGATTTTAACAGTTTTAGCAGTATCAACACCTGCCCAGTGTCTCAGGGAAAGGCGGCTCCCCTTTATCTGGCTTACCAACGTTAACTAGACCTGAGAAACAGCCTCTCTTCAGCAAAAACAGGATTAGTTAGGCACAGTTTCAAATGATCCCGTTATCATTCAGAGCAACTAAAAAGGCAATGGTTGTAAAATATTTTATATGACTTGTTTTTATGGGAAAAACGGAAGTTCTCAAAATAAAGGACAACACTTACTTGTTTAATTTTTCATCATGCTAAGTATGAACGTGTGTGTGTGTGTGTGTGTGTGTGTGTGTGTGTGTGTGTGTGTGTGTGCCACAGAGTACCTGTGGAGGTTAAGAGACAACTTATAGGAGTCGTGTGGGTCCTGGGAGCAAACTCAGGTCATCAGGCTTGGCAGCAAGTGCCTTTACCTCCTGGGCCATCTCACTGGCCTCTAATTTTTAAGTTTTAAAAAATATCCATTCTTGGAGAAATTTTATGTAATTGCATAAAAAGACTGGAACTAAAACTTTAAATTAACTTCAAGAAATGTATTTTTATTAATAGGATGGTTTTTTAAAGCTTATTTTCTTTTTTGTGTATATATGTATGCCTACATAATTTTCTGTGCATCATGCATGTGCAGATGCCTGCAGAGGCCAGAGTGGGTTGGGTCCTGTGGAAGTGGGGTCAGAGGCAGCTGGGAGCTGCCATGTGGATGCTGGAAATTAAACTAGAGTCTTCTGCAAGAGCAGCAAGTGCTTCTAGCCACTGAGCCATCTCTCCAGACCGAAGAGCATAGTTTTTGTCAAACATGGTGGCATATGCCTCTAACTCCCAGCACTAGGAAGAGGCAGGTAGATCTCTGGAGTCCCAAGCCAGCCAGGGCTTCATAGTGAGATCCTGTCTCAAAACAACAACAGCAGCCAACAACAAACTCATTGTACGATTAAGGGCAAAATGATCATTTAATCAATGAAGTTCTTTTCTAGGGGAATAGAAGTTCATCAAGGTTCTTATGGTTCATGATGGAAACTGTCCCAATTTAGACAAGCAAGAGACTGCCGACTTTGGGGGATGAAAGTCAGTAAACTAAGTCACATCTGCAGAATGTAACTACACTGCAGCAGAATTAATTATGAGCATTAAACTGTGGGTGGCTTTTTTCCTACCTCCCATAAAGGAGTTGTTGCCTTCCATTTCTATGCTACTTTGAACTTACTATTATTATTATTTTTAACAGATCTTCTACGCATTCAACCAGTACCAAACAATGGTACTCACGGTAGTCTAAACCATCTTCTGAAGGTTCCTTTTTATGAGCCATCTCATGCAGGAGAATTGTCAACATCTTCTGGTTGTGGCTTTACCACTGCATTGCCTACAGACACACTGAACTGCTTATGCTCTGAGCTACAATCTGTAAGTGACAACTTCACGTCTTTACAAGAATGTAAAGAGGCCATCGAGTTTGCATTCTGGCTTGGATACTTAATGAGTAAATGTGTGTGGTTTCTTTGAACTTTATCTGAAAGTGGGAGATTACAGTGAATACATTACAACATTAAGTATGTGCATATGCTTTGTTAACTAGAAAGCATTATTTGGAAATTATTAATTTTATTGTAAGTCAACTCTCCTTGACCATTCAAAATAATAATCTTGGCACTCTCTTTGAGTTCCCTTTTAAACCATTTTCTTACAGTTTAAGAATCAGATGATTAGGCTGGAGAGATAGCTCAGTGGTTAAGAGCACTGACTGCTCTTCCAGAGGTCCTGAGTTCAATGTGCAGCCACCACGTCATGGTTCACAACCATCTCTAATGGGATCAGATATTCTTTCTTCTGACATGCAGATGTACATGCAGATAGAGCACTCATATAAATAAGATAAATAAATCTTTAAAAAAAGAATCAGATGACTATCTTTAGCTACTTGGAATAGAGAGGGAAAGGAATATAATCTGGCTTTAGATACACTGAATAGGGTATATGTTATATGGTATTTCTCTGGACAACAGTGCAGAATCTATCAGGAGGCATTTAAACACTGAAAAACTATCAGAATATTCTGAGAATGGTCTTTTTAATAGCTAAAGTTCTAGTCTGAGTCCAGAAGTAAGACTTTATAACCCAGGGGACTCTTGATAAGGTAAAGTTTCACTGCTAGGAAGAGACCCAAGTGCAAGGAATCATAAGAGGAACTTAAAATATAAGTGGTACAGGTAGGAATTGTTCTTCATTGCTTCTATCATTTTAGAGGATAGAAGTCCAGTAAAACTTCTCAATAATGGTAAGTCTATAGGGAAAGATCCTATTGGAGGTGTGTGTTCTTTTCTGTGTACATTCTAGGTAACATCAGCTGGAGGCTTCCTAGCTTCTGTTCCAGATAGCTTCAACATGGGTAATGTGTTCCGTGTTTTAGAGATAACAAAGGGATCTAAGAGAAGTTAGATAGTCTATTCAAGATCTTGCAAGCCTACTCTGAAAACCCAGAGTGCCTCTCTGTAAAGAATGCCTCTTGCTATTCAAGTGTGGTCTCAGAACTAGTTTATATATCTCTTCTAAGTTGGAAAGACATGTGGAATGTCAACCCATCCCCCAGGCTTACTGAATCAGAATCTGAACTTTAACAAGCCCTAAAGGAATCGGTATTTACATCAAAACTGGTGAAGCACTGGGATGCAATCATCCCAACTTCATTTCATGTGTGGTCAAGATGCTTTTCCCATTAATGATGTCTTTGCAAACACACACACACACATGCACACACATACACACACACATACACACATACACATACGCACACGGATGTGGGGGCAGGAATACTTCTGTATTTCTGAGTGATTTAATCCCAAGTTAGTCTGGGTTCCTTGTTCAGTAGTAAAATACTTTGTGTCATGCTACAGAAATATTCTTGGTCATTCTTTGAAAGACTGACTCACTTCTTCCTTCCTCTCTTTCATCTTGCAGACTCCTCAAATGGAACAAGCAAATCAAAGGCTAAATCTCACCGAAGGAGACAGTAAGTCAGTAGAAACTGTGGTGCTTAGAGCTAACAATATACAACATTGCCCTTTGGAGATTTTCCAAGCTAATTTCACAGAGACTTTTGAATGTAGATTTTATGGGCAATATACAAGAGGAACAAGCAGACAAACATAGGATTCTAATAACAGAGTAGCTAGATGGAGCTACAGTATTCCCAGGAAAATCCTTAAAGTGGTTATACCTCATCTACAGCCTTCTATTTGCTTTTCAAGATATGAACAGATTAAAGTGCCAGGTTTGAACCTGACCTCTGTAGCTATCCTACTGTCTAATCTGAGGCAAATTATTTAATTTGTTGTGCCTCTATCTCTTCATATGCAGTAGTAGTACCTACTTCATGTAAAGATTCTTAAAAAGTCCATGGAGAGAATTTACAAGTGTTTCTGAATTAGTATTACCATTATGTGTTATTTTGTGAGCATTATTGTATTAAAGTCATGATGCCTCAGTCACATCATTTATAAGGTAGAGATACAGTCATCCCTGGTATCTATGGAGGATTGTTCTTGGACCCCTTGTGGAAACCCTGGGTCTGAGGATGCTGAAGTCTCTTATATAAAATGATGTAGTATATACACAAGACTTCTGTATATCCTCACATAAACTTTAAACCACTTAAAATTACTTATAATATTGAATACAATATAAATGCTGTGAGAATAGTTATTGTATATTATCTCGGGATGAATGAGAAGAAAAAACTTGATATGCTCAGTTCAAAATAATATTTTCTAGATATTGTCGAGCTGTTATGGATGAATTATATAACAGCATTGACATATATAATAACCTTCAGGGTGTTAAAATACTAAACAAGGTGACTTAACAACAGAAATTTACTTCACAAAGTTCTGGAAACTGAGTTCAAGGTCAAGGTGCTAGCAGATTCCATGTCAGCCCAGACCCTACTTCCTCATTCAAACCTCACATAGTAGAATCGGATAACCAGTCTAGGGTCTCATCTATAAGGGTCAAATCCCATTTATGAGAGTTTCATTTCATGACCTACATCATCTCCTAAAGGCTTTACCTCCAAACAGGATGGGGAGGGGGGTGACAGGATTTCAGTATGACTTTGGGAAGGTTTAAACATTCAGACCAAAATATACATTTTTTTTATAAAACTCTATTTTTTTCTATGAAAGTTATTAATGTGAATCGTATGCCCTATAAAATATGCACATTTGTTTTTGAGCCTTTTTTCTCTTAAACTATATCTTGTGAGGTCTTCAATGATAAGGAGCTAAAGAAGGCAGGCATCAGAGCTTTGCTTGGTCTCTGGGTTGGCCCAATTACTTATTTGAGCTTTACTTTTGAGATGGGCATAATGAGATAATAACTTATCACCTAGGGTTATTGTGCAATATTAATCCAGATTTCTGACATACAGTACATGGTTGGAGAGTGGTAGTTACCGTGTGCCATTTTGCTGATTTCACAAGTGTTTTATGTCATTTTTATTTTAGTCACAGCAACAGTGAAAGTAAACTTGCCATTTGGAAGGCCCAGGGTGGTACAGAAGAACAAAGAACACTGTCTCCTTTACCACAGGGGATACATCAGTGGATTTGGAAAAGCCCTGAAGATGCCTATGTGGAGCTCATACACTGTCCCCAAGCCGGTAAGCTTTCAGCCCCGGAGTCAGTCCGCAGAGGAATGATTCCAATTCTGAACACTGTAAGTAAGGGTTGGGTTCTGGTTTGCTGAAAAGTTCACAAAGCAAGTAAGGACTCCTTGACGCTTACAAGGAAATGCTACAGTTATGACACAAAGGCCTTTATAAGTGGTATATAGGTACAGAGAACGAAGATAATGTGCTGTACCTGGAGAAATTAAAAGTAGCAACTTAGGCCAGTTTTGCCAAGTGGTGAGGCAGGTAGAAAAGGACATTTTAAGCCTTACAAAAAGCTTCTTTTGTTATTTAATAAGCATTTTTTTTCTGTCTTCTGTGAGCTGTGAAAGGCACCATGTGAATGCCATCTGACCCTCCCTTGAAGGATCTATAACGCTAGAATGCTGTATATACATATGTGTTGTGTCACAGGCCTCTCTGGTCTGAAGTTGAGAATCTGCTTATGCAAATCTTCTTCTCTATTCATTATCTAGCTAATTCTCTAAGTGGCCAATGGGTGGATACCTATCATGAAGAAAAATTAGATCCCTGCCTCATACTATACACAAAGTTGACTTGCTAACTGACTTTTAGGCTTAAATATGAATAGCAAACTCATATTTTATCCTGTATTTCTTTATGACCTTGGGACTTTTTGAAACAACATTAACAAAATTAAAAAGAAATTTAATCAGACTATATTAATGCTAATGTGTGTTTGTCTTAGTAAGGGTTTTATTGCTGTGAAGAGACACTATGACCACAGGAACTCTTATAAAGGAGAACATTTAATTGGGGCTGGCTTACAGTTCAGAGGTTTAGCCCATTTGTCATCATGGCGGGAAACATGGTAGCATGCAGGCAGACATGGTGCTGGAGAGGTAGCTGAGAGATCTACATCTGGATCGGCAGGCAGCAGGAAGCAGAGTGTCTCACTGGACCTAGCTTGAGCTTCTGAAAGCTCAAAGGCCTCCCCCAGTGACACATTTCCTCCAACAAGGCCATACCTCCTAATAGTGCACTCCCTATGGGCCTGTGGGACCATTTTCATTCAATCCACCATAGTGTTGAAAGGAAATCGAAAATGGGACGTGCATTTGAAATGCATGTAGAAAAAAGGGATGGATATCAAGAATAATAATTAGAGTCTAAGACATAATCAACCCCTATATGTAAACAAGAGAATGACAAGCATCTTAGTAAATGCACAGTAAAAATGCCTCAAGTAACTCAAGCTCATTAGCAATCAGCGAACTGTAAATGGAAGAGAAGTCTGCCTTAAAATCTGTCCTCTAAGGGAGGAAGAAAGGGTTTTATTTCAGATAAAATAATAGAAGATAGAATTGTCTGAGCACTGGTAACTGAATGGTATATATTGGATGAATTAGTCTCAGCATTTTAAGGACAAAGTTATACCATCAATAAAAAGGGTAAATAGATAACTAGGAAGCCATTTTTTGTGAAGAAGAAAAATCATAATGTTTAAGAGCCACAAATTCATGACAAACTAGCTATTACTCTTCTTGCTAAGGGCAGCACTTCATTTATAGAGAAGAAGTAACTGGGTGAATTTAGTTTATCAACTCTTCTTGGTTAAATTAAGGAAATTTGCAGAAAAATAAAGCATATTTTCCTACTACTCACTGAAGCTGTTTGGTTCCTGAAAGCCAGCTTCTCAGTCAATAAGGATTCAGTTGTGGCCACTGCTAACAGAGAGCTAATATCTGTTTCCCAATGTGGGTAAATACTTTACAGTTACCTGAGTTCCATTGTAGGCCAGTGGCCCCTTTATGTAATGTGCACACTATTCAGGTGTTTTTCTTCAAAACTCCTTTTTAAAAACAATCTCTATTTTGTGTTTGCTTTTGAGAGGGTCAGTGTGTTCAAACTCAGTCTCCTTATTCAGTTCCTGACCATGAAAAGTCCAGGCAGACAGGCAGGCTTGTGTGGAGTCAAGGGGGATGTTTATGTTTTTGATGATTCCCCTTGATGTCTGGCATTCCTACATTTACCTGAGCTTTGGAGGACGCCAAAGGCAGGGGGACTGTGACTGGGTTCAGGCTGGGCAGTTAGTATAGTTCTTTGTCATTTTCTAAAGCTAACTTCTTTGTTACCAAAAGACCCTGTCCCTTCTCTGATCCCACAGAAGTGCTTGTGCATTTCCCCCTCCACGTGACAGGATGATAGTCTAACAAATTTCTGCTTTCTAATTCAGAAATTACTCTGTCTGTGTGTTGTGGTTCAAGAAAATTAGGTAGAAGGATGTTTTGAGATTCACATAAAATGTCATAGATCAGCTATGTCTGAGAAGTCAGGCCTCAAATAAGGAGCTTTCGGAGCATGGCTGCGATCCGTTTGTCTTTAAGTTTTACAGAGTTTGTTTTTCTGTGGTTTGGGTGGGTGTGGTAAATTTGTTGTTATAGAGTTCTGGGGGAGGAATTATAACTTGAAATCATGGTCATCCCACAACTACTTCTAGAAGCATTAGATCTGGTCAGGTTTTATTTGTATGCTGCTTCTGGGCCTACCCAGGAAGAAGATCTGAGTTACTCATCTCACAAGATGAAAAACTGAAAATAAAACAAGAATTGTGGTTGTTTAAAAGAGATACTCTATTCGTTTAGTATGAAATCAAAAGATTTTTGTTGACATTAGCTAATATTGAAAAATGCCTATCATCTTATTATATACATGTAAGCACAATATATGTGCATTACATAGTATTACATATATCTCCCATACCACTGAAGACTTTTAAATGCTGTGAGTATGTGTGTGTGTGTTCATATGTAAAATGTGGATGCACATGTGGGGGTCAGAGGATGACCTTAGGTGTTGGTCCTCTCCTTCTGCCTTATTTGAGGTACTGCTGTCCATGGCTAGCTGGATCTCAAGCTTCCACAGCCTCTCCTGGCTCCATCCCCATCTTGCTTCAGGAGTCCTGGGATTGCAGGCATGCACTGCAGTGCTGGGCTCTGTGAGGGTTCTGGGGGTCAGAGCTCAGGGCCTCACACTTGTTCCTAGTACCTGCCTACAGGGCTATCTCCCTACCTGGAGTAGAGATTGTTAAAAAGCCCTCTTGTTTTCTATAATTATCACCTAATCATGTTTGTTAAGTCTTTTTTTTTTTTTTTGAACTGCAAAAGTCATTTTTGCATAGAAAAAGAAATTATACAATCAGACAAATAATTAAGCTGTGTGCAGTTGTCAACTTTACCATGAGACACAACTATAGCTTTTGTGCAGCCCACAGGAAAGGGACATCTGTCACTTTAATGGAACTATGCTTAATGCAACTATGTAATGGAACTCGCTGCTCAAGTTCTGTTTGGTCCCCACGCCAAAATGGAAAGAAAAGCATCTCTCTAATGTTCATGCCCTTTTTCACTTTTCTTGAAGGATTTTTGAGAGGTAGGAAATCTGTATCTTCTCTGATCTCTGCCTGATTTTGAGAAGTGGGAAGTCCGTATTTCCTCTGAATCTCTGATTGCATTTCTTTATTGCTTTTCTTGCCTCTCTTCAGGGTTCAGAAATCCCAGGATATCTGGAAAGACCGCAGTAGGGCTGAGCTTGGCAGGACTGCAGGGTAGGGTGGGTGGAGATGGTTCCTGGTAGGAGGGACTCATCTCTTCTCATAGGATAGGGAAGAAGAACATGATTGAACTTCTCTGCATCCAGCATCCAGCCTTCAGGAAATAGTCCTTGTCCTGGTCCTGTTGTTCTCAGACTTAATGCAGGTCTCCTTGTGAGTTCAAGTTTTACACATGAAAAAGAAATCTGAAAATTTTCTGTTAGCTGAAAGTGTGTGACGATGTTTTAGTACTTTTGGGCTTCAGCTGACCTTATCCATTTCCTGCAGCCCAATATGTATGCCACTTTGGTAATATGGTAGACACTTGGGTTGACTGAATTGTTGGAGAGTGATTTTTAAGCTGTAGTCTCCTTCTGCATCACCAGAGCCTTTCTTTCCTCCTTAACATTTTAATGATTGTAAATGAAGGGAATTACATTTCAAAGATTTTATTCAAGGAAAACTCACCAACCATGGGAGATGTTAGAATAAAATGATAAAATGTAACCTATCTAAAAACCTCATAATTTCCCAGGTGATTATGGAACTGACTCTTTCAGTAGACAAGGCTATCCCATTTCACAGCATAGCTGTTACTGCCAAGTAGAGGAAGTGGTCATTTAGAACCTTTTCCTATGATACACTTTTGAATTAGTATAAATGAGGTTTCCAGACCTTGTATCTTAAAGAAGGGTAAAAAAAAAAAAAAAAAAAAAAAAAAAAAAAAAAAAAAAAAAAAAAAAAAAAAAAAAAGTGATTGTTTATCTATTGCATTTAGCCAAGTATCTTCATTTCTTGGTCTGCTTTCTTTGAAAGGAAGAAGACAACTTTTTGTTTGGTTGGTTGGTTGTTTTTTTGTTTTTTTTTTTGTTTTTTTTGTTTTTTTGACACTGGGTCTCAGGTAGCCCAGAATTATCTCAAACTTCTTATCCTCCTGTCTGTCTTCACTGCCTGAATGTTGGGATTGCAGAATTGTACTACCACATCCAGTTTTATGAGATGGTAGGAACTGAACGCAGGGCCTCATGCACACTAGACATTCTATACACCCTACACAACTAAATATATTATATCCGTAGCCCAAGGTGATACACTTTTGAGATTATGCCTATCTCAAAATGTTTTTATTCTGGCTTTTGAACTTTAGAAGATTTGTTTTCTCTAAAATTGTAGGACATTATATTAATGGGCTTATGCTCTAAAATGACAGTTCCCAATTTTCTCCCATCTATTTGTCTTAATTTTATTTTTGAGACCTATCTCCAACATCCTCTTCTAGATCATGCTGCATATTTTACTTCTGCTGCTATGTCTTTAAGTGCCGAGAATTCTTTGTTACCTTTTTTCCTTTTTCCTTTATTTATAGATGCTATATATCCTCATTCCCTTTTGTAGTTTTCTTCTGCTTTCTTTATTGTCTCCTTGATTCCTCTTTCTCACCCTCACCAAACATCTTTTGGTCCTTCCTTGGCTGTCAGCTCACTTTTTAAGGATGAGGCACTGAACTGTGTGGTTGGCACTTTCTAACTTACAGGATTAAAAAGAGGAACAGCCATTTTTGTCATGTACTTCCAACTATAACTAGTAAGTTTTATTGTCAGATTAATCTGTTTCCCAAAAGAAGGACATTGCTAATCCCGCCAGTGTGTATGATCTACAGTCCACATGGGGTAATGGAATGCAGATGGGGCCTGCCACTCACTGAGCAGAGTTTCGTCATGCTCTTATCAATACAGTATGCCTGCTCTTTGCTATATTTACACCATTCCCTTTACCACAGGAGTGGGTAGTTTAATCCCTCCAGGGGTAAGTATTCTATTTCACCCCCATTTTTGTAGACTCTTAAGCTACCCTTTTGCTTTCAGTCAGTTCTATATACTCCTCTGTTTATGGGAGACTTATTCTACCCTTCTGGACCTCTGCTGCTACTTTGTGCTCCCACCAAGCATCGGCTGTTGGTTCTCATTGCTTTACTGGTCTCTTCTGTCTGGTTACAGTTTATCTACTTTCTAACTTCTGCATGTTTGTTCACTTTACCCCATTTAATTTTTCACTTTACATAGTCACATAGTACATGGTACTATCTTCATAAGGGCATTTTCATACACGAATACAATAGACAGTGCACCCCCCCACCTCCTCCTGTTCTCTTCCTCAGGTCAACCCTGTTCCGTTAGTTCCTTCATCCCCCCCTAGACAATCTGACTTCTACTTTCATGTCATATACATACATGATTTCATGCACCTATATAAATCTAACAGCCGCACATAAGAGGAAACATAATATTTGTCTTTCAGAGACTGCCTTAATTTGCTTAATAGAATTCTCTTCTGTTTGTATCTACTTTTCTACAAACAATATAACTTTATTCTTCTTTATGGCTGAATAAATTGCATTGCACATACATAGCATGCTTTCTTTAGCTATGCCTCTGCACAGCTGTAGTGAATCATATTGTAGTCAACGTGGTGTTTAACTATCTCAGTGATCGGTTGCTAAGAGTCCTTTAATCACCTAGCAGTAGAACAGAGCCATGTATATGGTAGATCTAGTTTTTAGATGTCTTTTAAAGGAAGTTCCATCCTGTTTTTTTTTATGAACTTCTGAATATTTCTTGTAATTTCTTATGTGTTTTCATTATTAATGCCTCTTCACGAGCTTTAGAAAGAAACAAAGATGAGATTTAATCAAGATGAGAAATCTCCTGAGCTCCTAGAAAATGCTTTCCTTCTGGAGCATCACAGTGTGTTAGAATTTCCAGTCCCCACCTAGCTTCCTGTGATTTCCCTTATGTTCAACTGTCACATGTTCTAGACTCTTGGAATGGGCTCTTTAGCCTGAAACATCTCAGAGCATGCACTGCCCTTTCTGTTGTGAACTGATCTCACACGTAGTAGACGGACAACGTAGTCAACATTTGCTTTACGCACAGTGCAGTGAGTAAGAAATGGGACTAATTTAGCATAATTTTCTTCGTAAGCAAATTATTTCAAGTGGGAAAAATGGAAGCAAATAGCGTATCTTTTTACTTATTTATGAGTATGTGCTCATCAAATGGGGCGACCCCATAATGTAATGCTACCATGTGTGCCTGTGCACAAGGTTCAGAACTGGTCTTTAATTGTGAATACAAAGGAAACTATAACTTTTTAATCTATTTTATGATTTATTTTGCAAACTTATTTTACTTCAAAAATAAGGATCTTTGGGGGCAGGGGATGTAGTTCAATTAGTAGAGTGCGTGCCCAGCAGGCGTGAAGTTCTGCATCCACTCTCCACTGCCATATAAACAAGACTTGGTGGAACATGCCCATGATCCCTTGGAAGGCAGAGGTATGAGGATCAAGAATTAAAATTCATCCTTGGCTATGTAGCAAATTCAAGGCCAACCTGGTATACACAAGACACTGTCCCAATGTATATAATATGTTTAGATAACTATCACTCTTTGAATTAATTTTAAGCTGATTCGAACTTCTTGCCCGGTTTAAACACAAAGTCGCTAATTCTTATCTACCTACATATAATTTGTTTATATTTTGTCTTCTATTTTTAAGAACAGATTTATTTATTTTATTTTAACGATATGAGTGTTTTTGACTACCTGAACATATGTACACCATGTGTCTGTCTGGTGCCCACAGGGCCAGAAGAGGCTGTCCAATTCCCTGGGAGTAGAATTACAGACAGCTGTGAACTGCTTTGTGGGTGCTGGAAACTGGGCCCAGGTGCAGTCAGCGCTGTTAACTGAGCCATCCCTCCAGTCCCAGCATCTTCCACCCACTTGTTATTTGCATGTACGACACATCCCCACAGAAAGGGTCAACCCTGAAATATATTCTGTTTTTCAGCAATTATTCCCATTGTCCCTGCGCTCTCAGTTCAGGTTTTATTCTGCAAATGTTCTTTCCCAAGGTATATTTGATTTGTCCTCCCAACGTCCCCTAACCAGAAGAGAACCACACAGGAAAACATAGCTGAATACATCCATTCCCATTGCTGGCGTAGACCTGATTCACTAAGAAAATAGGAAGAGGGTAAATGAAAAACAGTCTAGGGAAGTCACAAACCAAATAAGGCAATGGGTGAGCCACAACTGTGGGTGTAATTTTTTCCCCCCTTTTCTCTCTTTCAGCAGGGAGACACATCACCTCTCCCTCCCACCATCCCAGACTGTCTGCGGGCTGATGTCAGGGTTGCTCCTTCTCAGAGCCAAAAATGTTCCTTCTATTTAGCAGACAAGAATATCACCCATGGCTTCCTCTATCCTCCTGGTTAGTGAAACTCTTTTTTAGAGCAGCAGCTAGGAAGGCCTCAATCAGCTGGATGTGGCATGTGCGTTAAACATATATTCCCCACCCAAATGACTTGCTTGGGCTGCCTAAGAGGCTTCAGTGGTCCCAAGCTGACCAGAGATGGTACAACAGCTTCCTTAAAGACTAATAAATTTTTCCATGGAAACCACATATTAGCTCTAATCAGACCCAGATGCTTAGAGGGTTCAGCAGGTTTAAGTTTAATTTTACAACTGAAAAGGGTATTTGGAAAGCAACACAAGGATCTAACAAAACATTGTCTCTGGCATACTGCCCGAGTTAAGTCCTCACGGAGAATGCAGCTGCTTCTGGGCAAAGAACTAGGGTTGGAACTCTGGCCTGTCAGCTTGGCTGTGTCCAATAGCTTTGAACTGGAAATTAACCAGCCAGATGAATTTAAAGCTTTTTCTTTTTCTTTTTCTTTTATCTTTTATTTATTTATTTTTTTTTTAAAGAAAAGATCTCTCTTGGAGTCACATGAAAACCAGTGTGATTTTTCTAAAACTGGGGTCTTTTTTCTGTTCATCAGGAAATGTCATTTTCATATTTTCATGAGAATTTCAACAACTTCAGTTCCTGGGAATGGGTTTACTCCTGGTATGTGACTCGAGTTTTGTTTTTGTTTTTTTTTTTTTGTTTGTTTTGTTTTGTTTTGTTTTTTTAGCCATGGACAAAGACGATTGGTTGAGAGATTCGTGATTTAGAGATTTTGGAGAGTTCTAGTAGGAAGATGCTTCATGAAAGCAAAGAACAAGTCAACTGGAATCCTATACTTAATAAAACACATTTGTTTTACAGCAATCAAAAGAACTTCTGAGAGTCAATACGATGCTTTAGTTACAAGTAATTTGGTCCCAATGTATGAAGAATTCAAAAGTAAGTACCTACTCCCCAATCCCACACAGGCCATCAGACACACAGCCTGACATACGCTGGACAACCATATGCCCTGACTTATGTAACTCTCCCCAAATCTATATACGCAGCCCATTTTATTGTTTGTTTTGTAATAGGATCTGGATAAGTTGACCAAGCTGACTTTGAACTCACTTTTCAGTCCTTGAACTCGTGACCCTCTCTTTCACTCCCCAGAGTGGCTGGGATGACAGGCGTGGTGTTATATAAGTATTAACTTTAAACTAATAAAGTGACTCCTTGGAGTGACAAACTGAACTTATATTCTATTATTGCAGTTTGTTATTGATATTGAGTCATTTCATTCTGTTAGTTTAAATACAGGCACAAAACAAAACTCTTGATGGAGTTTCTTTTAAGCTAACTACAATTTTGACTTGATGTTAAGAATCTGAGTTTTTTTTTTTTTAAGTTTGCTTTTAACTTTTACCTACTAAGGGCTATTCAGAAAACTAAATTATTTTAATATTCACCATACGAAAGTGAAATATAAATGTTTGGTACCAGAATGACAATTAATAAGACAGCATGTGTTTTCTGACTATTGTTAACATTCACTGTTGAAGAAATCTGAAGACATATATTTCTCTAATTTCAAGTCTGAAACTAGAACAATAAAAAGTTATCATTCACATCGCTGCTTATGTTTATTGCAAAAACTACCTTGCAGAATTATCCAACCACTCAATCACCACAGACAGTTACTAAAGTGGAATGTGATGCTATCTAAATGTACCGATAATAGAAAATATTTCCTCCTTCAGTAGAAGCAGATATTTTGAAATATCTCATTATTTCATTTTTAGAAATGTGGGACTATTTCCATGAGGTCCTTCTTATAAACTATGCTGTAGAAAGAAATGGAGTGAACGTGGTTAGTGGACCAATATTTGATTATAATTATGATGGCCATTTTGATGCTCCAGATGAAATTACACAGTAAGTAATCCAACTTTTTGATTTGGCAATAGAGCATTGCAAGGGGAAATCTCAATTCTTTAACTAGGTACTATGTAATGTCTGTACTAGATAGTATGTACACAGCACATTCATAGTCAATTGCAATTGCTGCCAGTTTTTCAACTTAAACTCCCTAAATATTTAGCAAAAACTCATGTGCCCCAAATTTAAACTAATAGCCACTGCAAAAGTTTCTAGGCAATGTTTACCATAATTTTTTTTTCCTGAAAGATCTACAAACTGTGGACCAAGTCAAGATGACATTTTCTGAAGGAGCTACAGATAGCCAATATTATATCAATAAATATAGAATCAAATCAACTATAATTGGGGAAAATCAAGTGAAGACTAAGTTTACCTTAGTAAATTTCAGAGACAGACTGTACAATCCAAAAAAGTATTTTTCAATAGAGGATGCAAATAGATTTCAGTAGAAAAACAAGCCCAACCGAACTATACACCTTAATATTAAACCTGATTGTAATAGGGTATTAAGAATTACTTTTCCACTTTAGTGTGTTATAGTACTAGACTGCTTCAGAGAGGAGTCACAGCCATTGATTCTTTTATTATCGAAATATCAGAAGGATAAAACTGAACTGCAGCATCCCAGCCTAATTCATGCAAAGCTCCAGTTTCTACTTACACCTCCAATAAGTAAATCTCAGACTAAGTGTATAGCCACCCCGAGTTGTCTCCTGCTCTTTTATTTCACTGTTTTTATTTGTTTGATTTTGAGGCAAGATCAAATGTAACCAAGGCTGGCCTTGAACTTCTATGTTGCTGAGGATGTACTTGAACTCCTGATCTTCTTGCTCCTGTCTCCCACATGCTGGGGTTATAGGTGTGTGCCATCATGCCTGACTTCATTTCATTGTTTAGTTGATGCTACTTCTCATCATTTGCTAATTCTCACAAATATTTTCAGAGCACTTTACAACATACTTGGTACTTTTTCTAAGCATTTATACAGACTTTGTTTAATTGATAAAGCAACTTGATATTAGGTTCCATTAGCCCCTAGTCAAAAGTGAGGAAACCAGAGCTAAGAGAGTAACTCACCTAACAGATTCTTCACCTAATAAGTTCTCAAAGCCGGAGCAGGAATCCAGACAGTCTGGCTCTGAAGCAGTAATGTGTTGCTGCCTATACAAGTTCACACATTTCTTCCAGTGGACTCAACTAATATCTCACCTTTCTTTTTTACTCAAACTTTAAAATGTGCATTCATGTTTGTGACCGGGAAAGAGACCAATGTACCATCAGTTATCTGGATTTACCCCCGTGGACGACTCCACATTACAGTTGATTAAATGGGTCTTAGAGGAGCAGATGAGTCCCCATGTGCAGTGCAGGAGCAGACCACAGGAACTGAGCTCCTTTGTTCCTAGTCACCGCCCCATCAGAAGACGCCTCTGTGAAGTGTGATGCCAACAGACCCGGGAAACACAGAAAGCTCAATTCCATGGACTTTCTTGTTTTTGCTATATTTTGCTTTCTATATTTTGCTATAATATTTGAATGACCACACTTAGAATTTGACTAGAAATTTCTGGCTCACTGAAGTGGAAGATATATATGATAAAACTACACGTTCCACACAATCCATGCTTTCCGTTTATTCCTTTTAGCCGATCTGCGGCTTGGCATTTCTTTAAAGCTACACAAAAAGACGTTTATAACGATGTCAAGTCATTTCAACTCTGTTTTTCAGACACGTAGCTGACACTGATGTTCCTATCCCGACACACTACTTTGTGGTGCTGACGAGCTGTAAAAACAAAGTGAACACGCCCGACAGCTGCCCTGAGTGGCTGGATGTCCTGCCCTTCATCATCCCCCACAGACCCACCAACGTGGAGAGCTGTCCTGTGAGTAGGCCCGGGAGAGCCTGGGGCCCAGAAAATGATTACTCATATCTCATTTGAACTGTCACAAAAGAGGCCCTATCTAAAACATATATTTTAGTGCTTTGTGGGTAGAGTTTTGCTATAGATGTATAATCTACAGAATAAATATCAAACATGCATCTGCATATGTAAACACATATTTATGTCTACCTGAAGACTATTATGTCTATCTGTCGCATGTGCTTGTGTGTGTGTGTGTGTGTGTGTGTGTGATTGATTGATAACTAGGGTAATATAATTAGTTTTTACTCTGGACACAAGCATTGGAGTTCTATACTAAGGTTGACATTAAATTAATGTTTACATGAATGAATATGTAAATAAAAGTTCCAGAACCTTGAAGTATGAAATATTAGATTCAGTTCATATGTGTGCACACATGTGTGTGCGCGAACCCATACTCCCCCATACACGGTGAGAAGGAGAGGGGATTAGAATTTGGAACATAGCAATATGGATAGCACATTTATAATGATAATTATGAGACACTAGGGTGATAAGCTAAAGCAAAACTTAAACTAATGGTGAATTAGTGTAGTAACTGCTGTTTCATACTCATGATTGGATAAAGATATGGGGACATGGGGATCACCTCTCACTGCCTATAAGAGTGTATACTGACGTAAACATTTAAGGAATGTTATGCTTAGTATTTGGTAGAGCCATAACTACATGTGTTCAATAGCCCTGCAACTTCATGTGTATATCCTCAAATCTATATTCTTAAGCACATGGAGAACATTCCAAGTTATTTATCACAGTATTATTTATAATAGTAAAAATACCTAATTGTATCAATTTGATGATTTTGAAAAGCTCCATTCAATTATAATGAAGAAGTACCAGAGACTGTAACTAAAGCAAACGATCCATCTAGATTATATGTACCTGAACAAATACAGCCATCATTATGGATAGATTATAAACTTTGCCATGGAAAAATAACTAGAAGATAGCACTTACAATGCCTTTGATATAAGTTTCTAAGTCACAAACCCATGCTACATACTGATCATGCTATATATTGAGATGTAGCAACAGTTTAAAAACTGTTTAGAATCACACTGACTCATGTAACGTAGTAATTAATGTTAGCGTTGAACCTAGGAGCAAAATGACAGTATCTATAATATAGTTCTTTAAAAATCTCACGTCTAGGGGCTAGGGAGATAGCTCAGTTGAAAAAGTACTTGCCAAGCAAACATCAGGACCTGAGTTCAGATCCTCACCACCTGCATAAAAAACCAGATGGTGTGTTGTACACACGTAATCCCAACACGGGGAAGGTGGCGGCATGACTTGCTGGCCAGCTAATTAGTGTGTCCTAGGTTCAATGAGTGACTGTAAAAAATAGTGGAGAGAACAATCGATGAAGAAATGCAGTATCGATATCTGGTTTCCACATGCATATGCACGCGTGCACATACGTGAACACGTATGCACACATGCACAGACTTGTGACTGAAGCAAGTGCACAATGGGAACGAGTTACACTGGCTAGTGTTTCCTTTAGTACTTCTGTTTGATTAAGCAAAATTTAGTTGTATCAAATGAAGAGCCAAGGCAATTAGAAAACACCACAAAAACCACATCTAAGTAATAAAATATCTTTATGCTAAAGAAATGGTATTGTGTAGAAAATAATTTTGTGTTTCTTTTTCCAGGAAAACAAAACAGAAGCGTTTTGGGTTGAAGAGAGATTTAAAGCACACATTGCCCGGATCCGTGACGTGGAACTCCTTACTGGCCTTGACTTTTATCAGGAACGAGCACAGCCTATCTCTGAAATTTTGCAACTGAAGACATATTTACCCACATTTGAAACCATTATTTAAATGAATGTGTAAAGCAATTTGGCAAAAGGAAGAAATTGTCAAAAAATCATAAAATAAAATTTTCTATTTTTCCTTAATCCCTTAAAGTCATACTGCGTATTTTCATTACAATCTTTTTCAAGTCTATAGACATAGTTATTAGAAAAATTTTGAATTACATTTTATTTATTCTACTCCTCCCATGTGTGTGTGTGTGTGTATGTGTGCATGCACGTACACACACACACACACACACACACACACACACACACATGGGTGCATATTCATACATGCATGCTGGTGTCTAAGGAGGCCTGAAGATGGCATTGGATCCCCTAGAGCTGAAGTTGCAGGTGGTTGTGAGCTGCTGGTGGGGGTGCTGGGAATAGATCGTGGGTCCTTTTTAAGAGCAGTAAGTGCTCTTAAATGATAAACCATCTTCCCATCCCTAAGTATAAGATTTTATTCAGTGACACTGTAAACTGCAGAGAGACATGACTCAAACTGGATGTCCAGCAACGTGATGATATTCTATGTGCAGACAGAACCTCTTCCATGTTCCTTCATTCCAACGTGACTCCAATATATATATATATATATATATATATATATATATATATATATATATATATATATATATGATAATTTCTTGGCTTTAGACCTCTCTATGCAGAGATAAGTGTTGGATGTTTACAACCCTGAGTTGTGTGTAGAGTCTGGTAATGACCATTACCATTTACTTTTATATATTAGAATTCTTTCATCTCAGGCAATGTGACCTTCCTTTTTCTCTGTTGACATTAAAATATGAAAAAAAGAAGAAAAATAAAATAAAAATAAGAAAATTTTAAATATTAAAAAATATTAAATATTAAAATAAAAATTCAAAAGGCTTAAAATTTTTAATTTCTTTGGACCTTTGCCTGCATGTATGTGCATCAGTGCACCACTTGAATGCTGGGTGCCTGTGGTGGCCGGAAGAAGGCATCAAATCATGTGTAATTGGAGTCAAAGATAGCTGTGAGCTGCCATGCAGGTGCTGGGACATTTGAACCTGGGTCCTCTGGAAGAACAGCCAGTACTCTTAACCACTGAGCCTCTCTCTCTTTTTATATAGTTGGGTCTTTGACACAGCTGACATGCCTGCATTCGAGTGAGCAAACTAAGTGTTACTGGTGGCTTGGGTTATACGTAGTTTGATAAACAGGCATATGTAAAAGGGATATTTACATGGGCTCCTATTTTACTGAATCAAGGATCACAACAAATTATCATTGTAGAGAGGGCACTTTCTAACACAAGGAGGTCAGATAAGGTCTCAGGAAAGGAGTTGGAGGGAGGAGAAACTCTAAAAGTTGGCTTATTTTCTAAAGTTAGTTCAAGTTAAGTTTTTAAAATTTATTTTCTTAGTGCAGTTGTATCAAAAAAAACAACAAAATAACAACAACAACAACAAAAACAAAACAAAAAACAAAAAACCCCCACCCTTCCAGGAAGGGTTTTCAGTATCACAGTTGAAGAAAAAGAGAGTCTGTTCTACAAAGAATTAGAAATAACTGTCGTTTTTTGGTTCAGTAGAGACCACTTTCCGCGCTGTGTGTGCTTGGGTAGACACGTGAGGACAGATAAGATAAAGAAGTGCGCCTGCTCACATGATGAAGTTCGTCTTTAGCCACCAATGTTATTGGAATCTAATGAAAGAATATCCATTAGTGTTTGACCGGTAAATGGAGTTTCTGGAGGCTGTGTTTATACCTATAAACTGGGCTGATCTTTGGTGTTAACTCCATCTGTTTTGGGCACTGGAGTTTATTTCCAAATTAAAGTTTGGTTCTCTAAAATATCCTCTTGCTCTGGGGAAATCTCTTTCCTTCCTCCTCTTCCATCCACGCCCCCACAGCACCATGACTTGTCGTCTGTTTACTTTTGGAGGGCAGGGTATGGGAATGGAAGTGGATTCTAAACTGAAACAGTTGTCAAAAACACAAACAAGGCTCTTGGAGAAAATGACTTCCTTTTTACATGGTGTCCCTTGGTGGACCACAATCACTCCCTCAATCAGGGGACTAGGCTTTGGGTAAACATCCAGACAGCAACAAACCTCAGTCTTTCAATGACAGAGAATCAGGGCAATTTAGAATCATCCCAAACCCACAAGATGAATGTAGCTGGAATAACAAGTAGTAAAGTATGCCACTAGATGTGGAGTCAAAGGAAATCCTTTATCCCGACATTTTTATATTTCTTAATGTGCAAACGAAGGTTTCATAGGTTTAGAAGTCTGGGGAGGCCAGTTAGTGCCTTGCTGAACTGCTAATAACAGCAATTTCTAGAAGTGATAAAGAACTATATGGCAAATAGTTTATTTTTTCTTCAAGTTAAGAAAATTTGTCTATTGACCATTGCAGTGAATCTGTCTGTTTTGTCTCCATAACATGATATCTGCCCTATTTGTTGCCGATAGTCTCCTAAGGACTCATCTACATAGTGTCCTTACTTACGTACCACAGGACATCAATGGCTAGGGGCTGCAAGTTCATCCTTAAGTTGCATACAATGGAGTAGTGTTAGGGAAGTTAATTTTTAGTTGTGTTTAAAATAATTGTTTTTGTGTACTGTAGGAGAAAGGGATGCATAGGCCTTGGCATTTTGTATTGTCTGCAGGTGTTGGATTTCCGTGGGGGATGTTTAATTGCTTATGATCTGCACATGGTAACGGTAGAGCTCCTAAGGAGTTCTGAATCAATAAAAACACCTGAGCTCAGACACTCGCGGTTCCACTGTGAGTATGACACTGGTCATGACAGTGGTTCCCTCTGCAGAGGTCCAGAAGAGTTTACCCATAGGAGAATGCCTCTGTGTCTCTCTTGCTAAGCCCCTGTAGCGGTGAACTACAGTGAACTACAGCAGTGAACAGGGTAGGGTAAATTTCTGTCTCCCTGGTGATGTGTAGAATGCAAACTCCTTACGTTCTACAGCTGAGTTTTCTCTTTTCAATAAAAGAAATTGATTAATGCCTACTTCATTCATTCAGGAAATGAGTTACTAGATACAGACTGGCCACCAAAGGTAGTGATGCACTCTTGGTAGCATATGAAGCTCTCCGGAGTGACCAGGAAATTGCTTCTGCTACACTTGGGTTAGACACAGTATCAGCAGATTTGTGGATGTTGTGGATGTGCTTGTTGCTTCTGTTCTGGAAGTTTGACCCCTTTATTTCCTGCAGGGTGAGTCAGTCTCATTAGCAGTACCCTCCATCCTGTTTGTGGTTGCCCTGATCTTTTACTTTGGCCAACCTCCATGACAACCCCTATTCACTGGTATATCTTTAAATTCTAAGGAAAATTTAATCTTCCATATTCAGAGACAGAGAGAGAGAGAGAATATCATGGCATGGCTAATCCTGTTACTCGAGCATATTAAAAACAAAACCAAAAACTTACACTGGATTGTGTCCAGTGGCTCAGACAAACTGGACACAGCAGTCAATCCAGATAAATACTTCAGATTATCTGGATCAAGTTCAGAAAACTAACCTGTTCTGCAAGGATTTCATCTGCTGTCCCCTTGGGCTCTGCCTTCAGTCTCTGGCATAAAGCAAGAGCACCAGTTTAGACTCCAATCTCCAGTGAGGAAATCCATTCAAAGGCTCTCCGACGATGTCCTCACTACCCCTTCCTGTCCGGGGCCATCTGCCTCATCCAATCCTTCAGGCCAAGACTAGCCTGTTCAGATTTCATTGCATCTATTTATTTCATTAGTGTTTGTTGAATCTTTTGAATTGTGGGCACTAGGGGATAAAAAGGACCAGTGTGGGAGCTGAGGAGGATCCAGGAGCTGTTAGGGGAGGGAAAACCATGGCCAGAATACATTTATATTTAAAAAATCACTTAAAAAATAACAGGTATAGTATTCAAGGACATAAAAAAATACTGGGAATGAGGCAAGTTAAGATTGAATATTATTTCTTTCGTGTGATGTACACTTCTGGGAAGACTTTTTAAATGTCTTCTGGAATTTTCAAAATGTATTCTTAAAACTGTTGTAGATTGACAAGTTTTTTTAAAAAAAAATAGTTCGAAGAGCCCAGGTTGTCCTTTGCCCGGCTTCCTCACATCTTATGTGCCCATAGTGAGAAGTATCAGGCCCACGAAATGACATAGTACTGTTAACTGTTCCATTGACCTCGTTCGGATGCCCTTGGTTGTTATAGGCACTCACAAGGTGTTAGGCTTAGGGTTAGGGTTAGGGTTAGGGTTAGGGTTAGGGTTAGGGTTAGTGTTTAGCATTACCACAGTATAGTTTTTTCCTACACAACCCTGAGAGACAGTACAGTTGCCCTAAGTTGAGGTTCAGAAAATAGAGGACATTGGCCCAGTGTGCAACCTCTTCTCTTGAGTTCAGAGCGACATCCAAACAAGCAGCTGAGTTTCATTGTCCTGAAAGCTCTTTCTTCTGGGCTCTTAACAGTTCCCATATAAGGCTTGCTCCATTATTTTAGTTCTTTGTGGCCTTTGGAAACACATATATCCTTTTGTTTGTTTGTTTGTTTGTTTGTTTGTTTATTCGAGACAGGGTTTTTCTGTTGTAAGTCTAGCTGTCCTGGAACTCACCCCGTAGACCAGGCTAGCCTTGAATTCACAGAGACCTGCCTCTGCTTCCCAGGTGTTGGGATGAAAGGCGTATGCTACCACCACCTGGCTAGAAATTCATATATCCTTAAGAAAATAATTTCTCCAGCTCTTATCCCCACACTCCAGATCAGAATGAATGATAGTTACCTGAGAGTCAGAGAAGTTATGAGGAGGAGATGCTATTTCTTGGGGGAGAAACAGGAAAAGGTTATTCAGGGACTGTGGTAGGATGGTTGTATTTATCAAGAATGTATGGAGCAGCCAAGCAGGCAACTCACATTGGATACCTGAATTGATTTTGAGAAGCAATGTAGTAAAGAGATTAAATATGAAAATCTAAAGTATGTCTTTATTTTAAAATAAGAACAACAGAGCTAATCTGTAAGCATGTATCTTGAAATCCCCAAATAGCAAAGACAAAGGTAGAAGAATAAAGCCCACCTTGTGTTTCAAAGAATCAGTTGGGGGGGGGCGGCAGCACAGAGCACTTGAACACTGGAAGTGGTTGATGGAGCTGGTAGCAATGCCAAGGTGTGGAAGAAAGTTTCCATATAACTTCAATAAGCAAGTAGAATCACGGTGACTCAAGCCTGTCTGCAGTTCAGACCTATTTGGTGGAAACTTTGCAGGCTGGCTTTTCTTTCCCTTGCCACCCTGACTTTACAAGCTGCGGCCCGGCCCACACATGCTTGGAAACAGTAACTGTGCAATTACTAAACCGTTGCTGAGTGATGGCGCAAATAGCTGGAAAAAAAGTTTGGATTTGGAGTCATGACAGCTATCAAGGTAAATCTTTTACCCTTTTGTTCTACATAGTTTTAGAGGCTGCTTGTGCCAAGAACAGTCACAGATAAGAGGAAGCTCTCTCTGTATTTCCAACTAAAATTCATCTTGATAAGCCAAGTGTGTTATACAGCAGTATATGATTAGGGTTTTTGTTTTTGTTTTTCCTAAAGAAAATAATTGTTTTGAAAGGTTCCATGTGTTCATGTGTTCTAAAAATACCTTTGCAATGCTTTCTTTCTTTCTTTCTTTCTTTCTTTCTTTCTTTCTTTCTTTCTTTCTTCCTTCCTTCCTTTTTTTTTTTTTTTCTTTTTTTTCTTTCAAGACAGGGTTTCTCTGCTGTAGCTCTGGCTGTCCTGGAACTCACTCTGTAGACCAGGCTGGCCTTGAACTCACAGAGATCTGCCTGCCTCTGCCTCCCAGGTATGCCACCACTGCCAGGCATTTGCAATGTACTTTTAGAAACACTTTACTGTATTGTGCATCTTTAAGCTATGTGGTGTATTTTGATGTACATGTATACAGGGGAATAGTCACATAGTCAAGAGAGTTAATGTGTTCATTATCGCACATGGCAGGAACATCTGAAATCTTTTCTTTTTACAAAACTCCTGAATTTTGAGAGGCCATCCAGGAGAAGATTCCCATACAGAGGTGGCTTAAGTTAGAAAGTCTCAACACCTGGAACTCCAGAGTTGCCAGCCCCAAAGTTCAGGGCAAGGGTAGGCTAAGGGCAGGCTGAAAGAGGCCTTGTCTCTCTTCTCCTAGGTTTTTGTCTATGTGTGTTTATGGGTATATGGCCATCTGTATGTTTATCCAGATGGTGAAAGTAATTCTTTCTATCTATCTATCTATCTATCTATCTATCTATCTATCTATCTATCTATCTCTGTCTGTCTCTCTCTCTCTCTTAAGATTTGTACTTATTTATGAGTACTCTATCTGCATGTACACCTGCACGCCAGAGGAAGGCATCAGACTCCATTATAGGTGGTTGTGAGCCACCATGTGGTTGCTGGGAATTGAACTCAGGGCTGCTCTGGAAGAGCAGCCAGTGCCCTTATCTGCTGAGCCATCTCTCCAGCCCAAGTAATTTTCTCTTTACTTCAGGATTTCACCATCACCACCACTGTAGACACACACACCGCATACATATCATATTCACATGCATATATACCACATACACATATATATCACATACATACATACAAACAAATACACATGTATCCCCACACACACACTCACACACATATTTTTATAGCAAATATGCTTTTACTCCATTTTGTTGCCTTCCCTGTCATTTTCAGGAAGACTCCAGGGTCAGACTTGATTGAAAAAAAAAAAAAGAAGGTTATTAATCTGCTGTTGTTGCTTGTTTTTGTTGCAGTTTTTATGGGAGTTATTTCTGAAAGCTACTGCTGGCTATCTGACTTCCTTTCTGGTAGCTGGGAACTCATGTCAAAGACTGGATTTGCCTTCTGTAACAGGAGAAAAGATTTTCATTTTCTGATGGGCAGAAGAGAGAAAGGAGTTTGGGGGTGACCAGGGAGCTTAACTTTTCCTAAATGCTCTTGTGGAATGTGTCATGTGACTTATCTGCCTTGCTCTCATTGCTCCTAAAACTCCTTAGGAGTTCTTGGTGTGACTTACAAATGCGCAGAACACTGGAGTTGTTTTAAAAGATGTAGCAAAATGTGGAGTTTGACTTCAGAATGGGCGCATGGTGGGAAGAGGCATCCAGGGAAACTCAAGCCCATCTGAGTTCTTTAGATGTTAAAACAGCATTCCGATTCTTATTAACTAAAAACGTCGTATGACTACCTGGCTAACTGCCAATCATACTTTCTCTCTGTATTTTTAGTAAAAAAAAACAAAGGGAAGGCCATTACTTTCCTAGTTATTCTTTCTCACACATATTTTATTTTATCCATGTCATTATTTAGTAACTCAAACACGTTTGATTTCTTATGAGGAGATGATATACCTTACACATGGGTGGTGGTGGTGGATGATCCAACTAACAGGGAATACGTGACAGTTGAAAAGACATGAATTTAGACACCTGGGTTGAATTTAAAATATCATCTTAAAATCTAAAACTAACATTGATGATGATGATAATGAAGATGATGATGAATGAGAAATAGTTAGGTAAGAGAAACAACCACTGTGATGTCTCAAAAGCACAGTAGACCACTGCCAGAATAGCATCGCTCAGCTTCCTGGTGCCCCTCTGTCACTATGAGGGGATACCTAATGCAAACCTTGCAGCTTTAATGAGCTACGTGCTACTTCATCATCTTAAAAATCTGTCCACTTAAATCTTAACAGACGTCCAGCATATTCGAGAAGCGCGATGAGAATTTTTGCTGAGTAAAATTATTAATGGCAACAATGTGTGAAGTATGAGTCACCTTCAAAGCCAGACTTGCCTTTCTCACTCTTCCCCTAACCCTAACCCTTCATCCCCATCCCCTGTGGTTCCCTGCACATGGTGATTCACTCTTCCTGGAGAGTCAAGTAGGTACCCTAGAAGGAAGGGGAGTGTAGAAGAACAAAAGTTAAATGAAAAGAATTCCTGCTACTTTATTGATATTTTTTTTAAACATCCCAGTATATCATCTTCATTTTCTGCTCTGTGATGGGGGGTAGCTCACTCTGCAACACAAGCCATCAGAAACCATCAGAACCAGCGGAGGCTGGCTCTTTGTAAGCAGCAAAAGTTTTTCCTGCGCCTAGAGGCTCACCTTCTGAGAAGCAATCTTTAAAGCCACGTGGCCACAATTGAAGGACTGCTTTATAAAATATATTGTAGCCTTTCCTGCGCCTTTAAATTGGCTGTTCTAAATATACCCAAGCGCTTTGCCAAAGACCCTGTTCTTTAGCATGAGTCTGTTCTGCCTTTGTTTAGTCTCATTCTTCTACTTTTTCCTCTCCCCTGTGCGTGCTCTTTTTTTTTTTTTTTTTTTTTTTTTTAATTTCACTCCTGCAAGTTTGTTCTCTCCTTGACTTCAGGGTTTTGGATGTCTCTTACTTTTGTATGACTGCTTGTACCCCTGGCCTCTTTTCTCAGTTCCATAGCAAACATTGTGTTATAGGCCGAATACTGTGTTCATCTAAATTTCCTACAGTAAAGTCTTAATCTGCTGGACACCAGCCTGTGACTATATTTAGATACAGGATAGTTACAGGGATAATTAGTGACCATGAGCTCTGCATGGTGGTCCCAATCCAGCACAACCACTGTCTTATAGAGAGAAGTCGAACATAGTTTATTATTGGGGGTGAGGAGGGGGAGGCGAGGGGTGATGGACAACAAGGCAGTAGATGACGATGTATAATCCAATGAGACAGATTTGAAACAGATTCTTGTTTTAGACCTCTTGGGAGGCACCAAGCCTGCCAATTATGTATCTCACAGTGCCTCTCAAAACTGTGAGACAATAAAATTCTATTATGTGATTAAATGATTTAGTGATTTAGTACCATAGGCCTAATCAACCAATATAGATTGTCTTAGAAATCATATGCCATGGTAATGAACTATAAACGGACTTTGTGGAGCAGTTCAAGGATTTATCTCCTTTGAGTAGTTCTTATATGCTTTATAATATGGACATTAGCTACAGGAGTCCGTTTTTAGTGACTCCTTAGGTGCTGGTATTTATTCAAGAATTTTTTATTCAATAATAATTATTGAATAGTTATTGAATCCTTTCTACCTGCCATTCACTGTACAAAAGTAGCAATGAAGAGATGGCACAAGCCTCCAGGACTTCACAGTATTGATTGTGAATATAGCCATGTAAGAAGCTAGTTGCTGCAAAATATTACAAGTACACAGGATGGCAGCAAGGACCAAACGAAGCAGTGGATACTTTACCAAAATCTACTTAGAGAAATGAACATTCTGGAGCCCACAGAGGGAAGAGAAAGGGAAAACTGAATTGTACTCCTCCAATGCATACATTAAAGACCTAAACCTTAGGTGATAGTTTTTATAGATAGGCTCTTTGGAGATAATTAAGAATAGTTGACGTTATGGGCATCATAAGGCCTTGGAAATCAAAGCATTCAACTATGTTATACAAATCAAATGTATGAAGATTTGAGAACACAGAGATAACACAGCCAGCAGCAAGCCATGAAGAGAACTCTCATCAGAAACTGATCATGCTGGCCTTAAAATAGGACTTTAAACTTCTCCAACATGGGGCTAATAAATTTCTGCTGCTTATGCTACCCAGTCTGTGTTATTTTGTGGTGGCAACCAAGCTAAGAAGGAACAGAAACAAAGGCTCCTAAGGAACTCATACCTATGGGCTTAACTGCTTATTACTTTATTTATTCAGCTCTTGCAGCATTTATTTACTTCTTTTCCTTTTTGCTACCAACCTTGATCAGAAACTGTTAAATATGGTAAGGCAGTAGGTAAGCAGGCATGGCTCTCATGCAATGTATATTTTAGTGGAAAGTTAGATTTTAAAAAAAAAAGTGATATGCAAATAAACAAGATTATCTAAAGACTGTGAAAGTTCCATGAATAGTAGAAATGTGGACAAGGTGAGGATTCTGGGGTCCTATAGAGAGAACACTCAGGGTAGGTCTATCAGAGGAAGACAGGAAGAATGAAGGGTTAGGTGGCCAGCCGCACATAGATCTGGGAGAGTGGTCAGACTGGGTAGAATCAGCATGTTCTAAAGAAAAATAAGTTCCAAGTGCTCCAGGAACACCGGCAGTTGTGTAGCTAGAGCCCAGCAAATGATGGAAGACTGCAACCATGAGACTAGCCAGATTCAGAGGGCTCCATATGCCATGTCGAAGAACTTAAATTTGACCTTGTAGCCAATGGGGAAACTTCTAACATACTGAGAAAGGGAGTAATATGGTAACTTCTGTTTGCTCACCTTAATGATAATATCAAAGATGCATCTGTAGGCCAGGCATGGTGGCACACGTCTTTAATCCCACCACTTGGGAGGTAGAGGTAGACAGATCTTTGTGAGTTAGGTCAAGGCTAGCCTGGTCTACACAATGAGTTTGAGGACAGCCAGAGCTACAAAATGAGATTCTATCTAAAAAAAAAAAAAAAGGAAGAGAAAAGAAGAAAGAAAGAAAGAAAGGAAGGAAGGAAGAAAGAAAGAGAGAAAGGGAAAGACTACCAGAAATAAATTATGGGTTGGTTGTGCAATGTCTGCAAAACACTTGACACTAATAAGTTATTGGTTATTTATTTGAAACTCAAATGTAAATCAAGCTACATTAATTTGTTGAAGTTGGCACGATAACAGAGACCAGAGGCTTCTGTGATGGCTCAGGCTGGGGACAATGAAGGCCTAGAGAAGATAGGGATTAGACAGAAGAGAAAGGATTTAGGCAGCTGTAAACAAAACATGACAGGAACACGCAGGAGAATCCTACTGAAGTGTGGCCCTGTCAACTTACATGTCTCGTAAGAATAAACTCCAGAAGTCATGCTGAAAGTTTTAACGATGATGCTATTTAAAGAAATGTTTAAGAGTGTGGAAGATTAAATAGCATTAATTAATATGCACGTAATTAATAAAAGAGGTAAATCATGTGTGATATCACTTCTGGTGAAACATCACTTCTGATGGAGAGAAAGAAAAGGAGTCAAAAGGTAGCATATGAAAGTTTCTATGATATTTATATTTATTACTCTGATGAAGAGGTTAAACGCTAAGATTTGTTCAAGTTGGGTTAGTATATGAGGCTCTGGGGCATGCATGAAGACTGCTCTGTTATAACAAAATACTGTGAACTAGGAAACAGAAACTCATAGCTCTGGGGGCTGGAAAGTCTACAGTCAACTAACATTTGATGCCTGGGAGGGCTGCACCCCCATAGACAGCCTTCTCACTCTCTTTGCCATGGTAGAATGAGCTATAGGTGGTAGCTCTCGTATAAGCAGGATTAATCTATTTGTGAGGTCCCCACCTTTGAATATCACCATGAAGCTTAAGATTTTAATATCTGAATGTTGAAGCATTCAACATTCAGATCATAAAAATACAATCACATAATGAGTTTAAAGAATAAAAGAAGGAGTGGTGATAACTTGTCATCTGGAGTCCAAAGAATGTAGGATTGCAGATGGTAATTGTGTACACTAGTGCACAGGTGTGTGTGGGGGTTCTGGGAAGGGTGCATGTTTGTGCATGCACACATGCGTGTTTTTAGGCTGAGAGAGCCTAAGGGTGTTTTGGAAAGCAGAGTAAAAGAAGTCTGCACAGGTTCTCTTACATGAGTGGGCATATAAACAAATAACACAACAATGGGTTTAATTTCTCTATCAAAGGCAAGAGAGACAAGAAGCCAGAGAGCTTGGGTTATGGTGAAATTTAAGAACAAATTCTATTGATCATTGAATAAGAAGCTGACTAAAGCTAACAAAAAAAAAAAGTACAGGGCCTTAAATCATGGAAAAAATTTATCATATGTTTGAATTTCAAATACATGTAATATATGTGAGTCTCTTATCGATCAGATGTATGTCTAATCAATCTCCCTACATGCATCTGTCTTTAAACATAATTTGCCTACTCCTGTAAATTTCTGCTTGATTTCCTTGCCAGCTACAAGCTTACAAAGGCGAGAGAATATGGACGGAGTTGAAAGTAGAGAGGCGATAATTGTGTTGAGGGCCTTTACCCTATTTATTGAGCCCCAGGATCTCTGAACTAATTGTTCTTCTGGGCTAAAAGGTATGACATAAAGAGCCTTAAGGATTATGAGATTTTAAATTGCTCAAATCTATGTATTGAAGGAAACAAATATATCTCTGCAGGAAATGAATAGCTCAAGTTGGTAAATGGCAAATGAAACCAAGAGTAAGTCGGATACAGGAAATGCATTGTTATTTAAAGTTATTTTAGTTATTTGGGGGTATGAAGTGGCTTTTTGTAGGCAATGTTCTGTTTTCTTCATGTTTACTGAGGCCCTCCCAGAGGAAAAGTGCTTTCAGTTTGCTGGAGAATGGAGTATTCACTCCCCCTGGATGTGGACACTGTTGAGAATAATTTTAGTGTGTTTGGGACATCCAGTGGGCAAAGCTTCTTTGTGGTTAGACACAGAGACTCTAATGAACACTCACAAACTACTTAGCCTCTTCTAGAAAAATTAGGATCAAAATAATATCTTCCTTATTATAGGATTCTTATGAGAGTTAAAAATTTTATGATTTATAAAGCAATTGGAGAGGGGCTGGCATTAAAGAGATGAGTTATAACTATTAGATTCATACCTAGGTCTGTACCTCAGATGTGTTGGATTATACCACAAGGATTTTTCTGTGATTTCATCTTAAGTTCCACATGGTAGCGATACTGTTTGGACCAGCCCTGAGCTCATCATCAATATGGGATAATAACTATCTCTGCTGCTACCTCATCTCACAACTTTGGGATGCAGACAACAGAGGGATAATTGCTTGCATCATCTGATTTGAATTATTAAGAGTCCAACTCTCTGTATGTTGGGAGTTAGGTTATGGAGAGACAAAGGAACCCCAGCTCACTGACTCCTTTAGGATTATTCAGGAACTCTTCAGTTTGATCTGTTCTTTTGGAAGGTCTTTATGGCACTTTCGACATCTCTAACGACAACATTAGTGAATACAGTCTTTCTCAGGAATGGCATTTCTGGAGCCTTAATTAGTGTTTATTTTGAGCCCAAACAAACAATTGGCAGATGTGCAATACTGTGTGAGTGACAGTTGTTGAGATGTGGCTGAAACTAATGAGGAATTGATGATACAGGATGGTGTCCAAATTCTGCACTCCAGAGGGCAGCAGCCGAAGAAAATGTGTGACTTCTATGGAAAGTCCTTCATAATGTGTTGTTGTTAAGTAAAGGCCATGTGAAGAATCCAGTGCATTTTGTTTCTCAAAAAGGTGTATTTAAATGTTTATGTTTGAATAGTAGATGAAAAGCTACAGCTATTGAACAACTGCTGAGAGGAGAATCAGTCTCCCCCAGGAATGAATGAGCCCCCTAATTGGTTATCCAGCATCAGTTGAATATCTTATACCAAGTTGTCAGCCCTGGAAAAATACACAGGGCTGTAAATGGACACAGTAAATGGACTCAGCAGGTTGTATTTATGTATTTACGTGTATGTGCATATATATGTAAATATAATTTTTAAAAAAGGGGTTACGAGTTTGAGAGGGTTTGGGAATGTTTGGTGGGAGATGAAAAGTGTATATAGTACATATATATGAAATTAAAAATAATAAATTTAATAAAATAAAGATAATAAAAGCTTTAGAGATATACAAGATTATTGATGGCAATTGTTTCAGATTTCAAATTTCCTATTTTTTGATGGTGTGTGTTTTCTACATCTTCTGTAATAATTATGAATAGATTCATAAGAACAAGAAAGGAGAAAATACTTCGAAGAGGAATGTCATTAGTTGGACTAGTTTTGGTCATCAAATTACTTGAGGGGCAGAGTTTCCACTTATCATGAGGGCCTTTGGTTATCACATTGTGCTCAACTCTCCCGTGAAGGGAGGATATCTGTGGCTTGTGTAAAGGCTAGGGGTGAAAACACATGCTGAAAGTGGAACAATGGGCGCTCACTCTTCCCACTCCCCCTTCCCCCTCCCTATCATTCTCAATGGGAAAGAGCATATCTCTTGCACAAGGTCAAAAGTGCTCAACTATCTGAGGCCTCCAGAGGGAAAGGAGGTGAGAACAACGCTTATCTTGACCTAGGAATCAATTGTGAGCTCTAAACCACAATGGCTCCTTTGTGCTGAACCAGTTATCTCCGTGGAAAGGCTACCTTTGAGTTAGGCACAACAGATGAGTCTCATCGATCCCCATAAGAGTTTGGAGCTTTTGGCTAAGGACTCCTAGGGGTGCTGCCAATAAGCCTCCTAAGGCTGGTCTCAGGCTTTTCTGGCAGATTTCCAAAGCCCAGGAAAAAAAAAAAAAAAAAAAAAAAAGAACAGGAAGAATGCTGTTCTTTCAGCACGTTGATGTTGGTGCAGCCTGAGTTCTTCCAGGCTGGGGTGCAAGTCTATGCTGCAAATGAATCATCCAGAAGACTTGCTGTCACCTCTGGGGCTTACTTTTTGTTTCCAGTGGCTGGACATCCAGGTTCCAAATATTCATTTCCCACCTGAGATTTTGTCTTTCCTTAAAATTCCACAGATTGAGACCAGCCCACGTCTCCAGATTAGGTAGAAGAGCCTCAGCTGAGAGAAGCATGTGGGTTGTGTGAGTTAAAATTTCCAGGATAAAACAAACAAAAAACAACAAGAACAACAAATCTAAAATATTCTGCAAGTCTGATAAAAGCAGCGATTGTGGAGAGCTGTTGCAGGTTTAGAATCAAATTATCTTGAGCTTAAATTTTTTTTTAAACAATTTCACACATATATGTAAAATGCCTTTGAGTATAATCCTGTTATCTTCCCTTTACCTCTTTCCTCCTACTGTTAAGCCCAGATCAGTGAGGTCCCCCAAAACACCAGGAGCCTGAAATCCTATGCAAAAAGCAAAGGGACTTTTATTCTGCAGAGGAAAACCAGTTTGCTGGGGGTCACAGAAAGCTGACCACGTGGGTTTTTCAAGGAAGCAGGGGATCTCTCTGATTGGTCAGAACCCAAGCACTGGATTGGCTAGCTAAATGTTACCAGGAAACAAGGGTTTCTGGGAAAGGGAGGACTTGACACTAAAACAGAGAGGAGAAGTCAGCGCTTTCACCACCAGGGTCGCTAGGCCTTTCGCCACCACTAACCGCTTTCTTCTTTTTTGTTTCTTCATGCCTTTCAGCTGTCACTGTTGTAGCACTATATTTAAATGCTGCCTGCATGAGTATGGGTAGGAGGTTCTTTAACTGAATAAGGATAGCTTCCCAGTGGCCACATCAATGAGGACTATTGACTCCCACATTTTCATCAACCATTAACTGCCTATGGCTCCGTAGAGAAGGATGGGGCCTTCTGAGAGTCTCCATCATCCATCCTGAAATATCGTTGGGCCTCGTTTTGTGAAGATCCTGTGTGGGTAGCCACTGACACTGAGTTCATTCCTGGAACTGATGTCATGCCCAGAAGACAGTACTTTACAGAATTTCTTCCCATCCTCTAGCTCTTACATTCTTTCTGCACTTCTTCCATGATATTCTATCTCAGGCTATTTTTAGACCCTTACATGGTTATGATTGTCCACCACCTACATGTGATCTAGCTCCTTTGTAGCTGTTAGGAAAATTCTAATGTAACATGCGAACAAACCCCCCTATCTTCTCCCACTCCAAAGGCAGAGAATGTCACCGAGGTAACATCTGAGACCTACAGCAGAGACGTCCTGGCTCGGTTGTAATTTACCTATCTGTCTTAGTTTCTATCACTGTGACAAAACACCATGACAAAGGCAAATTATAAATGTAAGCACTCAATTAGGTCTACTGCTTCTGAAAGGTTAGAGTTCACCATGGCAGAGCAAATGCATGACAGCAGGAACAGCTGAGAGCTCACATGGTGATCTGCACACAGGAGGCAGAGAGGGAGCACACTGGGAATGTGGGAATGGTATGGGTTTCTGAAACTCAAAGTCTACCCACCAGTGACACACCTCATACAACAAGACCACACCCCCTAATCCTTCTCAAACGGTTGCACAAAATGGGGACCACACATCCAAACATACGTGCCTATGGGGGCCATTCTCATTCACACCACTACATTGATGTTTCCACCAATACATTTTTTAAATGCCTTACTTTATGACTGTTGTTATTCTCTTAGTATAAAAATGTCATAAGACTGTTACTATGTTGAAACATGGTATTCGGGGTAATCTGAGTCTGTGTTCTGGGGTATACATACTCATTCATATTTGGTTTCAAAATTAATAATTTTTATTCTCTTTGAAGTGAGAGCTGTGTTTTTGCATGGACAGGTATAACAGTGCCAGGTTCTCAGCCTGCAACACCAATGGCCACTCATTGTCTAAGCAAAACTCCTGGTCTCAGTCTCTGCACTCAGAAATGAGGACAAAAAAGGTACCCACTTCAACAGGTTGCTGTGAGCACTGAATCTGCTTGTGAACTTAAGGTACTTAGCACAATACTTATTTATTTATTTATTAAAGTCAACATCAGCAATGAACAACTTTTAAGGATTGAGGAACTGAGGGAATTCTGATTATAAATGTTGCAGAAGGATGGACTGGATAGATCTATGCCTAGAATCTACCATGATGATGTTAAGTCTCAGGAAGTCCAAATATCCAGAAGGGAACTTAAACTGGACTCTAGGAGGATTTCTGAGAGTTAGATAAAAGCCAGTATTCCTCAAGAACTTGGGAAACCAGTTCCCATCTGCAACAAGGAGTCATTTCCCGTACTCCTGGCAGTAGTGACATATGGCTCCATTGACATTTACCGGAGGTTGCAGATCAAAGCCCACGCTAGCCTCCAGTCTCCCTCAGTCCCTACTCACAAGTACTTGCTATACACTTAAAAGCCCCCACTCTAGCCTCCTGGCCTTTCTCCTCTCCACGTGCTTCCCTCCTCCCAGACACCCCTTCCCCCTCTTTATAGGGCAAGGCCTATATTACCTGCCTCTGTTATTCTCCCTTCTCTCTCAGACATTCCTGACTCTGTCTGGTCTGCTTTCTTTTCTCTCTGCTCTGGACTCTTCCAGATGCCTCTGGATATCTTCTCACTTTAACCTATAATAAAAACCTTCCCCTTAACCATACCATGGAGTGGTCACATGAGTAGCTTTTTCGCTCTGCCCCCTTGCATCCTTCTAGTGCCCAAACCCGAACTGTGATCCTTTCCTCGCCTCTGTCTAATCAAGGTCATCCAGGCAGTCACTTCTTGAGTAAACACAAAACCTTCCCATTCCTTATCCCAAAGCACGAAGCACGGTGTTTTTAATGGCACTGCCGGTTAATGAAGGTGGCAGATTAATGGGCTCTCCTTAGCCACAGCATCTCTGACCTGAAGATCCTGCCTGGACAGTTAGCAGAGAAAGAGAATGCTGCTTCTCATGTTGTTAATTTTCCTCATAAGGGGGACACCAGAAAGATCAGGAAATTTGGTTTATTTGATAACAGTAGGAAAAAGTGAACTATTAAGAACTAAAAATAAAGCTGAGAAATCCAATTCATTTAAGTGGACCCCTGCAGCCAGCAGCAGCTCACTGGAAGGCAGTTTCCAATGCTGTAGCTTTCAAAGAATCTTTTCATATATTTCCCGAGGTCTCTCTGAAAGGATTCCTTTCTTCCTGAGCACCCCTTCTCAGGAGGCTTCTATAAACCAAAGCTAATTAGAAGGTAAGCACACTTCTTAAAGGCACAGAAGCCCTATTCAGAGATGTTTACTGAACTGGAGTAACTGAACTGACTTCCTCATCCAGGCATAGCAAGTCCTTCGCTCCTAAAGAGCAACAGGCATTAGAAAGTTCAGGTATCCCTTTTACAAAGTCAGCAAACTGCTCCAACACTGTGTGCAAAGTTTGTGCTGTGTCATTCTATAATTTTATGGGACGGGGCCACCACAGGTCCACAGCGACATTTATAGACTTTATTCTCTGTGTCCTTTTTTTTTCCTTCCCCCCTCCCTCTCTGCTCCTCCTCCCCTCGCCCTTCCTCCTCTCACCCTCCTTCTTCCCTTCTTGCTAGGGATTGAACCCAGGGCAGGTGCTCTACCACTGAGCTGCACTCCCAACCCTGATTTCCTTTCAGTTTACACAGTCACCTGTGATCACAGGAAGCGGGTTTTGCTCCTCTCTCCACCCTTTGAGTAAAGAAGTTTGCTCTGAAGATGGTTTGTTTCTTTCTTTTCTCTCTTCTCAAAGAGAGTCTCTCATGTATCGTAGACTAGATCAAACTTTTTATGGAGCAAAGGCTAACCTTGAACTCCTGACCTTCCTGCCTCCACCTCTGCGGTGCCAGAATTAAAGGCGTGTGCCTCCATGCCCTGTTTTACGCAGTACTAGGGCTCTAACCCAAAACTGCATGAGTGTTAGGCAGGTGTTCTAGCCTCAGACCCTCATCCCCAGTCCAAACGCAGGGGTTTTACCTGCCCTGAATTTCCATAGTAAGAATCAACTGGGATCTAAGCAGTTGTACAGAGCTCAGGGAGACACTACACAGAGAGACAGCTTTCAGTGAGCACACATGCTTTAAGGAGAGACAGCTCCCGTCTCATGTATCACATGTGCGGTGTTTTCAGCAGAGCTTGTGGATCTAGAAGCCTGTGTGAGGGTTAAAGGGGGCTACACACTGAGGAGTTTCTGACTCAGAGCTCAGTAAACGTCCAACCTTTTCTCTTTTGAAAACTGCCCAGCAGCACCCTTTTGTCCGGGAGACAAAGTTCCTGAATCTTTTTTTTTTTTTTCCTTCCCTTCCATTTGACAGTATCACTTTCATTTCCATCACCCTTTGACCTGACCTCAATTCTCCAGTGAGAACTGCTATGGGGTGGCCTTTGAACCCTCTCTCAACACAGCTTCTCAACACACACAGACCAAAGTCACCTTCCAGGGGCACTCACTGCAGTCCTGATCTACGTGAAGTCAGCCACGTCTCCCCCATGCTTCACCAGACATGAACCTGTTATGTGGCAGGTCGGAGGAGAAGATAGCAGCTTTTTTTTAGCAGCTCATACAAATCTGTGACAAATTTGTTTTGTTTGTAGATCCAGTCAGTCAGAAAATAGCATTGCCTTTATTTATTGGCTGCCAGAAAAATATGGCGTTGTGTATTGATAGAGTAGGAAGAGAGATGTAAAAATTTAATAATTTGCCGATTAGGTGAAAGTAAATTGACTCCTTCTTTGTTTGTTTTAATATATTTAAGTTTTTATTTTTGACATTTTCATACACATATATGATGTGTGTTTACTCCCGTTCCTTTCTTTTAACTCCCTTCTATTCTTCTGGATCACTTTTATCTTCCCAACACATTGCTAAAATAAGACCACTACCACAATTTTTGAACCAGATTTGAAGCAAGCTATATTAAATACTGGCTGGAATAATGAACACTGGCCAGGCCCACACCCTGGATTCCCAGAGAATGGTAGCAAAATACTTTAGTCATAGGCTTATAAAGGCAAACCTCACAGGCTATGTACTTCCCAACTTCATCCAATCAGGGGCAAGCATCCTGACGTACTTCCTGCCTATATACCTCCTGCCTGTACAGTTGGGGCAACCAGTCTTGTTTATGGAAGTGAAAACACATGGCTATTATCTTACACAGCCCCCTACGCAGCCCCCAGATTTTCAGGAAGTTATCTGTCTTTGGGCAAATGGGGCTATGGGTTACAGGCGTTTTTGTTTTATAGATCTCTTAGACACAATAATTAAAACTTAAAGCATAACCTTAGCCCTCACAATATCCCCTTCTAGCTCATGTCTTTGCCTGTATAAGTTTAATTAGGTCTGTTTGCGTGTGCATGGATGTGAGTATGGGCTCATTTACAGGAGTGTGGACAACTTACCAGTGGCTACAACACTAAAGAAAAATTACTCCCCTCCCCCAGGACCCATTAACTGCTGGTAGCTCCTACAGGAGCTCCGTGAGCTTATACTGGGCCCAATCTTGTGCTGGTCTTATGCAGCTAACTACAGCTGCTATGCACTCTTGAGCAAAACGGCCATGCCGTGTCTAGGAGACAGCATCTCACAGCACTCCTGTCTATCCTCTGGAAGTCTTTGTGCCCCGACCTCTGTGATGTTCCCGGAGCCTATGGAAGGGGTCAATATAGATGTCTGTTTTTGGCTAGGAAATCAACAGTCGCTTTTTATCAACACTTTGGCTAATTATAAGTTTCTGTATTAACTTCTGTCCATTGTAAAAAGAAGCTTCTCTGGCCAAGGTTGAGAGCAGCACTAATCTATGGACATGAACATAAATATTTTTGAGGTAAACTAAATGATCTTTGAATAAATCCATACTTCACTAATTCCACGGGCATCTGTTAGATCCTCTGATTGGCTTAATGTATGTTTTAAAGCTAAGCTCTCTTGACTTGCAATTTAGGACACTGCTACTATAACCTTAGCTGTCATCGTTTGCTCCTTGCCTAATACATCTCAGTCCAGTTCAAAAATAATCAGCAATTGGGGCTGGAGAGATGGTTCAGTGACTAAGAGCACTTGGTGGTTCCCGACACCCACATGTTGGCTCACAGCTGTCTATGACTACAGTTCTGAGGGATCCAGTGTCCTCTTCTGACCTCACCTGTCAATATGCACGGTTGACACACACACATACATACAGCCAAAATGCTCACACACATGACCTGAAAAGAAATAAATCTTCACAGAACTTTAAAATAACGAGGACGGATCATAAATTAAAGAGCATGCCCCTGGGTGTTCCTCACTTTGCTCTCCTGCAATACCACATACCTCACTTCCTCTTTCCCAGCTCCTGCTAAAGTTTGTCCTACCCATCTCGGCTGAAAGTTCATTCTTCTGGAAATAAAGCTGAAAAGCAAAGTTGAACACACTTTTCTCCCTGCTTTCTCTGTTATCTGTCAACATTGCACAGCTTGCTTCCAAGAAAACAGCCCTGTTTTTTTTTTTTTTTTTCTGTTTCTCAAGCTTCAAATACTGTGAATGATACCGATTTGTCGCTGCAGATGTTTGTGCTTGAGCAACTTTATTATTTATTATAGATGGTTGTGTCTATTAGACATTTTCTAGTAGCTTCTTCAGCTGCCCAAGCTCACAGGGAAATCTGGAAGAATCTGGCTGTTGCTGAGATTTGCTGGTCTGAATGGTAGCCATCGTGTGAAAGTGAGAGTCATTTTGAGTACTCAGACTACACTGACTTGTAGAAACTTGTTTGGGAAAAAAAGTATAGCACTATATGTTTTAAACAACTACTTCATGTAAATGTATTATATTATAAGTAGGCATGGTATAGCACACCTATAGTCTCATCACTCAGGGAGCTGGGGCAGGTGGATTGTAATTTTTCATCCCGGTCTAGGATACATAATGAGATCTTCCTTAAAAAAAATATACATCACAGGTATAATATCTGTACCTACAAAACTTGAGTGAAGCTGATCTCTGGCCACTATAGGCACAGATGAGATGACAGGAGCAAAGACTGAAGCCAGTGTGTGTACAGGCAGAGTACAGTGTAGAGCGAATGGGGGCAGAGGAACAGACAGTAAGTTCAGGGGAGATGGGAGGCCCTCATCCTGCAGCACAAGCCACTGTTCTTTGAATTTAATGGTGAGCCAGCTGTGGAACTTTTGAGAGTAGAGTGGCGTACTCTGATTTACCTTCTAGAAGGTTTAGTCCATCAGCTGTTGTGACATAAAGTGCAAAATGACCCAGGTTTAACGCCACACTTAAGTAGCTTCCGTAGAAGAAAGGAGAAGGGGGCATATTCTGCATGTCTCACCAAGAGAGTGACACCCTGGACTCACTGAGGGATTAGATGGGAGAATAAAGGAGCAAGAAAAGTCAAGAGGCCACCGAGGGTTTTGTCCTGGACAACTGACATAATAAAGTTGGCACCAACTAAAAGCAGAAAGAGTTTTAGGAGGTCAATTTTGACATTGAAGTTTACATGATAATTAGACATTTAATTGGAGTCGTGGAATAATTAGTTACTTCCAAAACAATGTGCATCCATCTAATATAGTAGATTGGCACAGATCATTTACTTTACAGCTTAAATTATCACTAACTTTGGATATCTTTTTTTGTTTTAAAGTATATGTGTGTGTATGAGTGTGTGTCTATACATGATGTGTGTGATCATGCATGCTATGGTGTGCATGTAGAGGTCTGAGGACAACTTTGTGGAGTTGCTTGTCTCCTTCTACCTTTGCATGGGTCCTGGGAATCCAATAGAAGTGTCAGGCTTGCCTGGAAAGTGCCCTTACCCAGTGAGCCACTGCACCAGCCCTGATATCATTTCTTCAATAACCTTTAGTAGTTTATATGTGATTGCTAAATTAATACCTACCTCATAACAGTGCTATTAGACCTCCATGAGGTAAGGGAATCACTTTGTTGCTCATTCTTCATTGTATTTCTGTTGCGTAGCATCAGACCTGGTAAGTGGCATGTGCTGAAAAGCCCAAAATATCTGTTAAATACATACATATTTATTAAAATAACGAATTTTTAAATTAACAGAAGGCTACTAATGTGTTTGGAGTCAGGAAAAAGACTTCAATTTTTTTTGGGGGGGGGTTTCAAGACAGGGGTTCTCTGTGTAGCCCTGGCTCTCCTGGAACTTACTGGTAGACCAGGCTGGCCTCGAACTCAGGGCCAGCCTCCTGTCTCTGCTTCCCAAGTGTTGGGATTAAAGGCATGCATGACCACTGACTGGCAACTTTAAAAATTTTTTAAAGCTTATTACTATGTTATCTTACCAGAGGTGTCAACCAAATTTTTTTTATTTTATTTATTTATTATTTATTTATTTTTGGTTTTTTGAGACAGGATAACTCTGGCTGTCCTGAAATTCGCTCTGTAGATCACATCAGATTAGTCTTGAACTCACAGAGATCCACTTACCTCTACTTCCTATCTACTGGGATTAAAGGCATGTGCCATCACCAACCCATATATATATATATATATATATATATATATATATATATATATACACACACACACACACACACACACACACACACACACACACACATTATCAGAAATTATACTCTGCTTAATATCAAATACAAATATCAGATACAAAAAAATGAAGTCATGTGAAGAGATCATAAAGCCCCACCCCTCCCTGAGTAGCTATAGGCAGTTAGTTGTTGTTCCGGGAGTGAGAGTCATTCCTCAGTGGTATAGCCAAAGGTGAGTTGCCCTAGTTTAAGTAAATAATTCCCCACCCATATTGTGCAAGCAAACCTCATGAAATACAACAAGACACATATACCACACAGATGTATAAATCGTGGTAAATAAAAAGGGCTATCAACTGGAGAGTGTGTCAGGGATTGGTGGAAGGAGAGAGGGTACCTGGGAGGAGTTGGGGGGATGACATGGAGATAAGGAAGTGATATAATTCTATTTCAATTTTTTTAAAAGGAAAAGGACATTAAAAGAAACACAAAATAAAATTTCAAAGAATCAAAATTTTAAAAATACATACACATGTGTCTTATATAAAAATGTCAGTGTAGAAGGGATTTCTGAAATAGCAATGGGTACCAATGGAAAACATTCATTCAATTGGTAAAAGTCACAAATGAGTAATGCAGAACTTTCTAGAATGCCACAAAGTTATATATGAAAGATTGAGCTTTCTGTAAATGTAATGGATTTAAGTTGATTTCAGTAACCAAAAGAGCAAGGAAATTTTCATAGAAAGAGTGTGGATGAGCTTATGGCAAAACTTAGGGAGTTTGGATTCTGAGCTGCTCTGGTCCTTTATGGAGAATGGTATAGCATTTGTAAACAAACTATGAGCATACTCCAGGTGCAAAATAATCGCTAGATTACCCATAATTACGATCATGGTGCAAATTGTTTAGGGAATAATGCAAGCACAAATGTCTACACTTACTCAGCACTTTTTATGAGTGATTGTAACCCATGGTTGATTGAGTCTGTAGATGGAGAAGGTACAGACATAATGGCCCATCTGGTCAGTCCTACCTGATACCTCTGTGTGCTCCTAAGTAACCAGGCCACAAGGCAAGCAAAGAATATGTCTTTGAGCTGACCAGTGTCTCCCATAGGGAGAGCTTCTGGAGTCTTACCACCACTTCTCCTATGTCTACTCTGGTTGAGGAAAAAAATGGCCAAGAGTCATCTCATCCTTAGTAAGGGAGAAAGCTGAATCATGGAGGAGCCTCACCACATACTCCAGCCCTGCAATCGGGAGCATCTCAGTCCATTTAGCATATTTCCATGATTTTTCCCTAGGCACAGAATTCTGAGCTTCTTGGTTGATACTGGATTCAGTGATGGAAAAACTGAAATAATGTGTCTGTGTCTATTTTTATAAAGCTTTCAAGCCAAGTGGCAGCCCATAAAGTCCAAACAAGCCAAGATTTCCTACAGCTTTGCAGCTATCCAGCTCTCCCAATAGAACATATCCCTCACCCTGCAGAGAAATCTATCAGGATCTAAGGAGAGTTCTACTAGTATCCATCCGCTTGTTGCTTCTTAGTGCTAGGCTGCTTATCTCAAAGCCTCCCTCTGCAAAACAGATGAAAATGTGTGCCATTAGCTGTATGTGGAAACATGGTACAGTGTTTAAGAGCCCCGAGGACATTTTTCAAACATCCAAACATCACTGTTTTCATTCATGAAATGTCCTAATGATACCATAATAATACCTTAGAAGCTGTTTAAATGAGTTAATGCAATTGAAGAGTTAAAACATGCTTCATACAGTATCTGGAACAGAAAAAAGTGTTCTACACACTAGCTCTTAACATGAAGAAATTTTATGAAATGTCTGTAATTCTAAAGACAGTAAGGTAAGGGTATAACCCAGAGCCCATAAATCATTACTGTCTGTCTCCTGAATTCAATGTGTGACCCAAACTATTCTTAATGCTTCTTCTTACGGCCAGAGCCAACCCACAGCTGAAAATAGCTACAAATGTGGCCCAATGCAAAATCATAAATGTACTTAACACATTATGAAGTTTTGTTTTGAGTGTATAGCAACTTGATTGTGTGGCTCTCCAGCACAAACTCTTATCAAAAGGTTGGATACACCTGGATACTGCAATGGTGTCTGGATACTGTGAAATATGACATAAAGCAGATCAAAATGATTTGAGAGACAGCAAGCTTTTTTATTTCATTTTTCAGTAAGACAAGATCTGGTAATATTTTGTAAATCCCACATCCAATCAAGAATAAGACTACCACAATCGAGCCAAATTTGAAGCAAGCAAGCTTTAATTAAATTAATTAAATACTGGCCAGGAAGATAGACTCTGACCAGGTCCATTCTGAGGTACCCACGGAGTGAACCTGTCACCTCGAGAGTTTCCACAGAATGGTACCAAGTCATGTAGCACAGGTGCTTAAAAAGCCAGAACCAACCCGTGAGCTACATACTTCCCACCAGTTCCAATCAGTGGCAAACATCTGTCCTGATGTACTTCCTATCTGGATTGTCTCCTGCCTACACGTAACCAAGCATAGCTGGTACATTTTGGAGCACATCTGGTGCAGTAGGGTCAACTTGGGATCTAGACACTCCCTACCCAACAATCCAAGAGGTTGTGTCCTTAGGCACATACAACAGCCCCACCCATCATTCTAGAAGGTTATCTGGTTTCCTTTTAGAGATGTCTTAGGCACAGTGACCAACATTTAAAACATAACTTTTGCTCTCACGGTTCCCCCTTGATGGCCCTATACTCCTGGGCTCAAGTGATCCTCCTGCATCAGCCCTTCAGGTTGGGACAGCAGGCATTGAGCAAGGCAGCAAGTCTTAATTATCAAATATTACTCTCGTCTGGGAAGCACATATTTATTCAGTGCAGTGGCTAACCTAATGGCTGTGAACATCAGGAACACCCTGTCAGAGATTCAGTGCAATGGGACTGTGAATTCATAGTTTGCATCTCTCATCCTTCCCAAGTCTGTTATCTTATGTTGCTACTCTTAATGACAGTATGGAAAAAATGCTTATCTCTAGCTGTAAATTCTCCCATGCTCTTCTGCCCTTGCATTAACTGGCTGAAAGATCAACAGCCAACCCTTCTCCATAAGCTTATATCCCCATAGCAACTAAGAGCAAGTAATAAAATACTTGTAAAAATTTAACATCACTGCTATTGAGGGAACCAAGAAATAAGTTGCCTTAAATGGGAAGAGGAGATAGGGGAGATCATCTGGATGTATACAGCGAATCTTCTGACTGTTCTGAAAATAAAGGGTGTGACGGTCTTATTGGCTTCTTAGGGGAGAGTCCTGAGGAAATATCTGGGCTTGTCACGATTTAGGAGGAGGAAGGAGATGATTGTTCTCATCACTCAGAATGTCTTCCAAGCCCAGCCCATTTATCTCTTCCATCTTATCTGTCTGCTGTCTGTCATCTCAACCTACATTCCTTACTTACTATCTGTCTGCATCTGATCACTCTGCACAGTCCTTGGAAAGACAAAGCTGGCTCCAGCCTTAAAGCTGTTACCTGCTGGGTGCTTCTGTCTCTAAGTCTTCCCCCACAGGTCTCCCCTCACTTCCTTCATATCTTCAATATCACAGTCTCCGTCTTCTCTGGCTATCACCATTAAAACTGCAACTATCTCCAGCAACATCCTTCTCTCCCTCCCACTTTAACTCAAAACTCACCACCTGTTACATGATATGTATTATTTTCCCTGTTGCCCACTTCACCCTCCAGAGGGCATTGGATCGCAGCAGCATTCCCAAAGTCAGTCAATGCTAGGCTTCTGTTATCTCTCTGTCTGTATACAGATAAAAATAACCATAGAGTCATGCTGGTGATAGAACCACAATGAAGGAGGATTGAGAGACTGAGAACATCTGAGGGACTAGGTGAGATTAAATCCCTTTTCAGCCTGCTATCTCTAAACTGGACACAGATACACTCTAAATCAAGGGTAGGTCACACCCTAGAGAGTTCGCTGGATCCCCAGGTCACTAATTGTGGGAGGGACCAAACCAGCAACTAATGCTAAATAAGAGCCCAGTTTTTGAAAACTATTGAAAAAATTCCCAGAGACGGCCTGGGATCATAACCTGCCATGGCACAAGGCTACAGGCTGTTAGGATGAAGGCGACACAGTCTTCGGTTGGTAGAGCGCAGACAGAACGGAGGATGCTGAAGAAACCAGGGCCCTTGACTATTTCAGGAACTTGGGACACCATTTCATAGACATCCGTGTGTTCTAAAAGCTGCTCTTGATGTGCCTTCTGGGATACCTTTCTTCTGACCACCCACTGTGGGCATCCCTGAAACTCCTTTCACCAAAGTGTGTTTTGCATTGTGCCATTTATTTCACTGAATTACGGGAAGCCTGAGTTACCTTGTCTATTAGTTTTGGCTTTCACTTTTCCAGATTACCATTGTTATCTTGAAAGGGGCGTGCTGTCAAGACTCAGGTTCAACACGAAGTTGGGAAACGAATATGCACACTGACTTCAGAGCCCATGGTGGCCTCATTTGCCACAGTTAAGAGCCCAATGCGCTTCCCTTTTTTCCTTTACTTATTAGATCCCAAGTTATTGTAAAACTTTCTCTATTTATATAGAAGTACTAGAAAAGAATTGTATTTCCATGAAGGATTTTTGCATTCCATAGGTAAAGTGTCCAAGCCAAATAGCATATCTAATCCAGCAATTACATGTTTCCAGCATCTATGGATTACTAATGGGATACTGGAGTCTGACAACTTTGGCTTTTAGAACAGAGTCTAGGCCAGCATGTGCATAGATGAGATAAGGTCAGCCTTGGCTAGGGAAATTATGTCTGTTCTTTCTGAGGTTGGAGGTCTCCATGCAGTAGAAATACAGCTTCTAATTACAGAATGTAGAGGCCATAGAGTAACCACTAATCCTGAAGGCATTTCAAGGTTCAATAACTCTTAGCTATAGAAATATTTAGAAAGCTATAGAAAGATATCTTAGCTATATATGATTAACTAACTAATAATAATTATTAGTTAGATTAACTAATAATCATTCTAACGAATAATTCTGGCAGACAATAAAGATGTTCATCTTGAATCCCCTGTGATGAACGATGAGACTTCAGACTGTAGAGCGTATAGACTGCATGGACCAGTGATTCCTAGGGTTCCCAGCGGATATGATTTTGACTTTCCTGTGGCTTTCTGAGACATTGGTATATTCTTATTCATGAGACTCGCTTCCAGAATGGAGACTAAAGAGTGAGTCATCCTGCACAAAAGCCTTTGAATGTACTTACGAAATCTGGCTTGGATGTATTTCTTTACAGTTACTTAGCAAAAGGCTTACGTGTTGACAAAGGTGAGCCAAGTTTGCCTCCCTCTCTTCCATTTCTTCCCCCATATTCCCGACTTCTCTTGGGAGTTTGCCATGTCCTGGTGTGGCCACCCTCCTAGCATCTGGAGTTTTCTCAGTTTACTCTTCAGGTACATAGTCCTAGCTCCCTGTGTAACTCATGGGTGTGGGACCCACTGAGAAGCAGGGATCAATACAGATCTGGGATGAAAATCAAGCAATTCCCACAAAGAACTTAAAGGAGAACAGAATATGTAACAGTATTTCAGTGTTCTGAAATCCGTACTCTTTTTAAAGTATATGTCAACAATAAATAATATGAAATTTCAAATGAACATTTTTATTTGATTTCTAAAAGTAAAACTGCTTTACATTGAGTTAATTTTATCCACAAACGTACGGTGCTGCACACATTCTTTCCTGTAAGTCTAATATACAGTTCTCTACATGGGATTCTCAGTTTAAATACGTGTCATCTCAGTGTGGGTCCTTGCTGCTCCTGGGATCCTGGCTGCGGGATGGATGAGGAAGGACAGCTTGCTAGTTTGCTGCTCTGCGTTCAGCTCACCTTTATTAACACTCTTGGCGTATACGTTCTATTGCAAATGTGTGGGAAGCAAGCCAAGAAGACAAATTTGGCAATCACACCAATGATGGGATTAAGGAGACCAACTGGAATAATTTGATTTGATACACATATTTCCTTCTTCCATTCCTGTTTGCCTGCTGTTTGTTGAGTGAAGCGGATGATTCCCCAGTCCAAAATATCTGCATAGGCTGTTTCTAACAAGGTGGACAATTCAGATGAAGAGGATGCTATGCAAACAGAGATTGCTCTTATGCTTAATTATTTTCCACTGTAAACTTCTTTTTAAACTATACAGCCTCTGTCCATGCGTGTATGTATGCGCGAATATGTGTGTGTGTATGTGTGCAATACATACATATGTAGTAGAAGCTAGAGGAAAATGTTAGATAACGTTCTCTGAAACTCTCTCACAGGAATCTCTCATGTAGCTAAGCTGGCAGCCAGCACATGGGCGCTGAGAATCTGAACTCATGTCCTCATGCTCTTACAGCAAGTGTTCTTACCCAGGGAGCCATCTCTCCAACCTCATTTTTAGCTCCTGATATAAGTAGGAGAATTGTTTCAAAGTGCCATTTCTTTAGCAAGATGCTAACCTTCAAGGACTTCTTTCTACTCCAAGTTTAAAAGAAAAGTTCAGAAATAACAAAATCTTTAGCTATCCCCAGTAATAATAGTACTAATAAATCCTTCTATTATTATGCCTAATATACATGTTATATGATAAGATATCTTTGGGAAGAAGCAGAGGTTAGGTAAAGAGAAGCAAGCAACATGAGAATTTTCCTTGGGAAAGTCCTACATGCTGTAGATATGGTAGAATGTACCTGTCATACCTGGCTGAAGGCTAAGGCAGGAGGATTGAGAATTTGAGGCCAGGCTGAGCTACTAGCAAGCCTGTATCTCAAAAACAAGCAACAAAAGACCAAACTAAAACAAACAGCAACACACCAAGATGAAGGCAAGATAAAACAAAACATTGCTACAGGCCACCTTGGAATAACTTATGGGAAGGAAGTGAGAATGAGCCAGGTTGGAGACACAGCCAGACAGGCAAGCAGCAAATAAACCTGATGTACTTTCTTTAGGAGCTATAGGAGTGAAGGTAATTGTAGTGTGTGTGTGTGTGTGTGTGTGTGTGTGTGTGTGTGTGTGTGTGTGTATGGGGGCGGGGAGCAGCTCTTTATCTCAGCACAGATCTCAGAAGACAGCACATTTTTTATCTAATTTGAACGCTACATTGAAATAAGGGATTATTTCTCACCCAGCATTCGGTGTATTTAGAAATTGACTTTGAAGCCTCAGAAACGTCAAATTTACACAACCATCACTTCAGGGTAGAACTGCAGTTTGGAGCACTTCAGAAAAACCAGTTTGTCTCCTTCGTAGTTCGAAGCAGGTGTGGCAGGCAGCAAGGAGCCATAATCCCTGTGCTTGGAAGTGGAGACGGAGGACCAGAAGCTGAAGGTCACGCTCAGCTGTGACAACGTTTTTCAAAAAACTTTTCATAGTCTGAAAATAGACATGAGTACTCATTTAAATGATAAATGCTTGCATAATCCATTTGCCAACATGTACTTAGTTTGAAACATGACAAAAAAAAAATCATAGACATTTTAGAGGAAATCAATGCCACTCCAGAGTACCACTGTTATGGAAGTTTTATTTTTAGTTATGTATAAAATAATTGTTTTGTGCACTGTTGGGAAATGGGCTGCCTAGGTCTTGGCATTGTCTTCAGGTGTTGGTTTTATGTGAGCGATGTTTGATTGCTCACTTGCTATCAGTAGAACACCTGAGGAGTTCTGCTCAGTAGAACAATAGAACACCTGTTCTACTGTTCAGTAGAATGCCTCAGGAGTTCAGTAAGAATACCTGAACTCAGATACACATGGTTCCACTGTCAAGAATGGTGCTGGCCACGATAGTGATTCTCTCTGCTGAGGTCTCGCAGGGCTTGCTTGCATCAATGAAAATGCCTCCGTGTTTCCTTGCTGAGCCACCACAGTAGGTGGACTACTACAGTCCCCAGTGCTGTATTTGGGAATACTTTGCCTTCAACTTGAACTACTCAATAGTAATTACAACAGGAACTCCATGGCTAGTTAAATTTGATTCTCAAATTTACAAAGTGCTGAGCAAGGAGGTGGCTCAGTTAGTAAAGCACTTGCCATACAAGCATTTGAGGAACTGGGCTCATACAAAAAGCAGGGCGCGATGAACCCCGGGTCTCAGTGAGAGGTCTGTCTCAAGAAACAAGGTGATGGTCCCTGAGCAATGACATCTGAAGTTGACCCTTGACATGTACCCAAACATGCACGCGCGCGCGCGCGCACACACACACACACACACACACACACACACTTTACAAAGTGCTTTTATACCCCCCAACATTTTGTTGATATTGTCTGCTGGGAATCTAACACGTGCTAGGTATTTACTTGTCTACTGAGCTACATCGGAAAAGAGTAATCACTTTCAATTTTAAAACATGGAAAGCAAGTGAAGAATGAAGTCAAATGTCTTGGTCATGGTCTTCCAACTGTTCCAGCATATGCAGGATTTAACCTATTCTGACTGTAGATCTCACTACGTCATTGTAACTTTATTTACAGAATTATCAAGGCAACCTTCAGAACACCTGTTTGGTGAATGTCAGTTGGAACTCAAGGCCACTGAGCGAGCATAAGCTAAAATCACTTCCCTCTCTTTCTGCTCCTGCCTTTCCTCTTCTCCCACTCTTCAAACAAAATCTTCTAATGAAATGTAACCAGCACCAGTGAGATAGGTTTAGTACAAGGGTGCTTGTTCATCTAACCTGAGTACCATTCCATGGAAGGACGATAGCAGAGAACTGACGATCCACAGGAGTGCACGCACAAAGGACAAATAAGTGTACTTATTTTAAAAAAGGAAAAGATCTGCACCGAAGTAAGTCATAATGAGTACCCTGTAGGAGTAGCAGCCAAAGAGCCTGTGCCACCAAGACCTCTGAAGACGACTAACGGAGCATGGTGTTCTTGGAGCTAGGGAAACAAGAACAACAAAATCCCTAAATCTAAACTACAAAAGAAACCAAAGATGAACAATCACAGGATGACTGAAGACACTCCAGGACAAGTCACAGTCTGGTGTAGTTTTCTAGATCCCAGTTCATTTTCAGAACCAAAATTTACTGACTCAGGTTAGGCTTGATCTTTCTTTTAAATTTTTTCTTTGAGAATTCCATGTATGGATACAATGAATTTGATCACACCAAGCCCACGCTTCCGCTGAATTCCTTCCAGGCCACCCTACTGTGTCTCGCTCCATGTCCTCGTCTCGTAACACACCGAGTCCAGTCAGCGCTATCCGTATGCGCATGGTTGTAACGCATCATCCGCTAGAATGCGGGCACCCGTCACGGGCCATTTCTCTAAAGAAAATTGACTTTCCCTGCCCCAGCAACTTTCAATTGCCAAAGCATCCCTCCCGCTCGTGTCGGAATTTCGACTGCTTCGTTTCGTGCAGGCAGCCACAGATACTGTGAGTTCAAGAGTGCAGCAGCCCCATTGTGTCGACGTGACACTGTTTAGGGGTCCTCCCCAATCTCTGATTCATAAAACCTTTCTGAATTGCAACAAAAACATTTCCACGGTGTTTCCTGAGTAGGAGGATGCGTGATAGAGAAATCCCATTCAAGGTTGACATGCCACAGTTACTTGTTCTCTGCATTGTGACTTGCTGTGAGTTTCTGTAGTCATCACCAGGCACTGCAGAAAGAAGCTTCTCCAATGAAGGATGAAAGCTGCACCAATCTATGAGTACACAGACAAGTATTTAAGAAACTGATACTACGTGCATTTGACAAAGTAACTGCAGATGATTCCCTGCTAGGGTCTATTGTTGATCCCACATCAACAATGAAACCAGCACCCAAATTGAAGCCAATTAAGCAAGCTTCATTTACTAAGCATAGGACTGACTCTACAGCGTGCAAACTGGGATTTTCAAAGGAATTTGATAACGTAAGGACTTAGCAAGTAAATTTTACAGAAGCAGACAGCAGATTAGATTATTTGACAGATCATCTTGTCAGAACATCTTAAGATTCCTTAGCAGAACACTGCAACAGGGTAGAGTATGTGTGTGTCAAACTCCATTCCAGAAACAGCATAAAGTATAGTCAAACTTCAATGTTGTAGTAAATAGAAATGAGCTTATTTCCAACCTTATAACTTTTAACCCTAAGCTGGAGTCAGGCTGCGCCATCACTATGATCTCCCAGCTATGAGTTCTTGGTCAGGTTTACAGTACTGGGCATGAGTTCCATCCTGTGGGTGCCTTAAATCAAGTCAGAAAGTGGTTAGCTACCCTCCATAACATTCGTAACACTGTTGTACCAAGGGCATACCTTACCAAGTAAGTCATTATTGTAGCTCAAAGAGAGCATGGCTGGGTAAGACTGCCAATGACTCGCTCCCTTAGAAGCCTGTATAACAACTACTAGCACTAGTGGGAAAGAAGCTTTCTGGTCAGTACCAGCTTGATTCTGTCCTGTCCTTAAGTGCATGAAATATCCAGCAATCAATTTAGTGTCCTCTCTGTCTCTATCTCTCTGAGTGTAAGCATTTTTTTTTTGAGACAGTGTCTCACTAGCTTGGAACTCACTAAGTAGGCTGAGCAGGCTGACCAGAAAACCCCAAGAATCTAATTGCCTCCACCTTTCCAACAGCGAGTAAAGGTCATTGCACCCATGACTGTTGCTACAGCTGAAGCAGTTCTTCATAAGGACATTCAGACTGTTAAGTTTATGGGACTAATACAAACACTCTATTGAACTTTGGACTCAAACAAATAAACTTGTCCTATTGTAATAATAACACTGTGTTAGAACTATTTTCACAGCATAATTTATAGCTTAAATGGAAATGGGGAATGTGTAGAGGAACATTTAATTTTAATCAGTCAGCATGTGTGCTCTAGGGTAGAAAGAATGTCAATATACTCCTTTAATCCCAGTATTCAGAAAGCAGTGGTAACACATGCCTTTAATCCCCAAGATAGAAGCAAGTAGAAGGAAAGGAGGAAGCAGAGACATGAATAGAACTCAGAAAGAATTAGAAAGTGATGTCTGAAATGAATCAGAGTGAAGAGCAGACAAAGTGACAAATCAGAGGAAGAGTTAGCAGAGTGAAGGCACTCACAACTCTCATAATATAAAAGCAGGCTCTCAGCTTAGAAAGTCAGGCAGTCTGAGGCAGTCTGAGGCAAAGATACAGAGGTGGTTCAGCAGAAAGAGTCAGTATCAGAAAGGAAGAATGAGTTTGGGAGAGTCAGCTAACAGCAAGAGTCAGTTTCAAGCTGAGCAGAGCAGTTCAGGAAGAGAAGTTACAAGAATCAGCCAGAATCAGAAGATTTCAGTCAGAAACAGTCAGACAGCTCCGAAGGTCAGTTTGAACCAGGCAGCTTGGAGAAGAGTTTGAGCCAGAACAGTGAGTAGGCTGAACCAACCAACGAGAAGAGCTCAGTTCAGAAGGAGCTAGTCAGAGTGGCTCAGTCAGCAGTAAGTCTTGGAAGTTGAAATGTTTTAGGTTTAGGTTTGAGGATTAGATTTTATAGAGGCTGAATCCCTCTAAGGACCAGATACTGAGTTAGCAGAGTATAAACTGACCTCTGCCATGAACCCACAATAATTAAGTAAATCCACAATTACATCTATGAGTACAAGTTTATAAGCAGTCACAGACATGACCATTTTTAAGAATATGGGTTCTGGGCAGAGTTAGGTCTTGATGCTTGCAAGGCAAGCACTGTACCAACTAAACTATGTTACAGAATGAGTCCCTCCAAAGAGACTGGTGCATCAGCACAACAGGTAGCTATGCTGATAGTTTTGCACAGCTGTCCTCTGAATAAATCTACAGTCACTTATTCTGGGGAAATAGAAACACCTGGTCATTCCAAGAACAATCAGACCCAAGTCTTCCTTGATTCTGCTATCCCAGGATCTAAAGTCTCATCAAGGTATTAAATGACTAGAACTCATGATGCCAAAACCAGAAGTTCAGACTTAGCGCAAGTCTGGTTCATGGTGCCAATGAATTAACTGAGTACCTGTTTACAAGTATCTTAAGGTTTAACAGGAAAGAACAGATGTAGTTGTTCCACAGTGTTTGTGTGAGCTCAACTTATGAAGAGAAGATCCATCACATAGTTTGCAGGATCAAGTGACAACCTCTGAATCTACCTATCTGTACCAATATAGTACACCCCAAACAATTTAACCTCCCAGGAAAAATGGCAGAAATTAGTTGTCCCCTTAACAAATCAAAGGATATCTGGGTAGTGGTCTCTTGATGGCCTTGACTGGCTCATGAAATACATGGCCTCTTATATACTAGATCAATCCTAGTGCAAAATATTCCCAACTGGACTTGCTATTTTAATTGGATGGGTAGCTAGCGCTGGCTACTTTGGGTGTCTTATAGGGAGTTGAAAGAGATCAGCTGTGAGAATAGCAGTATTCAAACATAGGACACTAAAAAGAGCGCATGTTTCTACCATAACAAAAAAGTGATAGATAGGCCAAAAAGCCAAATGTAGAAACTTTTAAAAGTAACTAGCAGCCAGGTGTTGGTGGCATATCCCAGCTCTTGGAGGCAGAGGCAGGTGGATGGATCTCTGTGAGTTTGAGGCCAACTGGCCTACAAGAGAGTTCCAGGTTAGCTAGAGTTATAACAGAGAAACTCTGTCTTAAAACAACAACAACAACAAACAAACAAACAAACAAAAACTAGCATAACACTGGAGAATTAAAAAATAACTCAGAGGGAACATTTATTTTTGATAAAGTTTATGAAGCCATAAAACTCAAGATTAAAAAATATGACATGTAATAGTAATAATGTATCACCTAATGAAAAGACAGAAACAAAAACATATGTGAATAAAGTTGATATGTCAAGTCAAAAGAGTTGTTTCAAAAAGACTGGGAACCCAGTAGAAAAGTGGATGAAAAAGGCAACAACCCAATTCTCAGAAAGAGAAATGCCAACTCTTGCATGAAGCTCGGTCTTTATACAATGAACACAAATGAGCGCTATCCCGGGAGATCCTCTTCACCTGCCAGTTTGGGAACGCAAGCATTTGCACAGAATGGCAATAGATTTCAAAGGCCCAGTGTGGAGTCTGGAGCCTGCTAGACCAATTCATTGTGTCATCCATCTCAGGAAAATTTGTTTTCTAAAATTTTGTTTATGACGATTATCATTATGGGTGGTATATATGTTCTGTGGTACACATGCAGAGGTCAGAGGATAACCCTGTGGGGTTGGTTCTCTCCTTCCGTCTTTGGGTAGGTTCAGGGAACCAAGCTCAGATCAGGAGGCTTGTGTGATCGGGAAGCACATGCTTTGACTTGCTTAGCCATCTCATTCTGGCACCAGAGACAATTTTGTTAATATTTATTTGCCCCAGTTTCCTCATCTATAAAGTGATGATGATAACAATATTATACTTATTCCTCCGATGTTTTTTTGTGGGAATAAAGTGATATGAATGGGTATAGGCCATTCAGAACAATTACTATGACATGGCGAGCAGCAACATTGCTATTTAACTATATTGAAAAAGAGGGGATGCCGCAGAAACACTTATGCATTGCTTATTAAAATGCAAACTCACTTACTATATGTGAAGACAATTTTATTTAGGAATTAAAAATATGATGATTAACATATTCATTTGCACACGCAGATGCAGCCAATGTAGTCAGGCATGTAGGAAAGACAGTGTGTAGAGGGGTACTTACTCTAACACTGTACTCCCAAGATTAGAAACAACCTAACGTCCAGGTTCCGTTTGTACAGTGTAGTGCTATGACACGACGGAGGACATTTTAGTCTCTGGATGAGATGATGACCTGTGCTTTGTGCATAGGGCTGATAGCTTGTGTAGCTGTGATGGGTGAAAACACGAAGTATTCCCAAGGAGAGTCCCAGTCCACACCTTAGCCCCAGTGTATAGTAGGCGCCTGAGGAGTGACATCTGGTATTGCTTTATTATGGTTTACTTTTCATTATCCCTCAAGGCCCTTGGGGGTATTCATAGTTGTTTGCTTCAGTGCCTGTTAAAGTAGTCCTTGCTTGATGACTTTGCTCTAAAACAGCAATTCCTTATCTCACAGCTGCTGGCCAGACTGGCCTCCCACCAGTGGCCGCTTTCCAGCCAGCCCCAGTCATGGCTTACTGCTGGAGAGCATGCTTGAGTGAATCCTTAGGCTTAGAGTCTTTTCTGTCTCTGCCCATTATTGCTTACTTCACTGTGCCCACTTATCTCCCGCAATAGCCTTATCTTGGAACTGAGAGCCAATTGCTGCTGAGAGGACAGAGAGAAAGTGGCCTAATATTCTGACCTACATTCTCCACATTTTATGTTTTGAAAAGCACACAAGATTTTATCCTAGAAGAAATCACAAGGGATACCCTTCAAGAAACGGGGGGAGGCAAAGGTGTTACTAACCCAAGTGCCAACAGATGGGCTACATGAAAATATAAAGTACAGCAAAGGCAAATATCAGCAAAGTAAACAGACAACACACAGAATGGGAGAAAACTTTTACCAGCCACACTTCAGAAAAGTGGCCAAAGTCCAGAGTTTACGCTGGGTGTGGTGTAATCACAGCTCTTGGAAGGCAGAAGCAGGTGCATCTCTGTGAGGTTGAGGTCAGCATGGTCTAGGTAGTGAGTTCCATGAAATCCAGGGTTACATAGAGAGATCCTGTCTCAAACAAACAAACTAACACATCAGTAGAATTTACAAATAATTTTTGAAATGATATATCTAAAAATAACAACAAAGGTTGGTGCACTGATATTTATTATGAACATTTGAATCATGCTTCATGTTTTTTGCAATTATACAGTAAGTAATTAAACATATTATAGTAATAATTTATTGTCTCTTTGTTTTTGAGTCTAGGAGCCCAAGGGCTGTTTTATCCTGTGATACATTCTCCATGAAGTGAGTCTTCAGTTTTCTGCTGACAAAAGTGGTGCAGAGTCGGGGGGGCGGGGGGGTCTAGACTTCTGACTCCACTTAGACAAATTTTTAACATCTTTCTTTTCTTAGTCTGGACTTACCTCTAACAAAATGCTAGGAGATGCAGGCTCTTCTGCATATAAATCTGGTTACATCTTGACCTTTGGTACTTCTGGTTTAGGGTTAAGCTTTAAGTAAATAAAAATAAAAACCATGAAGGAATTCCCCAAAACATGTTCTACAGGACCATCATTACATCGATACCCAAAATAGATGTGTGCACACAGAAGACAAAGAAAGTTAGCTAGCTAATGCCAGCACCAAGATGATGAACATAGATAGGTACAAGGTTTCTCAACAAAATACTCCCAAACCAAACAGAGTAAGTAATGTATTTAATATTCATCATAATCAAGTAGATTCATCTCCGGATGTAAGAATAGTTGAACACACACAAATGAATAAATGAAAAAACACCTCATAATCAGAATGTAAGGCAAAAACCATAGAAAGGATAGGCTTGCCAATAGACGGTGCTGGGGAAACTGGAGATCCACAAACAGAAGAATAAAATTAGACCCTTATCTTTAACTAGTTGTAAACCTCATCTAAAGGTAAGTTAAAGACAAAAATGCAAGACCTAAAACTAAGAAAAGAAAACAGGGGAAATGTTTCAGAACACTGGAGTAGGTGAGGATTTTCTTGGCTGAGACTCCAAGAGCACAGGGCACAAAGGCAAAAAGAGGTAGGATTAATGAAGGCAAAGTTGTGCACATTCTAAGGAAATGGTCAATAGACTGGAGCAGTAAGTAGGAAATGAGGAAAAGCCATTCAACTGTCCATCTAATGATTGAATTCTCAGTGTCAAAGCAGCTAAAAAACAACAGCAACCATAACAACACTCCAAATACTCAAAATAAGACAGTCAAAGGAACAAACATATATAAACATGTTAAATGTTGCTAGTCACCAGTTAGAAAGGCCTTAATAAAAGACTGTAGCCAGAGCTGACAATTGTGCAGAAAAAAGGAGCTATTTACTTGGTTGGATGAATTTGCCCATTCTAGAAAATAGTTGCTCAACAAATTAGAAAGAAAGCTACGTGTGGTGGTACATGCCTTTGATCCCAGCATCGGGAGGAGTTCAAGGTCAGCTAGAGCTACATAGTGAGATCCTGTCTCAACTAAATAAATAGATAGCAGACAGACCAACAGATAGATGATAGATAGATAGATAGATAGATAGATAATATAAAAGGGAAATTTCTATATGATCCAGCAATCTACTCTCTGATATATATCAAAGAATAATATAAGCAGTGTGTTGAAGAGAAATCTTTATGCCTGTCTGTACCCATTTTCCACACAAGATATGATATTAAAATACCTTATGTGTCTAGTAATTGAGGAATAGATAAAGAAAATGTGGTCATACATTTACACAATAGATTGCTTTCAAGCTATAAAAGAAAAATGAAATCTTATCTTTGTGACAATATGGGTAGATCTGGAGAGCATTCTGTTAAATGAAATAAGCCAGAAACAGAAAGACAACTGCTACAGGAATTCATTCATGAAACATTAAAAACATTGAAAGCAGAATGGCACATGTATATATGTATATGTGTGTGTGTGTGTGTGTGTACATATATGTACACACACACACACACACACACATATATATACATATATATATATATATATATATATATATATATATCACAATCTGAAGAGGGTACAGAGGAGGGAGCAAAGGCTAGGGAAAGATTGATTAATGGAAACCAAGTTATAGATAGGAGCAAATAGTTCTCATGGGCTACTGTACAGTAGGGTGGGTGCGGAAAACAACCATCAATATAATATATTTCAAATAATATATTTCCATAAAGTAGAAGAAAGGGCTTAAAAGTTTTCAACAGAAATTTTTGAAGGAATAGACATTGTAACTGATTCAAACATTGTTACATTAGCCAAGTTAACGGATTTAAATGAACTAATTTAAACAATGTCTAAACCCATACAGTATAGCATCTGTTAAAGTGGACTTTTTTCATGTCTTTATATATCTGTTAAAATACTTATAAATTCATGGAGAAAGAGAGTACTTTGTCACTCATTCTGTAAAAAAACATTTTTTTTAAACAGGACAGGAGATATCAGGTGATTTTTAATAATCACTCACACTTTACATATAGTTACATTTTTATGTGTATATTTACATTTTGTCTTTCAAAAGTTTATTTTGTAAGAAAATGTGAGAGTGCCGTCCCCTTCCACATTTTGTTTTAGCAATGTTCTTGTTTCAAGATATAAGGGATGATGCACAGTGAGTTCCTGCTCCCTGGAACGAGGGGAAGTTGAGTAATCACCCTGTGTAGTGTGAGGAGACAAATGAAAAAGAGTTAAAGGAAGTCCTCAGTTCGACATTTTTATGATGTCTTTTCCTTTTAGTGAGATGAACTGTAGATCTGGATTATTAAGTAAGTTGAACAGAAAGCCTGGGACTGATGACGCGCTTTCGCTCGCATCCTTGGATGGGCTCTTCTGGAGAAACCTGTGTTCCCATCATCCACACTGACTGGTTGCGGCCAAGTGAGGTACAGTACTGTGCAGTGTGGTCTGCCATGTCCTGAGGCGGCGCTCAGAAGCTTCCATTGACTGCTCTATAGGAAGAGAATCTTGAAGTTCCCACGTGCTTTGCAGGGTGTGGTTAAGAGCTTGTGGGATAACACTGTGGATCTCATCATTCTAGTCAGTGACTCTTGCACAGAAGGTCAAACACGGCCTCAGAGTGCGGTGGGATGGAGGATGTGGCTTTCCTCAGAAGTGCCTGCAGCTCTTCTGTAAACCGAGGGGGGAGTTTGGTGAGCTATAAAGTATTTCTGAGCCTTGGCAGGGCTGAGAAAACAAGTTAGAAATTACCAGAAACATCTCAGAAGACACAGGGGATATTGCTCATGGACCACATCACACCGGGTCCTGACTGTGTAGACAACAAGAATCTGAGGTGAGACACAGAGAAAAATACATGACAGACTTAATGAAAGGACATCTCATACTGTGAGAAAGCCCTGGCCAATCCTTGCTAGGAAACACCCCAGCACAATCTGGAAAGCAAACAGGAAGGACAAGCATGTTGATCCCCCTGAGCGAGTTATTCCAAAGATACTAATAGAACTGAAGTAATGGTACAATCCTTAATCCTTATCTCAATCTCTGATGATTCAGGAGGACAAGGGTTTAAAAGAAATGACTCTGCTGTACACAGACTCCTTACGGATTTCCAGAGAATGGGCACAATGCCCACCTTAAGCAGAAAGAATGGTCCTTTGTTAGCAATTTCTTTCCCCAGGTAAAGCTGCCCATGGAGATTTCATTATGCTCAGAGAATTCCGACATTGAATACGGGGCCACAGAGATTACAGTTGACACTTTGCTATCTTTGTTGTCTAGCATGAAACCCTCATTGTTCCAGAACAACACATCAATTATACAGCGGAGAACTAATCCCTTCCCAGTCATCTCTGCCCTTGACTCCCTTCCACACATTTGGCTGTTTAATCTCTATCTGAGTCACCCTAAAGAGACAGAAAGTGATTGCAATAATGGGATTCTGCCTTTATACAGCAGACACTGGTGAAGGCAGAGCATTCCTAGCCTAGCGTTAAAATGAAGACTCGGGGACACTGCATTGCTCTGCAGGCCCACCTGGTACATCCCTAGGAAAGAATGTACAAACTGTGGATCTGGATCTTCCACTCTTTGTGGGCCTCCGTGATGTTTTTACAGTATTGTCTCGGTTTTGAATATTTAAAAATTGAGGTAAATATAGAAAGTATCTGATTACCAATATGTTAATCTCTGTAGTGGATTTCCAACTACACTAGTCAGAAGAGATTAACAAATTCTCTCCCCCAAATGCAGTATAAAAATGGACAATCCTCTCAATAACAATTATTTTCCCCTCTAGTTTATATATATTTATATATATATGCCATACGTAATATAGCTATGACATCTGTAATGTAATATAATATATATGTGGGTAAAGCATAAAATCTGTGTTAGAGGGAAATGTGTAGCTACGGATATTTATATTTAGAAAGTTTTAAGGTATCTATTAAACCAAACCAAATAAAACAATTGAAACCAGTAAGTTACAGCTTACAAAGTAAATACCCGCCCCCTCCCGTACATAGCAATAAACACTTAGGCCATTGTAGCTCATTAAATGTGCAATTATAAAATAATCCCATTCATAATGAAAGAATATGAAAGGTTTAGGAAAAATTATACTAAAGGAAATCAAAGCCTGAACGTAGATGGTCAAACAATAATCCGATTTCTAAGAAAAACCGAAGCAGAGGCGTATGCACATTGACAGGTTAATGATACAGGAGTAAGAGGATAATTCTCCTCAGTATGATCTGTAGGTTAAGTAGCATCCCATCAAAATATGTAGACTTCTTGTAAATAGAAATCAACAATGTGTCCGTGTACTTGGTTTGTGAGATCATGCATCGATAAAGCCGTTTGGTAAACATTTTCCCAGTGTGATGGGTAACGTTGACTGTCAACTTGACAGGATGTAGAGTCACCTAGGCACACCTCTGACGTGTGTATTAGGGTTCCCTCCCCACAGAGATGTTTAACAAAGTGGGGAAGATCAGTCCTGAATGTGGGAAGCACCATCCCATCCCATTGGTTGGGGTCCTGGACTGGATAAACAGAAGAAGGAAAGTATCATTTACCCCTTTGTTTCCTGGTCAGGGACACAATGTGACCTGATGCTCTTGTGCTGTCCTCTCCCAGCCATTCAAACTCTGAGTCAAAAATAAACTCATCCGTAAGTGGCCTTTGTCAAGTATGTTGTCACAGCAATACAGAAAAGTAACGGACACACCGGGTTTTTCAAAAAGGTAAAAACACATTTGACACCTGGCTCGGCAATGCCATTTCTACTCCCATTTATTGACTCAGCAGAAATGAAAATACAGATCCCCAAGGACTGTGAGTGTCCATAGCAGTGTTGTTCATAATAATAGTTCAAACAGGGAATGATACAAATATTCAGCGGCTGGTGAGAAGATGAAATGTGGTATATCTCAGTAAAGAACCACTGACACATGTACAAGCACGGATGGACTACTCAACATTCTGCTAAGTGAATGAAGCCAGACACAAAGGATCTTGCTATAGAATACAATTTATATGAATGTCTTTGAAATGACAAATCCAGAGATGAAAAATTGGGCAATATGTTTTTATTAGAGTTGAAGTAGAAGCAGTATTTTTAGATGTATTTTTAAGTGTGTGTGTGTGTGTCTGTGTGTGTATGCATGTACATGTGTCTGTTTGTACCCTTGAAGGCCAGAAGCATTTGATCTCCCTGAAGATGGAGTTATAGGCAGATGTGATTTTGAAACTGAACTCCTGTTCTTTGCAAGCTCAGTATTTCCTCTTAACCACTGAGCCATCTCTCCAGCTCAGAAGCAGGTTTTGGACTACAGAGGTGTAGGGAGAAACTTCCTCAGATGATGAATAGATTTCTAAGCTGGATTGTATTAATAGTTACTCAATTGTGCGGGTAAACGTTATAATATGCACATTAGTAAAACGATTACTAATAAGTTACTTGTTAATAACGCTATTATAGATCGATAATGAATTTTACAAAATCATTGTGATTATCTGGCAATGTCAGGTTTTCTTTGAAACAGAGGTGTGAGAGAGATGGGGCTAGGATGTTAGTGGTGGCAAAGACTGTATACAGTCCTAACGTGAAGACTTGCTTTCCCCTTATTGAACACATGCTCCAAAGTAGCTCTCTTCCTCAAGATTATGTACAAAATCCACGTAATTTATTAAATAGCTCTGTACTCTCTTAGGCATTGGGTGATCTAACTATGGAAAGAATAGATTGGAACTTTCAGATAAAGTTGGGGGAAATGCAAAACAATTCCTTGGCACTTAGAGACAACAGAGCAGTTTCATATGAGTTTATAAGTGAAGAAACAAAGATGTAGAGACTAGAAATATGCTCAGATTTACCCAATCTTTGTTGCAGAGAGTTGTATTTAAAAATAAAAGAAAGGGAAGAAAGAGGAAGAAAGACCAAGATGTCATAGAAAACCTTAAAAATAAACAAAAACCATGCATGATATTATTTTTTCCTGGGCCTCATATAGGTGACAATCCTCTGTGGCTCTCTCCTTTTAGACCTGCCTTGATGTTTTCAGTGTTACACTGGTCAAGTGGAGAGAACAGGAGAGTCCAGCAGCTGCTGCTAAAATCATCAGCCCATTTCAAATTTGAAAAGCTAGAGGATGTTTCTCAACCTTGAGATGACATAGCTTTATTGCAGATGGAGTGGTTTTGTTTGGTATTTTGGCTTTAGCAACATCGACCGTTTCAGGTACGCAGTCAGGTACGAGTTTAAATATTTATATGTTATAATAATATGTAAAGAATCTTTTCAAGTCTTAAAGTATCATCTTTATTATTGTGCTAAGCAAATCTTCAGTCCTGAAAGCAGACAATTTAGGTCTAGAGACCAAACACTATTTTTTTTTTTAACTTTTGTTGTACCCAGAAAAGCTGTACTGCTGTTTTATGTCCCATGATCTTACTGTATTTCGGAGTGAGATACAGTGGCCCTGACCACTCAGAATAAACAACCGAGGGACGATGTCATCAAAGGCAGTGCAATGTCTGTGGCTAAACAACACAAGCGGCATGCTGGACGTGGTTGTATCCTTCTGATTTTAGAATTTTAATTGGATTTCCATAACTACCTATAAAAACCCAAATGGTGCAGGCAGAAGCCACATCCCGGTGGCCTGTCTCCCAGGTCCACCCTGAAGATGTGTTACGTTGTGTTTGGCCTTTAAAATGTTTTAAGACTTTGTGTGTGTGTGTGTCTGTGGACAATGTTTTGCAATCTAGAGAATTCACAAAACCTTTAGATTTCCTGCTTATTAAAAAAAAAAAAAAAATTCTGGAGTCTCTACTTCAGGCAACTGTTACCAACAGGCTAATTTGCTCAGTTTCTACCCTGTCTGTAGGGGGCTGCCTAATGCCTAATTTATTATTCCCAGTGGTCCCCAGATGCTTGAGACATTGTGACCTTGCAGATTGCATTGATTTTCAATCAGGACAACAGAAAAGTCATTGCTGCTTTGTGTTGGAGGCAATCCACTTATTCCGTTCTTTTTCTCTTTCTTTGGAAAGTCTCATTGAATGCTTTTAAAAGTTTTGACGTGTACCTGGCCAGTTTCAGTTGGAGCAAAACTTTGCCCTTCAATCTGCTTTCTGGAAATAACCAAAGGAAAAATTGGAACAAGTTTGGGTTAAAAAAAATATGACTATGAAATAATGAAAAACCTGTTTCTCATGGGTAGTTTGTAAGCTGACTCAATAGTGACAATAATAAAAGATAAATTAAAAATTGGTTTTGAGGGTGGCTTTTTCTTCTATTGTCAATCATGCATTCTACTAATCTCTCATAATATTCTATGTGTTGATCCTACTCTTTCTGTATGTTGATCCTACTCTAGCCCCTTGTTTGCCTGACCCCCTTTGAAAGAAATTTATTTTTATTAGCTTTTGATATGCACATGTATGTATCTCAAAACCTTGAAAGATTTCATTATTGAATGTCTGACTGAATTAAGTCAGTATAAATTTAAAGTCTTCACCTTGTTTTACCGGCACACATGCATGAACGTGGAGGTCAATCTACCTTGGCTGTCATTCTTACGGAAGGTGCTCACTTTTTATTGAGACAGTTTCTTACTAGCCTGGAACTTAGCAAGCAGGCTAGGCTGGCTGGTCATCCATCCTAGGATCCATTTGCCTCTACCTCTCAGCTCTGGGATTACAAACTCAGACTCCAGGGGTTTTTACTTGGAGTCTGGGATTTGCACTCCTCAGGTCCTCAGGCGTGTTTAGCAAACACTTTACAGACTGATTCATCTTCTCAGTCCAGTGTTTAAAGAGGACGAAGCCAATATACATCTGTTAGGCATCTATTTACATATGTATATGTATGTATGTAAACAAAGCAAACAAAAGATGATTTGTGAATGTATAAATTTCCTTAGTCACTGTGATTGGTCACATTGCTTCTGCCTTGGGGTGCTGCGAGGTGTGGTTTTGCTGATAGGCAGGGACTTGTAAAAGTTGAAGAGTCAAACGGGAGAAATAAAACCTACCAAGAACTATAGCCTACTGTTCCATGTTTTGTTTCAAAAATAAAGCGTGTTTCACATAGAGTTAGAATTCTTGATACTGCTCGCCAACTAAAGTGCTGACCTCAGGAGAGCGTGACACAAACACCTGGAAACTTCCGGAAGTCTAAAATAACTAATAAGTAAATAAATATATTAAGATAGCAACCCCAGAAGCCACAGGTCCCGTGTGGGTGTTTGGGCAAACCCATCAGTGTTGTGTAAAACCTCCGTCCCACGTTTAGCAGCAGCTCCAGGCAGGGAATTCTTGTTTGCGCTCCCCGGAGGAAAAGAAAGTCGCCTCTCCACGCGCTCATTTGCATTTCCCCGGAGAAACGAGCAGGTCTGGGCCGGGCTACAGGTCTCTTGCTTTGGAGACCTCGGGGCCGCCGCATCCTCTCAGGGCTCTATTTTGGGGCCCCATGATCTCATGCCCTGTGCAGACCACACAGCAATTCCAGTCCAGCCCTCGCGGCCAGGCCACTCGGGGCGATTCGTGCAACGGTTCGTAGGGTGCCGCGATCGCGGGCGGCTAGAGGGCTTGGGGTGGAAGTTAAAGACACGCCCACGCCAGGGACCCAAAATAGCCCACGCGCTCAGGGCCCGAAATCAGACAGGAAGCCAAATAATCCGGGGCGTTGAGCGGCTCGGGCCGGAGCGCCGGCCTAAGGCCGGGAGCCAAGGGTCCGGCGGGGGCGGCGCGGGGCGGGGCCGCGAGCCTATTAAAGCTCGGCCGTCGGGGGCAGAGCGGGGCGATGGAGCGCGACGGCGACGAGGCAGGGCGCGGGCCCAGGCATGGCCCGGCGGGGAACGGCCGCGAGTCGGGATCGCTGGCCGCAGCGTCGCTGCTGGCTCCCATGGACCTAGGGGAGGAGCCCCTGGAGAAGGCGGAGCGCGGCCGCACCGCCAAGGACCCCAACACCTACAAAGTGCTGTCGCTGGTAGGTCCGCACTCGCCGCCACCCCACACCCCGGGAGGGCGCTAGGGAGAGCAGAGAGTGCAGTCAGCACCCCGTGCCCCGAGAGCTTGGGCGCCTCCTGCTCCAGCGTGCAGTGACCTGCGGGGGTCCCTGTCCCTCTCCCGCCTGGAGCCGGCTGCTGAAATAGTCACCTTGAAATACCCTCCCCTTCCTGCAGGGAGTACAGGGATATTTACAGGCAGACAAATGGTCAGACTATGGGAAGTGCAGCGATGTTTGTAACCTTTTGAGTGGCCTGGTTCCGGGCGCAGGTGCTCATGGCTTTAGACGAATTCATTCCAGTTGAAAAGATTTATCGCAGCCTTTTGAAGTATCAGGACCTTTAGAAAACACCTTGGTTTGGCTCTGTTATTTCCTTGCAGCCTCTTGGAAAGCCCCGTCGATATTCACATTATGTGACCTGGAAACGGCCTGAGATTCATTGCCCACTCTTTTAACCACAGGCGGCATTGATTGTGTTGCTGGCACAGCTGCAGGCTATATTCTTCTGCTATTTTGTTAGGACAGTTGCAGGATCTTCAGCCAACTTTTGAAAACAGGACGCTGATTTTCACTCCGAATCATCCTTGGCTCAGAGATGCTGAGTCTCTTGGTCGGTCGTTCTAAGTTCTTGGGGGGAGGACTTGCATTATTCTTCCCAAGCTCAGTTTTGTTGTGTTAAAATCACATACCACACACCACACACCCAGCTGTTTGGTTTATCGCTGAAGCTCTTAGTTCATGATTTGAGCAGTGCTTTGTTGAAAAAACAAAAAAAAAACAAAAAACTCCCTTCTGGTGTTTGAAGTCTCCTTTTTGTAACCATTTCTATTGTGTTTCAGGTTCTGTACAGACCAGACACCTTAGAACTTTGAGGACCAGAATTCCTAGACTTAAGAGATGGTGTCATATCCTTAGTTCTTAAAAATAAGTCTGAGGTTCAAAGGATAAGTCTCTCAAACCACAACTACTGCATCTCAGGGTATAATTTTGTATCATATGTCACTCATATGATACTGATGGGTATTTATTTAGTTTGAGTCTAGTGAGTCTTTTTGTTGTATTTTTTAATGGAAGACCGTAGGTGTTACATGACTACTTAAATTTCTGAGTATCAGTACCTTTAGGTGCTTAGCATACTATGAGATGAATATTTATGAAATTCTAATATAAAACCTGTTTATATATTTTATACTAAAAGTCTTTAAAGTAGCAGTTCTCAACCTGTGGGTCGCGACCCCTTTGGGGGTTAAGCAACCCTTTCACAGGGGTTGCCTGAGACCATCTGCATATCAGATATTTACATTACAATTCATGACAGCAGCAAAATTACAGATATGAAGTAGCCATGAAAATAATTTTATGATTGACGAGTCACCACAACCTGAGGAACTGTATGAAAGGGTCGCAGCATTAGGAAGGCTGAGATCCACTGCAAAGGGTTTCCAGCTGCTGAATTCAGTTTTACGCCTTTGCTTATAGGCTCACAATAGATGTCAGCAAAAGTGCAACTTCAGAAGGCAGTTTGCACTCTTTGACACCCCCTGTCAGTTGGTTGGATGGTATTCCATCATTACAAATGACTCTGATGGTGCACCTCCGAGCGATTGTCATCGACGTGCCCTAGAACTTCCTGAAGCAGATCGGTTAGGAGTACTTGACATATTTGAATATAGGGTATTTTTATGTAACTGAGAAAGAAGCTTTGTCTCAGACCATTTTCAAAGATTTATGTATTTTTAATTTATGTGCATGAGTGTTTATCCTGTGTATATGTTTGTGTACCATACGTGTGCATGGTACCCACAGGGGCCAGAAGAGGGTGTCAGATCCCCTGGAACTGTAGTTACAGATGGCTATTAGCCAACATGTGAGTGCTGGGAACCAAACCTGGGTCCTTTGCAAAAGCAACAAGTACATTTACCTGGGCACTAATATCTCAGTAGCCCCAGTCTCAGATGTTTTACTGAGATGTTAACTACTGAGAGGTATAAAATATAAGCATATATAAGGCTGTTTGGTTTATCGCTGAAGCTCTTAGTTCAGGACTACACTGGAAGTGAAACCTGTTTTTCTCTTTTTCTCCCCTACTTTAATAACCGTCCATCTGAGGCCCTCAAAGGAATTTGACAACTGTCATCAAAGAACTCTGAGATGTGTTTTCAAGAGAAAGCTATAATTATTGGATTTATCTTGTTTCTTTTTTCAGATTAAGCACCAGATACTTTGTACAAAGCTGAAGAATCAGGTTGGACTAATTGCATCCTGGGGTTAGGATCAGGAGGGCCCCTCACTTTCCAGCCGCAGAATTTTAATCCAACAGGATAATCATAGGGTTACCTTGCAAAGGGAGGATGAAATAGCAGTGATGTAATTTTACACCATTCTTCATTTTCTCTTATTAATGAAAAGGTTGTAGTTGCATAAGAGAAAATGAAGAAAGGGGGATCTCGTCCTAGCCTTCCTTGTCCCGTTAATGTTTGATCCCAGAACTTTGACCCTGGGCCTTAGTAATGATTCTGTCTAGGTTCTAAGGAAACAGCAAGAGAGAGAAATAAGCACTACTCTCAATGTTTTTCATGACATGTGTGTTAGCTCTCCCTGACTGCGATGAACTACATTGGCAATTAAATTGCAAAGAAACAAGGTTGAGCTAGACCATGTTCTTGGAGGTTCCATTGCTTTGGGCCTCTGTTGAGAATGCTGGGTGGCAGTAGTAATGTACAGGGATGGAGAAAGCAAATGGATGGAGCCCAGCTACCACAGCCCCCTTTGGGTACACACCATCCATGACCCAAGAATCTCCCATGAGGTAGAGTTTCTCAGATCTACCACCTTCCAGACTTTTAACTTATGCAGCTTTCAGTCGATACTTACAATCCAAACTGTAACAGTGTTAAATATGAAATGTCTTTCCTTGGTTCCAGATCAAGTTTGAACTGAAATATTCTCTTCTAAAGTTGAGCTCAGGTATTTATCCGGTTAGAAATATCCTTGTTCCCTCCTATAGCTTTGAAAGGACTGGTGGCCTTCAAGTGTATTGCGGTGCTTTTTCCAGTTAGGCTTTTAAAGCATTACTTTTGCTGTACGACACAGGCTGTGCTGTTGATAGTGGTAACTGAAGACTGCTTTGACATTCTAAGTTCTTTCTAAGAAACAGAAGTTGATCTTGGTCTCCTGAGACTTAGGTGTGAAGGCTAATTCTCTTAGCTTCCTCCCCCTTCCCATTATCCTGTCGTTACTATACAGCTTAAAGAGTGTTCAGAATAACTCCCTTAATCGTCTTTGAACTGACATTGCCCTTTGAGTCTCAAATTTAATATCTGCTTAGCCATAGTTTTAGCATTTTGTTTCAAAATGACCAGACTATTTTCAGAGCTAGAACAGTCTAGAATTTGCCTCTAAACGTATTTGTTTCATATGCTCTAATATACACAGAGGATTGAGGATTCCAGGTCCACTGCTGTGTTTCTAGTGTGTCTCTAATGGAACCCAATACTCATCAGCATTTGGTTGGTTTCATGAACACACTGTATTTCTAGGTAGAACCGTACTTTGGGTTGGGAAAAGGGAAGATTGGAAGGCAGAAGACTCAGCCGTACACTCGGAATATGAGGAAGCCAAGTCTGCTTGGCACTTGGGTCTCAGGTCAGCGATAAGATAAAAACTGGATAGCATTTTATTTGGATGACGGTGGCTGAAGAGGTCATGAATGAACAGGATGAATGAAAGCCAGCGTGTCTAAGCAGAGCCCCTGCTAAGGCTGTCTTAATTTGGGATCAGAATCAGAAATGTAACCCTGAGCTTTCCCTTTGGCATGCATAACTCAGGTGTGGCCATTTCAGGATATCTTTTTAAAAAAGCAAAAATGGACCTCCGTCGTGTATGCCAAGACTTCTTTCGCTTTGGTAACTCTGCTGTCTCACCCTGAGTTCCGCTTCAGGTACTCCTGTGCATGTTCTGTTCAGTCTTGTTCTCTATTACTTTTTCCCTTCCGCCTTGCTATGCTCTACCACTCCAGCTGCAGTTTTTATAGCTGTTTGCACTCTGTGCCTCTTTCTCAGAAATAAAACCATCTTTTCTTTCTCTTCTTTCTCACTTTCCCATCATCTCCTGTCCCCGTAACTCTGAATCATGACTCTGAACAGTATCCACACTGGCCATATTGAGTGCGTTACACAGCAGGGATAATAGAGAACTGGAGGCCACTAACCATTCTAGAATATGTAAGCAAACATTGGTTTGTCAATTCCTTATTTTCCTCAACTATTTTTCTTTCCCAGAGACTAATACTTAAAATTAAAAGTTTCACAGACAGTATTGTTTTTGAGCTTGAAAAATACCATTGAAATGTGTGTGTGTGTATATGTGTGTGTGTGTAAAGATTAGCAGATGTTTTTCATCCGCATTGTAGGTTTTTGGGACAAGCAAGATAACTTAGTCATGATTAATAATAAATTATTATTTTTTTGATAGAAAGTGTGGCATCTCAAGTTCCAAACCACTTATAGGTAAATACACTTTTGGAAGATAACATACAATTTGAAATCTGTCTTTGGATAAACTAAACTTGCCTCCATCAACCATGAAATATGTCCCCTACCCTTCACAAAAGGGAAACAAGAAATTTTGAGCTTTTGGGGTTGAGATCGAACATAGATTGCATAAGTATAAGTCTGCACAGGAGGAATAATCGAATGTTGATTAAACATGAAAAGTCCCTTAGTGTTTAAATGTGTTACGCATTTACTAAGGAGAGATAGAATCTAAGAAGGTTTTAAAAATAGTGACAAGAATGTTGTGTTAACTATTAACTGGAACACTTGACCTCAGTATTTTAGTTAGCCAAGGCTTCAGAATGACATCTGTAATGGTTATTTGTTTATAATTGCTTTCTCCTCCAGTTTTTAGAATAATTGCTGGAAATGTGGATGGTTAGAGTCTTGATGGTTATACATGTTCATTTTGTGTACTGCAGTTTTCAAAAGCATTTTCCCAAATATGGTTTTATTGACCTTTGATCCTTCAACTCTGTATTAGGAAAATATAGTAATAGCCAATTCTGTCTTGCAATTAAGGAAACAGACACAGAGGGATGTGTTCAGGATTCTAGAACATTAGCATGTCAAGGGACTATCGGGGGGATGGATGTCTTAAAGGCCTAGATTACAAGGAGTCTACATTTGTGTGTGTGTGTGTGTGTGAGAGAGAGAGAGGGAGGGAGGGAGGGAGAGAGAGAGAGAGAGAGAGAGAGAGAGGCCTTCCTTCCTTCCTTCCCCATGGGTTCTGGGGACTGAACTCGGGTCCTTGTGCTGGCACTGCAAGTGCTTACTGACTGGACGATCCTCGATCCTCCCAGTCTGGGGCGTGTCATTAATAAGTGACAGTGTATCTAGATGCAGGTGCTCAGTTGCCCCACTTCTAGAAATGTACATTTTTTGGCAAAAGCATTAGTTATAGGAAGACATTAGCCTTTACCCTGTCTCATTTGTTTACCTTCTCCATAGGGACCAAATGTTTGTTACATTCAGATCCCTCACTACTGGGCTTTCTTGGTCTTTCCCCTTTTCTTTGTGTCCTTCATAATGAATGATAGAAACCTAAAATTGGTAGTGTGGTGATGTACATGTTCCTTATACAGTGAGATATGTTTCTTTTGATAATTTACTGACTAAGTTTGCCTGGTGGAACCCCAAATCAGGGTACTTTTGGTTACCATTTATGCCGGTAAATTGCTGTGTGAGTGTCTAATGCACACTATGGAGACAGTTCGCTTTTATAAACAGGTCTCCACTTAATTTTCTCACTGTACTGTGTAAGACTTTGCAATAATTTCACTGGTGAGCATACTCTCCAGATGTGATTTGGGAGCCTTAAAGAATATTCTAGCTTGTTCCTCAGCAAGGAATTCTGGAGAAAAATATTCTTGTTTCTTTCTGTTGGGAAATTTGTTGGCACTGCCGTGCATGTAGAGTCATAATGGGCCATCTGAGGCCTATGGTCTCTTATGAGAAAAGAGACTCAGTAGTTTTCATGGTGACATTATGCATTTGCCAGAGTTTTCCCAATCAGAATCTCACATTAATCTAACTGTCTTCGTGTGATTTGGGATAAATATGCTTATAATTTAAAAAACACAGCTGGAGCAAAGGTTCATCCAGAATATTTATGCAGCAGTTCTCAAAATGGGGTCAGTGGATCCCTAGGGGTTCTCTAAGGACTTTGAAGGAGGAACTTCAAGTCAGATCCTCATTATCATCATCATCAATATCATCAATATCATCATCACTGAACAAGGTTTCACTATGTCCCCTTGGTTGGTTTGGAATTCCCTATGTAGACCAGGCTATCCTCAAACTCATAGCAATTCCCCTGCCTCTGCCCCCTGAGAGCTAGGATTAAAGGTGTGCACCCATGCCCAGCTCAAGTCAAAATTATCTCAAGATGACAGTCTTTGTCCTTTTGTCTTGTTTGTTCTGGGTGAGAGCGCCAAGGCAGTGGAACCTTGTAGTCAAGTAGTCCTGCGCCCCTAACTCAAAACAAAATAAAATAAACCTGGCTAAGTTTAAAAGAATGTTCTAGATGGAACAGTAAACATGTCCTTTATTACACAGATTTCATTAAATCTCAAACTTAGCCATCTTTAATTTTTCTGTAGGACAGAACTAAAAGTGTGCATGTGACATATCAGCCACGGATGGAGGCACAGACGCCTCCTGGAGGAAATGGGAGCCTGCAGTTAAATAAAAACTGAATGGCTTCCTCTTTTGGGGGGATTACAAACATGTGCCACCATACCTAGCTTTTTTTTTTTTTTTTAATGTAGGATTTGGACATTGAATTCATGTCTCATATGGCAAGAACTTTACTCCCTAGCTTTCTCCTCAGCCTTTGATAGATTTCAAGTCCCTTCTCCATTGGCTCCATCATGGAGTCATCATGAGCCCGTCTGCCTTTGTCCCTTGGAGGAGAGGGAAAGTCATATGTGAGATCACAAAAATTTTGTGAATCTCACCTCTGTGGGTTTTGGTGAATAGTTTTAGAATCAAACAGAGTTAGGTTTAAACTAGTACTGTTATTAGCTGATTGAGTAAGAAAAGTATGTTTCTTGAATATCGGCTTCTGCAGTTGTAGAGCTGAAACTACATCAGATAATATACACAAGGCGGCATGATGTATTCCCTAAGCAAGTGTTCCTTTTTCTTGTTATTAATAGCGTGACGGTGTGTTCTTATAACATGTCAGTACCATACCCTTGGAGAGTGTAAGAAATATAGGGTTTGCAGGCCCCCTTTTAGACCTTCTGAGCTGTCATGTGCGTGTTAAAATTTAGAGCGTCCCAGCGTACGCCAGGGCTACGGGCCCAGTGCTCCTCTGTGGCCTCTACTGTGGGGGCCTGGGGTTGCGCTGGTGCTGCTGCTGGCTGCTGTCTGTTTCCCTAGACAATCAGTGGGACACTGTGACGATGGACTCTTCCCTTCAAGGCACAGTTTCCACCTTCAGGGAACTGCCATACCCTTGCCTGTTGCTCTTACTTTAATTGCCTTCTTTACCTTGCACCGGCTTGTCCCTTAATTGCTAGTTATTGCTCCAAGCACAGCCAAGTTTTTGCTGGGGCTGGCATCAGATAGCACATGTTTTTCGAATCTACTGTTTAATCTATCCAGATACCATATTGATTTCTCTTAGAGCAGGGAGCCAGTAAAGCTCTCCAGTTAAACTTCCACTGCACCCTCTGTATCTGTATCTGTATCTGTATCTGTATCTGTATCTGTATCTGTATCTGCATCTGCATCTGCATCTGCATCTGCATCTGTATAGGACAGATACCTGACACAAAGCCAAGCAAAGGGATCTCTTAGTAGTGCTCTTCGGATGATGTTGAGTCAGAATAAATATTCTTGGCACAGAGTTTATTCCATGATATTTCATTGTCCAAAAACAGTGGCTTCCAATGAGGTGCCACCCAGCATCACAGGGATTTGAACTTCTGGGATTCAAGGAAATCTAAATGAAATATGTTCAGGCAGGAGGGTGTGGAGCACAGTGGAGCGACTCTCAATCTTAGCTATTTTTGGATCACCCAGGGAAATGAGTACTAAACCATTTATGTTGTTTGTTTAACTACCTCATGCAGGCAGTTTAAAGGAAAGTGATGTGAATATTTCGAGCAGACACAAGTATGTACACAGTTGTCATCCTTTGGAAACTGAAGGAAAAAGCATGATTGACTTTTCTGGAATGGTTCAAGAAAAGTGACAGGGGTCATGTAGAGAATAAACCAAGAGTTGCTTGCTGTCCCATCTTTGACTAGGAGACTTTCATTTCAGGAGTTGGATCAAGTGGGCTTCTTTGCTTAGAATTTTTGTGCTTCTGAGGCCTCCTTGTTAGTATTCTTTCTTATTACTTGAGTAACAGTACATTTTATCACCCAGGAGCTTATGCTGAACTCTTTCATCTATTTGTAGCAGCAGTCCTGATGCTCTTTGACATCCTTGTGTAGCTATCTATGAATTACTATTGGACAAGCACTCAGAGCAGGCAGCTGCACACAGTAAGTGCATATAAGTGTTTGTTAAGTGCATATACATCTTTGTTGGCTTTACCAGTTGTCATATGCCATCTGAGTTCTTCAACTGGCACAACACTGGGAGGTTAGCTTGATCTCCCATCCTGGACTTAGTGGGTATTTTTGGTTAGTCTTTTCTCTTTGGAATTTTTGTCAATTAGAGAATCAAAGAAGTCAAGATGTTTCAGCTCTGCTCACACAACCTTTCATTACACCCAGCTAGGAGATGCTTATTTTTTCTCCATCTTTTTATGTGTATGTATGTGTGTGTGTGTGTGTGTGTGTGTGTGTGTGTGTGTATATATATATATATATATATATATATATATATATATATATGCAGTGAATGTGTGTGCACATGCATATAGAGGTCAGAGATCAATCTTGGATAGGAGCTAGTCATCTTTTTAAGAATGGTTTTATTAAATTTACTTGTTTTACTTTATTTTCTTTCTGCGTGTTTGCTTGTGTGTGTGTGTGTGTGTGTGTGTGTGTGTGTGTGTGTGTGTGTGTCACTGCACACATGTAGAGTCAGGACAGCTTTCTAGAGTCTGTTCTCTCCTTCCACCATGTGGGTGCCAGGGATAGAAAGAACTTGGGCCATCAGTCTGGGCAAGCACCTCTCCCTGCTGGACCATCTTGCTGGTTCCCACATTGTTTTTTGAGACAGGGTCTCTCACTGGGATCCCAGAGTCCCTGTCTGTCTCCCCCGCTTCAGCCCTGGGATTACAAGCATGCAGCAACATTTCCAGTTTTTCACATGGTTGCTGGGGACTGAGCTCAGCGTCTCATGCTTGCCTGGCACTTTACACAGTCTGGCTATATTCTGTCTCCCAGGAGTAGTCTTCCCATCTTCACTCCTTACCCAACACAAGGATCTACCTTAGGGTAGATCACTTAGGGTAACCGCTTACATGAAACATTCCTGTCCTGTTCTTTGGCCTGTATCCCATGCCCCCCAAACAGTCCATTGCTATGAAGTCATGTAGAGGCCGTAGCACTTACTGGTTAGAGGACAGACTTTGGAACCAGCCTGCCGGCCTGTTGATCTTACCTCTGCCAGTAGCTGCTGTGTGTTCTGGGCAAGCCCCCAACTTTCCTGTGTCTTTGTTTCTTCACCCAAATAAAAGGGACAAGAGCTGCCACGTTTATGCCTGATAAGCCACAGATGCTGAATTAGTGTTTATTGTTCCTGCTATGGTTTTTTTTTTTTTCCTCACTGAGAGTTTAGAGCTCCTTGTGTGAGCAGTACTGTGCAACAGTCTAGACTCTAGTGCTGCATAATCACCTGAAAGATGTTCTCTTTGTTCTCATAGTCTACGCCCCAGAGGCCTAGATAACCATCCAAAAAATCACAAAAGGGAGTCATCAGGCAGTAACTGTGGGAAATGCTGCCCAGGAGCTGTAAACAGGGTGAAGAGTAGATAGTGAGAGAACTGAGGTTCTGGTACAAGGAGGCTTCCCTTAGGAAGGAATAGGCCTGGATCTGAGGGGAGGCTGTGGCAGGGACACAGGCCCCGGGAGAGAAAGGAGCAAGTACCTATTCTAGCCCTGCCCTGAGTGCAGTGCAAAACTGCTGTTTGCATGTGCTCTCCTCGAGAGAGCTCTCCTTCTCCAGCCTCCTCCCTCTCCCTCCACTCCCTCTCTCCCCCTTCACTTTCTCCTTCCCTCCATGTGTGTGCATGTACGTGCGCATGCGTGTGTGTGTGTGTGTGTGTGTGTGTGTGTGTGTGTGTGTCTCCATATCCCAAAGCTGGAAATGTCAGGAGACGACAGTTCCTGGCAGGCCCTTGAAGCCCATCTGAGGGGTTAGGGTTTCTAAGAGTGACTGGAAAGTACTGAAGTATTTTTCGGATTGTTGCTTGGTTTTGTTTTCTTTTTTTGTTCTTAGCAACAAGACAAGGTTCAATTTATATGATATATATTTTTATTTTTTTCGAGACAGGGTTTCTCGGTTATAATTCTGGCTGTCCTGGAACTCACTCTGCAGACCAAGCTGGCCTCTTACTCATAGAGATCCACCTGCCTCCTGAGTGCTGGGACTAAAGGCATGTGCCGCCACCGCCCGGCCTCAGTTTATATTTATAAAAGATTATTTTAGCATTAGCGGTAAGAACAAATTGAAGAGTGGGTGTGGAAAGAGCACACTGCTTTATTTCCATTTTTTTGACCACTCTAACTTTCTTTTCTCCTGCAGGATACATGTGACTATTTATATTAATATTCTAATAAATTAATATTAGATACAATTTAAAAAAAAACATTACCTGAGCCACATTTCCAGTGTGAAGCAGTGACTTATGTTCACTACAATATCGAGATGTACAGGTACATAGAACATTTCTGTCACCTTAAAATTTTCTATCGGACGGCAAGTGTAGACTATGATGTCATAGAAGTTTTGTTTACTTGTGTAATGTGGGGATCAAACCCAAGGCCTTGTCCATGCTCAGAAACACCCTGCCATGAGCTACAGCCCGGAAGTTGCTGCTGCTGTTCTACTCCTTCTTCCTCTTCCTCCTCCTCTTCTTCACCTTTTATAGCTCTCGAACTCATAATAATAATGATAAAAGCACATAGAATTTGTTAAAGATACATTCTTACTAAAAGGACAAAACAAATTGAAAGGCCTAAGCATAAATATTATTATAAATATAATTTTGAGATTTGTTTTACCCGCATGAGTGTGTATAATTAAATTGACTTAAATCATAACAAGCATGTTAAAGTTGTTATGGTTGGAAAACTGTCGTACCTCCCTAATTGTAAACCCACATAACCATTACTGATTAAAATTTGTCTCTAAGCTGCCAGTTTGGTTGTGATGGAGTGACTCTTGGGCCCTTCGCAGAGGTTAAAAGTTACTTGGTCTCCCTTTATTCTGTTGCCAGGAAAAAGAAAAGTGTAACTGAAATTTATTTGAATTTCTTTCTTTGTTTCTATTGAGCCTTTTTAAATTATTAATTAACTTTGACCTTTGGCAGTATCATACATGTATATAACACGTTCTGATTACTCTCACCCCCACATTCTTACCTCCCTTCTACCTCTGTCAATCACCTTACACGCCTCCCAACGAACTCCTTTCTCACATTCCTGTCTTTTTGCCTTCACTGTGACTACTGAGTTTAACTAGAGGATCTGCGTGACCGTGGGTTTGGCACTATCCACTGGAACGTGGCGGGCACACATTGAAGAAATGATGACTCCTCTCCGTGAATCTGTCAGTAAACAATTAAGCAGGCAGGAGTAGGGTCTCCTACTTGTGCCCCTCCCCCGTCAGTAGGGCCAGTCTTTCGCAGGCTCTGTGCAGATCATGGACCACAACTGCCATAAATTCATGAACGCAATAACTATGCCATGTCTAGCAGGTAGCATTTCACAGTCCTTCCTCCTATATTTCAAGGAGCTGATATTCATCAGTCACATAAGCTCATAGACTTAATTTCCCCCATGTTCCCTTCAACAGGAACATCCTCTGCAACCCCATTTTTTTTTTTCTTTTTAGTCATGATTTACTAAAGCATAGGTGAGACACTTACCTAGTCAAGAAAAGCAGCATCTTCTGGATGAGAGTCATAGAACTTTACCTCTTCCTGAGGGCAGGACGGGTCTGTCCTCTACCATGAAATAGAAAGCAAAACCTATCTCTTATCTTATAATCTTAATTTAAAAACTACTTTATATAAACCATTTAGTGTTACTTTTGAGTAATGAGTCACATCTTTGTTGATAGTAGCTTCAAAATAAAATGACTTTTAGGATTATGAGAGTCAGTTTGTATTGATTGAAATCCAACTGAAGTAAGATGTAATTAAGACGTTATTTGCATACCAAAGATTTAATAACTACAAAGTAGATGAAGTCCCAAAATGGAGAGTTCTTAGTTTGTATTAAATTTAGCTTCAGTTGTACCTTGGGCTGTGTTTCCATGTCTGTCTGTTGATTTGAGTTCATTAAGATAGAGCAAAGCCTGTGCATGCAATCAAGTCAGTGTAAAACAGGAAATGGATGATAGCATAGTAAGTAGAAATTATGCTGAGGATCAAAATAGGGGAGGGATGGGGGAACTGAGGCAGGCCAGCGCAGACCAATAGGAGGGAGCTGTTAACCCTGCAGAGACAGGAAGGGCCAGAGCGAGGATAGGAAGAAACCAGAGCTAGGTACATAGGTTTCCTGCAGACTAAGACACTATGGATGTCATCCGCAGCAGAGTAAGGGAGATCCGCTTTGCTTTTTCTCTTCTCATCTACCTCCAGTCTCCTGCCATTGTTTTCCATTGGCTTCTTCTGGCTTGAGACAGGAAGCCTGGGTGATGGAGTCAAGCAAGGTTGTTTCTTCAAGCCCCCAGGTCAGGAGGAAGCATTGTCACGGGCTTGTTGTTCTTGGGAAACCTAACTGGAGACAGACTCAGAGATGTAGACCAGGGTGCTTGGGTTTCATCGGGGTTTGCTCTGGAGGCCAGCACCGTGGAAGGGACAGTAGGCAGAGGGTGAAGGTGAGCCGTGATGCTCAGTGGATGGCCAGCAGATGCCACATTCAGTGAAGACCTTGCTGTGCCACAGGCTGTCCTGAATTAAGATAACCCTTTGGAGTTGCACAAGAAGGATAAGCTGCTGCAGGAAGAACCTGTGACTGTCTGGTTTTCTTCACCCAAGGCAATCCCTGTAGGAGACCACTCCCAACAGCTGGGGTAGAATTCCTTCATCTCTGGACGGTTCAACCAGACTGTTCAGTGCTGGCCAGAGTGTCCAGTATAGTTAGAAACACAGATGTGAAAATAATGTCCACACACCGATCACACATTGCTGAAATATATAAATACCTAAACATTCAACTTGGGTTCTTTTTCACATAATGCCATAGATTGTTTATCTATTTCCATGCTCTATCCTGTAGATGCCCATAAAATTAAAATATGCAGATATTTAGAAGTATTTATTCATAAGCACATGATTATAAAATGATATTACACACAAACAGATGAGTCAGAGCTGCACGTGGAGTCATTGTTCAGTTAGGTCCCTTAGCTACAGTAGAATATAAGCATATTGTAAAAGATGAAAACAGACCAAACGTTTTAAGCAAAATGGAAATTTTATAGTAGAATCATACACATTTTGCCTGTGTCCCTGTTTCCCAATAAAATTTATTGAATAAATAAATATTTTATTTTACACAGTTTTAGATTTCTAGGAGCATTGTAAAGCTGGTACAAAGTGATTCCACACCTTTTCTGTGGCTGACAGAGGCAAGTTTGTATTAAATAAAGTTCCAGTGTCCCCAGGATCCCCTTCTCTTGTCCTTCTCCTTCTAGGACCCCATCCAGGAGCGACACTGCACTGAACAGCCCTGCCCCGGCTCCTCCTAGCTACATGTCTCAGACTTTCCTCGCTTTTGATGACGTTGACAGTTTGGAGAGGACTGTGGTATTTTGTGGAATGACTCTCTGATATTTTCCTCATGATTAGACTGGGATGGTGTAGTTTTGGGAGGCAGATGAAGGGGTGAAGTGTTGTTCTGTACATTATATACGGGGTACATGTTATTAGTGTGGCTTATCCTGATGAGACTAACCTTGATTACCTGGCTGAAGTCCCTTTTGGTTTTCTGTAAAGACAGCCTGACAGTTTTTTTGTTTTGTTTGTTTTTGTCTTTTTCCATGCTATTTCCTTGGAAGAAAGTTTGCCACAATACTTAGCCATAGTTCATCTTGATGATGGGATGCCTTTATGAATTATTTGAAAGTTTTCTGCTTCCTCTCTCTTTCTCTCTCTCTCTCTCTCTCTCTCTCTTTCTCTCTGTCTTAGTTAGGGTGACTATTGCTGTGTTGAAACACCATGACTAAAAGCAACTCAGGGAAGAGTTTATTTAGCTTACATATCTTGAATCAAAGTCCACCAAGGGAAGCAAAGGCAGGAACTCAAACTGGGCAGGAACCTGGAAGCAGGAGTTGATACAGAGACTGTGAAGGAGTGCTGCTTACTAACTTGCTCCTCATGACTTGCTTAGTCTGATTTCTTATAGAACCCAGGACCAATCACACACTAAGGGTGGTACCATCCACAATGGGCTGGGCCCTCCCACATCAATCTCTAACTAAGAAAATGCCTTGCATGCTTGCCTACAGCCCAGTCTTAGGGAGGCATTTTCTCAATTGTGGCCCCCTCGTCTGAGGTGACTTGTGTCAAGTTGACATAAAGCCAGCCAGCACTGTTCATTTATCTCTTTTATGTATCTGGTAAACAGCTCTGTATACTCCAGAGTTTGCCATGGTATTTGGTGGGTGGGGAATCCGGGAAAGGGTTGGCTAAGCAGATACATTTCTGGTGTCTCATGCAGCAATCAGATGGGGCCAAAGTTGCATTGTCCAGGCATAGAGGCATTCCTTCAGCTGGGTGCTTTTTTTTCCTCCAAGATCACTGTGTTAAAAAACAAAAATGTTACATCTATTTATATGCGTGTGGGGGACACTGACATGCTACAGCTTGCATGTGGAAGTGAGCACAACTTGTGGGAGTCATTTCTTTCCAGCTACTATGTGGGTCCCGAGGATCGAATTTGGGCTATCAAGCTTGGTGGCAAGTACCTTTACCTGCTGAGCCATCTTGCCAGCCCTAAATCTCTCTTTTAAACAGATTACTCTTGTTCAGAAGCAGAAGCAAATCAGATATGTAAAAAAAAAAAAAACAACTCACAAACAATATTTTCTTTACAAAAAGTTCTATTGAAGACAAAAAAAACTCTCAGAGCAAGAACACACTGGTGATATTTACTGATTCCATGATCGCTCCTGGGCGATCCAGTTTATACGCACCCTTTGTGGGTATAAGCTGAAGTTCTCCTGTGGGTAGCTGCATCTGTGGGGCCCCTTCTAGCCTTTTGAAGATTGACCCTGCTTTGCCTTTGAGGGATTTTCTGCCACTGAAGAACTCCCCCGATGCTTGTGCCTCAAGCTTCTGCGAAGGCGTACAAGTCATGGAGGGAAGTGACATCAAAGCTGAGCAAAGCCATTATTTGTGCTATCAGATGGACATTTTATTCCTTGGCCCTTAACTTCAGAGAGAAATGGTCTGTGGGAGCACATGATGAGATATTGGAGGAGCTCTTTGCTCACTGAGGCAGAATACCATTTCTCCTTTTCTTTGAGGATGCTTGGTACTTATTAAACACCAATGAATAAACATAAGACTGCCCTAGATAAATCAGTTCTCCGCAGATCTCCCTGTCAGATCTGTCATTTGAAGGACATGGCAAGGGTGAGTTCCTGACCTCTCTCTTCAGCGCCTGGGAAAAGAAGGCCCCAGGGCTGGTGCTAGAGGCCTCGTAGTTTATCCCACTGGTCCGTGTTCAAACAAGTCTTCTCCCTTACAAGATGTAAGAGATTAAGTTGTCAGGGAGAAAGAGATTCATAGACAGCCCTGTATTTTACCAGAGGAGGGATGGCAGGCGGTACACCTTGCTCAGGGTCGTCGCACCCTGAATGTAGTTCATGTCTTAATTCAGATTAGAGGTGTGAAGTCTGCAGTGGCCTTTGTGACCTGCTCACAGTTCTGAGGTGTGTTAACCGAGGCTGGCTGTAACTTGAAGAATTTCCTTATTGTTTAGTTTGTGTTGTTTCTTTGTTTTTGTTGTTGTTGTTGTTAAGGCCAGCCTTTAAATTCGATATTTCATTTTAACCCATCTTCTTCAAACTTTTTTAAAATTCCGGCTTGGAATTTCTTCGGTTTCTGAGAGGAGAACTTTGAGTCCTTTTTTCAAATGCATATTTACCAGAGTAATCCAGCAATAAGCAGAGACTTAATGAAGTAGGTGTTGGCTTACGTATCCAAGGCACCAACAACTTTTTTTTTAGATGCTTAATTTTAGTTTATAGAGTAACCTGATGGAATCTTCTGTCTGTGAGACTAGCCCAACCATCTCTGCTGTGTTCAGAGAGTAAGTGCTTTGCACCGGACTTTCCGTAGTCAGACTTCCATTAGCATTGTCTCCACTGTCTTCACTCACAAGGTGCAGGCTTGGGAGAGTTAAAGATATATGCTGCTAGTTTTCTTCCCTCGTTGGAAAAGGTCTGAGACTCAGTCTGCAATGACACGTGAGAATAATTTAAAGTGCTTCTGCTTAATAATCTAAAAACTGGTTTTGAGCTTTAATCACAAAAATGGTCCCTCTCCTTTCTCATTTTACTTGTCCTTTTGGAAAGGTTTGTGGCTTTTTATCTATCTATCTATCTATCTATCTATCTATCTATCTATCTATCTATCTACTTTAATACAGGAGGACGTCAACCAGCTCCACTCCATTAAATGTTCATGACAATATGGCAGATTGTTCTCTTGGCAGAACCTCTGGGTAGCCTGGCTCTCCCTGGACCTTGGAACTCTGATTTACCCCTAGCTTCAGGCATCGACCTTGGAACCTCTTTTGCATTGTGTTCAGCGCTTGGCCCTTTCATAGATAGAAAAACGAAACAAGACAAACAAACAAACAAACAAACAAAAAAGCCAGGAGCCCTAGCAGGCTCTGAAGCGTTCTCAATCCTTTTCTAGAAGTCCCCAATAACATAAGCCCCATGAGGGCACTGATTTGGTTTTGTTCCCTGGTCTGTCTCTAACGCCACATAGCGGCAACATGTTGTTCCGGAAATGCTCGGGAAGTGATTAAGCAGATCGTCTTTGAACCCTCCTGTCAGAAGCTGTGGCTCTTTTTGCCAGGCAGCTGTGCGCTTTTTCAGTGTTAGTGTTTGACGGGCTTGCCTGTGTTTTGTGCCTGTTCAGGCTTGCTGCCTGTTTCCCCCATTTCCAGTAACATAAATACCTTCACATACAATTTTGCTGTAGCTATGGAGGATCTTCAGATAGGTCAAATACAGCTGAAGAGAGCTGCTCTGGTGTGGGTGATAGACTCAAGGGGCATCAACAGCTCCCTGGGTAGACTTAGGGACTTCAGAAGAAGCTTGCAATGTATGCTTTGAACTTCCCAGTACGTAGAAGATCTGCAAGAAAATGTTAACGCCAGCCAGAGTTAAAACAGAGAAACCATGTCTCAACAAACAAACAAACAAACAAACAAGAAAATGTTAATGTTACATGTCCTGTGGAAGTTGGATTTATTCCCACCTAGCTGCCGTCCACAGAGGGCGATGTCCCCAGAAGACTAACATGCTCCTGAGGTTTGAGTTCTCACAGAGTTGAGTTTGTTTTTGGTTTTGTTTTTGTTTGTTTTTTCAAGACAAGGTTTCTTTGTTGTAATTCTGGCTGTCCTGGAATTTAGTTTGTAGACTAGGCTGGCTTCGAACTCACAGAAACCCACCTGCCTATGCCTCTCGAGTGCTGAAATTAGAGGCATATGCCACCACCATCCTGCTTGTTTTATTTTTCAATGTCTCCTTTCAGAAAGCATGCATCTTGGCGAAAGGTTAGAGGTCTGACAGGCAATTCAATCCCTTTATGCAACTCCATAAAAATAGGGGGCATTTTTTTTCTCACCTATTGTATTTGAATTCCAAATACAACAGTTATCCATTTCCTAATTTTTTTGTATGTGTTTATTGTTGGTATCTTTTATATGAATCATATATAAATGTTCTTAACAAATGGACCCACCAGGTCAAGTTGGATGAGGGAAAAGTGGGGGATTTCTGCTTATTTTTCCAAATTATGCTTTAATCCGGTCACAGCTCACCAGTTTCCGGCTCAAAGTTTATTTGTTGAAGGTCTAATATGTGCAAGGCGCCTTGTCAGATGTGGAAAACACTAAAGTAAATAAATATGTCTATAGCTGCCTGGAGCTCACAGTCAGCCATAGACAGGCAAATAAACAAACTCATGTCTGTGGTCTGGGCTGCTGTAGCCTACGGGAGGAGACTCTGGTCCAGAGGAGCAAAGAGCAGCTTCCTTCCAAAGCGAAGCAGCCAAGCCAAGACCTCGTTTACCATGTGGACTCTGCCTTCCAGGATGCTGCTAAAAGATTTTTCTAGAAGTTTCTACAATAATCCATCTGTATTGCTTCTACAATTAAAAACTTCAAGACCCCTCCACCTTCCAGGTCTCTTCCATAATCCCCATGTCCCATTCCTTGCTGAGTTTTGATCTTGCCATTTTTGTATTCAACTCCATGATCCCTGTCAAATTATTCATCTCTCTGTAGTTCAGTTTCCTCAAACTGATGTCATCATTGTAATTGCTTCTCTGAATGCTATTGCAAGAATTAAGCGACTTAATATACAACTCCAGAAAATGTAGGACGCGCTGTGGAAGCGACAGCTATTATTGTGGATATTTTTCTCAGTTTCCATGTTCCCTTCTATACCTGCAGGGAGCCACACGGAGCACTGTAGCATGTAATGTAATTTATATTGGTTAACTGTGAGGTTGCCTCTTGCTTTATCATGTCTTTCTCATTGATGTCAGGCTTCATCCTAGAGCTGCTCTCGCTAGCTATGCTCTAGGTTAGGGATTTCAATACAACGTCTTCTGTTTGTTTAGCTTCTGTGCTTCTCCACTGAACCCAATTTCATCACGCACTACAGACACTTAGACATTTGTTTATTGACAGAGAAGAAAATTACTTTTTCCTTCCAAATAGCTTTTTGTCACCTCTCCTTTTTGATTCTCCATTGTGCTACCAGCATGTTAACATCCTTTGTGTTTTTTCCTACTGCAGCTCTTGTCAAATTCTGTTGCGTTGGTTTATCTTAATGTCCACTGCCCCACGTTTTATCTCTTTGTAAGGCTCAGAGCTGCCTCATTGCCTCTCTGACCATCTGTGCAGGGAATGCACACAAGTCACCATTCACATCTCAGTGAATACTTGATAAAGAAGGAGTAATGCAAATCACAGTAATGCTCATGGGGAGCTGGCAAGATCGTTCAGTGGGCAAGCTCAATGCTGCCTAGCTCAATGACCTGAGTTCGATCATCAGGACCCACTTGTGGATGTTGAGAACTGACCTCCTAAGTTGTCTTGTGATGCGCATACATGATCAGGCAAGGGGCGGGGGGGGGGGGGGGAGGGAGGGAGAGAAACTAAACAAGCAGGAAACTAAAACATAAATATCCTTTAACATAAAGGCAAAACATTTCAACAACTTTGCTTTTATTTCATGTGTCTCAGCTTTCCAGGTTAAATCTTCTTTTCCTATGATTTTCAAGAAAATATCAAAATATGAAAGTGTCTGAATTGTCTCAGAGGTAAACAAATCTTGGTGAGGGCTGGAGAGGTGACTAGGTTGTTAGGAATTCATGTTACTCTTGCAGAGGACCTGGGTTCAGTTTCCAAAACCCACATGGTGCCCCACAACCATCTGCAAGTCCAGTTCCAGGGATCGGGTATAGTCTTCTGGCTTCTGAGGACACCAAGCATGCATGTGGTACATATATATACATACATACATATATTCATGAATGTAACAAAAAATACTAAGAATAAAAGCTTGGCGGACTTTGATATCCGATTAAATTGCTTTGGGAAGAAAAACCAAACTGAGTCAGAGTTCATGGTCCTGAACACAGTCCAGAGAAATTTCCCACCAAAATGATCTCGACCGGGTGTGCTCTAACCGAAAGTCAGATATTGCAAATTTCATTTCGTGTCGATAATAAGGATACACGAAGAATCTTTATTTTGTTGTTGTATTTGTCCTTTAATTCTGTGCTACACATTATGTTATAAAAATGTAAATACAAGTAACTCATTTTTTTTTAACAATGAAGAGAAGCATGCTTTTAACAGAAGCATGTTCCTTCTGCTAGTTAACATGAGGATGGGGAGCTGCATGTACCATGGTTACCTGTTAAATGGTTAAACCAATGGGCACTGTTTAAATGCTTGCTTACAACCAACTCTTTCCATCCTGTTCTTTCCCTTCCATTTCTCCCACACAAACACCCTTGTCTACTTGATCCTACTTAGCCATTCCACCCACACTTTGACTCCCAGCTCTGCTTTTCTGCTTTATTGATTTCCTCTTTCCAGTTCCCAAGCTGTGCCAAGTTTGCGTCCAGTTTCCCCACCCCATTCCTAGATTTTCATGCCACTTAGGTCCGTTGCAATCTAGATAGGTCAAGCTTCGCTGCCAGAATGTGAAGGGCTTTCCCTGTTTGTCTCTGCTCACTTAGTCTTCGTCATCTCTGCATTTACTGCCACACATGGTGGGTGTAGTCTTCCGTTATGTCAGAGCCCTGCTGTGACCGCCCGCTCCCAGGGATGCTCCTTGCTTGACCAAGAACTGAGCTGCTTCTACCTTCCTATTGACCAGACTCTTGTGTATGTGGGGGTGTTTTGCTTTGTTTATTTTTGTCAGTCTTCTGTCATGTCTGTCTCTGAGGCTAACTCCCTGAGATGCTTCCATAGTAGAGAGAAAAAAACGTGACTTTCTGAGCCATTTCCTTAAAATGGGTTTTTTTCTGTGCTTTGTCGATGTTTTATTAGTTGAGCACAAACAGTTTTGAAGTAACTGTGCTTAGATACTTGCTGCCCACATGTGACTGTATGGAGGCAGTGCTGCTTTTCCTAATCTTCAATACATAGAATTTCACTCGCCACTGTTCCCAACAACGTAGTTCAAATTTTAGATATATTAGCTGTGTAATTGCATGAAATACAAACTTTGTTGCTAGCTCAGCAATGCGCAGATTACTGTGTAACTAACAGCTGCATATCATCAGTAGCCAGTCCTGTCACGGATTTCAGAGTCTGTCAGTGATTGGTCGACAGGCATCTCTCAGTCAGTTCATACACAGACAGTCAAGCGTGTATTTTCGTACTGCTACCTTGCCCCCCAGGGTTATGCCTACGTTACATTTTATAATAGTGGGTAACTGTAATGGCAGTTTACACATAAAGGAATGGAGTGTAGAAATGAACAGAAAGGTGATAGTGCTGGAATCAAAATTCAAGCAAAATGTAGATGGGGTTTTGGAAGACGTGGCTTACTGCGGGAGGATTGACGTCACCACAGTTTAGTGGATGAAGACTGGAAGCCAGAGGATTGAATGCTGCTCTGTGGACATGTGTGAGGAGAGTGGCTGCAGCAGTAGGAACGAGGAGGCCCCAGCGGAGGTGACAGTAAACTCATTAAGTGCCAAGGTTACAACAGGACAGCAGCCTGAACTTAGAAAGGAAAGTGACTCTTCAAAGCACCGGAAAGGTCTTTATTTCATATTGTAAGTTATGTGATAGAGGAGAGGGGAAAACCCTGTTTAAACTGTTCCAGATAGATTCCACAAAGCCAGCTTTACCTCTCTATTGTTTTATTGTGTGAAATCACAGTGTATGAAGTATCGATTAGTTCTGCTAGCTTCTCCTCTGCTAATATGTGTAGTTCTCGGTAAAAGATTCCCATGTTTCGAATAGATGGATGCCAGTTGCCTTCTGTCACATCGTGTGTTTACCTCCCCCATCGGGGGTCCAGAGAATTCTATCAGTTCCCTTTTTGGATACCTTATCTTGTGCATTTGTTTTTATGTACTTAGCATTCATATCTCCATCTGATAATTCCTCGTTTTTATGCACATGCTAATAGTTCCCCTTTGTACAAAATATATACAAATCCTCGGTGGATACCTGAGATTGAGAGCAGCACTAGACTATCTCTCTGTCTCTGTCTCTCTCTGTCTTCACACACACACACACACACACACACACACACACATACACACGTATACAATCCACTTTTATCCATCCACTTAATAAAGTCTAATTAAAAAACTTATGTGAATATAATCGTTCTCAAAGTATCTTACTGTACTGTACTCATAGTGAAGGCTTTGGGGCATGGTGTTAATCAAGGGTTTCTCGGAAGCAAGCACTCCAGAGCCATGTCAGGGCATCTGAAAGCCCGCGACTACTCTTACAACTGTAGCATACACAACATAGATGCGTGCAAAATATGATTTCTGTCCAAGATAAAGCAACACAATGACATTCTGTGACTATCCAGAACAGTATATAATTTAAAAATTGTGATTGTTACTTTGGCAATTTTTCTTTTAATACTTTCTGATGATGGTTGACTGGATAAGTCAAATTGGAAAGTGAAGTCACAGATAAGGGGAGACTGCTATGTATGTACGTAGGCATATTTGTCTTGAAAAATTCTAACCTCGGACCTCAGGTGCATTACACCTTTGTCATCTCCTTTGTAGTAAGGTAGACCTGCTTCATACCGCGCCTCTCTCTGTACCTCCATCCACTGTCTGTTGCCCTTTGTGGTGGGCTTTGTTCTAGTTCAAATACGCTGCTAATTCTTTGTCTAGCACTGTGCGTCTTGCTGTGTGCTGGTCTTTTTGGACATTTCCCTGCTCTGGTTCTCTTTCTTTCCTTCATCATTGCTTAACTTATTCTATCATTTCCTCCACTCACAGCTCTCCCAAAGGCTTTCTCCGTGAAACCCCTTCTGGTCCCTCTCTCTCCAATCATCCCATCTTTTCTCCTTCTGTAAACAACTCTAGAACTTTGCATTCAGAGAGCCTCTGAAAGACAGGTCATTGTGCTGGTGTCTTTGCCTTCTGTCGCATACTCCAAAGCTCCCAGAAGTAGCTCTTATTTCCCTTCCCTTTGGTACAGAGCCCTTTTGCACATAGTTCTTCCTCGGTAAATGTTTTTCTGAAATTCCCTGTAAGCTGACATTCCAGGATGCTTTGAAGGAAATGGCAACCTGCCCCCCACCAGAAGATTACTTTTCTCCTTTGTCTTCTGACCATATAGGTTGCAAGCTGTGACTACTTATTTTTAGATGTTAAATGCAAAAATCATGGGGAGGGAAAAGTGGGAAAATAATCAACACTGGGAGGGTTCTGAGAGGTTGGTATAGTCCAACTCTAGTATTATGGATGCATAGACAGGACTTAAGACTCATGCTTAGGACTCATGAGCCACCTCAGCTTGTACAACCAGCTCATGGCAACCTTCGAGACCAGAGGATGGTCTCCTTTCCAGTGGGCATCCCCAGGATCTGCACAGTGGATCTGAGGGTGCTCTGTTAGATGTAAGTTTGTGAGTTAATGGCTAAAAGAGGTCTAGAGTGTTCCTAGACGGCAGTAGGAAGTGGAATCTCTTAATAGATTTTTCTCTTTTAAGGATTCCAGTATTTCTGGCTAATTCCTCTGTGTTTGTTGAGTGTTTTCCTCATGACATTAACATTGGACGATCTACAAATGTATTGATATTTATAGTAAGCTTGTCATCCACATTTACCACACTCAGAACAGTACTTGAATCACATGTGTGTGGTTTGAAATGTTCGAAAAGTGAATCTGTCCCTGCGACCAACTGTCACATCTGGAAACGCCTACATTAGCGAAGTCAGAAGCACTGAAAGGAATGTAGTTGGGGAAATAGAAGGATTTTGGAAGTATCTAAATAGTCTTTTTCTCTCCTTACAGGTGTTGTCAGTATGTGTGTTAACAACAATTCTTGGCTGTATATTTGGGTTGAAACCAAGCTGTGCCAAAGAAGGTAATTAGTACTGTGGGTGTGTGTGTCTGTGTGCCTGTGTGTATCTATCTGTGTGTGTCTCTGTGTGTGCATGTGTGTACATTTCTGCGTGTATATGTGTATGAGTGTGTTTGGCATTACATTGTGATTGAGATAACTATAATCTTTAAGTTCTGTGTATACTCCACAGATATTGCAAATTTGATAAATTTGATGTTGGTTTAAGAATTCTTTCTAAAGTCCTATCTTTTTTTTTGCCATACAAACCTTTTTGCATATATATATATATATATATATATATATATATATATGTGTATGTATATTAATTGTAAAATGTGGAATAGGGTCTGTGACCAAAAAATCAATCCCCACAAAGAAACATGAAGAGATGGCAGTTCCCTTATGGAGCCCTGCAGCCCTCTTTCCCCAATTGCCTAAGAAATGACTTGGATGCTGTGCCTCAAGCCCCAAGGAGTTGGTTGCTAAAGCAACTCTGGTGGTTACTAGGGGACCAGTTAGCATCCCCAGGTGCCCAGAATCTCACAGGGTTTCAGGGTTTTGTTTTTTGGTTTTTTTTTTGTTTTTTTTTTTGCCATTGCTAGTTTCAAAGTAATAATGAAATCATCACACTTCTAATCATGTTTTCCTGGTATCAAGAGCAGGATCTGCATACTGTTGAAAAATTATCATATGAATAAAGAAAGCACACCACAGGCTGTTTTACTAATCACTCTTGACTCTCTGTTATCTCCTCCTGCCCCATATGGGTTCTTTGGTGATTTAGTTTTCCAAATTGAATAAATTTTTCTTCTGCTTTTATAATATTAGTCATCTACAATGCTCATCAATTGTTTGAAATATGCCAATTTTACTTGTCTGATTTGAGCAAATATACTCAAGCTTAATACAAGTAGAAACTTAGGCTTTTTGGTTTACCTAGGTAGCTGTTCATGAAATTAACTAACTCACCTCACATCGAAGAAATTGAAAATGGCAATTGTTATCCGAGCCCGCAGTGGCGTGTAACGTTTCACAGTGGTCACATGCATGTGAAGTTACTGTGATGGATCCCCCTTCCTGAGGCAGTGGTAGGAGATTTAGTTTCCCTCACTCTGGATATTGTCGTTTATCTTTGTAAAATGGCCTGGTTCCCAAGCAGCCGACGTGAGTCACACTTCACTGCGGCATCTTGAGTAGCTAGAGCGCGCTTTGTGCTTATGTGATTGGCAACATCTGACTTCTTCATAATTTTCAGTAAAAAGTTGCAAAGGCCGCTGCTTCGAGAGGACGTTTAGCAACTGCCGCTGTGATGCCTCCTGTGTCAGCCTCGGGAACTGCTGTTTGGATTTCCAGGAGACTTGTGTGCAACCAGGTAAGTATGATTGGGAAAGGGACAGGGTGTTGGGCTTCAGGAAAAGATCGCAGGCTGGGATACGACTCGCTCAGCTCAGTGTTTTTTTCTCTTCTAGAGCCCCTCCCTTTTTTTTTGAGACAAGGTCTCACTATGTTAGCCCTGGCTGGCCTGGAACTTGCTGTGTAGACCAGGCTGGCCTTGAACTCATAGAGATCCCCCTGCCTTATCCTCCTGAGTGCAGAGCTCAAGGGCATGCTCTACCATGCCCGGCTGGTTCTTTTTTCCTTTTCAACTTTAGAATATACATGTTCTCTACTGTAGCCTTTCCACCTCGGCACTTAGAGAAAAATCTCCATGGAATCTGTTAGGTGTTTCATGGATAGCACAACTGCGTGTGCTTTTAGTGTGTGCTGAAACCTTGGTGGCTTCATTTGCATTTAAACTAAGTCCTAAAAGGATACTTAAAATATGTTCATTCTCATTATGTACTTATTTAAGAATGAATTCTTGGCTGTTAACTGAACATTTTAAAACTAAAAGTATCCAAACAGGAAAAAAATGAGATTAAGGAAAGGAAGGGATCAAATACATGTGTGTGTGTATGTGTGTGTGTGTGTGTGTGTGTGTGTGTAATATGTATACATACATATATAATATAAACATATAATGAATATATGAATACACGTTGTGTATATGTGTGTGCATATATGTGTATATGTATGTATGTGTATATGTATATGTTATATATTATTTATAATTTATAATAATATTTGTAATTATTTATAATACACATATTATAATGTATAACATACACATACGCACATACATATACACATACATACATATATACATATATACACATATATTATATATATAAAATATATATATAATGTATATAATATGTGTATTATATAATGTGTGTGTGTGTGTGTGTGTGTGTGTATTCATTCAGGGTCTTGCTCAGTAGCCCTGGCTGGCCTCCAACTCGTCATTCTCCTGCCTCTGCTTCATTAGTACTGGGATACAGTTGTTTACTGCCATGCATGATTTTAGTTTAAATTTGAGAATCCTGAAAATGGCTGGTGGGGCCAGCCAGGGTTTACTATGTGTGTATAATAATGATGATGTTCCCCAGGTTAAGGATAATGAAATCCTGTGTTCCTAGTGAGAGAATAATGGTGGGTGTCTGCTTGTTTGCCATCTCTTAGTTCAGAGAGAGTGGCTGAGCAGAGGCAGAATTTTAGGATTCAGTTATAAGTATGTCATTGTCTCTCAGCCTCATGTCCAAGATGGTGATGATTCCCTGGATATGCTGAACTTGAACCATAACTGTTTTGTTTTTTAATGTTGGTTTCTAGCACATATATGGACGTGTAACAAATTCAGGTGTGGTGAGAAGAGGTTGTCCAGGTTCGTGTGCTCCTGTTCAGATGACTGCAAGACTCACAATGACTGCTGCATTAACTACAGTTCTGTGTGCCAAGGTCAGACTTCCCTACTAGCTGGGCTCTCCAGGAGCCTGACACCTTCCAGGGCCTTATGGGGTTTTTTACATACTCATTGTCTTTTATACTATATTTATTGTCATTACAGTAGCAGTTTAATCGGTGGGCCAGTTATACTTGCTGAAAAAGATTCGTAAAACTGTTATTAAAAAAGAGTTCAAATGTATGCATGAGTTAAGAATGTGTAATATGTCACCTAGCTAATTATAGTTACCATCCGTACATGGTGTATACATGAATTAAGAATGTGTCACCCAGATAATGATACTTATCACCTGTACATGGTTGACCTTATTTTACCTGCAGCCAGTCTTCTATTCTTTTTTTCCCTCCACCCTGTACCATTTAGATAGTGTCTGCGAACTTAATACCGTACTCGTGTAAGGATACTCTTCCAGTCTGGCTGACATTTCTGCCTCAGGTTTCCTTGTAGTAGAGGAGCACAGAGCCTGCCACGCACTGCCAAAGCTGGTGTGAAATTGCTTTGATGGGATCAGGTGCATGCGGGGTGGAATGGCTGTAGATAGGAGATTAGCTTGAAGGATGCTGACAGTGCCATGTTTTGTTCAAGAATTACAGGGATCCTTGGAATCTCATAACAGAACCTGACTCTAAATGTGAGGGAACTAAGACACCAAAATGCCAGTTTCGTAAAGTGGCTGGGGCAGAATATAAATTCTGGCTGCAAATATGATATCTCAGTTCTCACAGAGACAGCATAGCTGTCCCTGTATCTAATGAAGACAAGTTAAAGGACCTGGGAGGCTGTTCCTTATATTAAATAGCACTGTTTTTCTTTCACAGTCTGTCATATCTTAACACATAACTTAAATGCTCTGTAATTACTTACGGTACCTACAAAATGCAAGTGCTGTGTTAATAATTGGTATGTATGGTACTATCTAGGAAATAAACTATGACGTTCAACATAGATGCAATTCAGCAAGAAATTTTTCAATCAGAAGTTGGTTAAATCCATGGATGCAGAATATGTGGAGGCAGGGGGATGAGTCATACATTTTAATCTTGTGGCTGTGTATTTTGTTTTCTCCCTGGTGTGAGCTGGTATTTTGAAACAGAATAACTCTCTGTATGCATGATATTTCTCCTCTGTCAATGCCTTAGGATGTCTGTCTGTTTTGCTTTGGGAATCGATGTTGCAGTGTCTGATAAATGTTTCATTCCTGCCGTTATCAACTGTGCTCACTTTTATTTTTTTGAAAATATTTCAGAAAAGAAAAGTTGGGTAGAAGAGCCATGTGAAAACATCGATACGCCACAGTGTCCTGCAGAGTAAGATCATATTCTGAACATACATATTTTCTCCTTCTTAGGGGGACCTTCTTTTCTCTTTTAAGATGAAATCAATAGAAGGAAATCATTGGCCAATTAGACCTTAGTTTTCCAAGATCTTATGTTTGCTGCTGGTTCTGCAGAGGGCAGTGTGTGACCCTGACTCTGGAAGCTAGTAGAGAGACCCACCAGGAGGAGTAGCATCTGTTATCCCTGACGGCTGGTGGTGTGGTTTTTGCAGGCTTCCTAGGAAGGAAGAATATTTGTTTTCAGTGTTGAACTTGTAACAGCTTACAAATTCTTTTAAATTTTTTGCAATTGTATATATTTTTGGAATAAATAACTCATCTATGAGAGGAAGTTACATGAGTTTTGTAATTCACCTGTGTTCTTTTTTGAACTATTCATGTTAAGAAATACATTTTTTTTTAGCGGTTTAAAATAATGTCTTTTAAACTTGACAGTACTTTAAACCTGTATTTTAATTTATTTTGTTCATGTATGTAATCTATTTTGTAATACAACTTTTTTGTTTGAAACAGTAGTAATGATAACGAAAATGAAACCTAAGCTGACTGATTGCATCAGAAGAGCCTTTTTTTAAAAAGGGGAACTCCACTCTAAGCTCTTTTTTATAATGCCAAGGTGTCCTAAAGATTTAGACTTGCTGCATTTTTATTTCTTAATATTTATCCTCATTTTAAAATGTAATTATGAGCCCATTAGTGAAAATATAACTCCTTCCATAATTTAGAGCATAATATTCTGAGTGTTTTTATGTCAGTTTGTGAACCCGGTGGCCCACTAACCCACTTTTATGTTTGTGCTGATTGACATAATTTTGCACAGTGACTAAGACTATACACAGCTGAGTACAGTCTCCCAGGGGAGCAATGGTGTGGAGTGTAGTTACTGGAAATTGTAATCGTGAAGTTCTTCCTTTGGTGAGGTTGCTTTTAGGTGTGGGTGTGAGGGTAGAATGGGAGAGAGTAGAGAAGATAAGATAAAATTATTTGCCCTCAGGTTTTAAAGTCCTGAGACGTAGTCTGTGGGAAGTGTGTTCACAGTTATCCCATAATGCAACTTTCCTGCCATCTATAAGCAAAACGGAAGTGACACAGTTTCTGAGCTGTGGCTCTTTTTGGAAATGCATTGATGTTCTTTCCACTGAGCACACTGACCTGTGTGGTGTGTTGCTCTTTGTTTGGCTTTCTGTGCCACACGCCTTCTTTGTCTCTCTGTGAACTCCTGTTTGGTCATCCCTAGCTTTAGATGTTGCTATTTAGATATACGCGTGCCTCTCAAGCTTCTGTACCACATTTGCATCTCTATAAAATATATTGAACTTACAAATTAAACAAGGCTAGGGATGCAGCTTAGCGGGAGAGCCCTCGGCTGGAGTCGGTGAGGACCTGGGTTTGATCCTCGGCATATGAAAGAGAAAACAGCAAAAGCAACAGCAGCATATGCTTTATGTTTAGAGACGCCGTCTATTGAAGGAGATACAGAAGACTGTTTGGAACAAAGAGTTAATAGGAAAGGTGTAGTTGGGCGAAGCTATTCATTGGATTTGCTATCTTAGAAAATATGAAAATATTTTAATATTTTAAAAATATGACAGTAGCATTTGAACAAACTTTTTGAATGGCAGGAATCGTGATTGATGCTTTCTGTGTGGTAGCTCAAAATGATATGGATCCTTTGTAAGTAGTAATGGATGATACATGTGTGCGTATTACTCCTTGATAAAATATGTATCCAAATACAGATCCATGTAAAACTTTCCCTTGAGTGTTCCTGCTGACTTTTCAGCCTGCCTCAACTGCACACTGACCTCAGTCAGACGTCTTTACCAGGGTGGGGCCCGGGAGAAGACATCTTTATTGGATGTGTCTTCGTTTTGTCCTTTGACACATTTTCTTTTTTCTCATCACCAGCTTTGACTCGCCTCCTACTCTCTTGTTTTCCTTGGATGGATTCAGAGCTGAATATTTACACACCTGGGGCGGACTTCTTCCTGTTATTAGCAAACTGAGTAAGTAACTTCAGAGTTGAGTGCTGGAGGATCATGATTTAGGAGATGGAATGGGGGAGGTGGGCTCTTTGGAAAAGTACTGTGCGAGTCTCTCATTGTTTCACCGAACTTCTTCATTGCAGAGTGGTGAACCTCAGAGAGTCCTAGTGTTGAAAATGTAGATCGTTGGAAACGTTCTGAAAATACTTCCAGTTTAATCAGGTTTTTTTTAGTATCCTAACCTGTGGCCATAGCTACTCATATTTATTCTTCTTGAGAATTTTGGGTTCTTTGGAAGAAATATCTTATTTATTCACTTCTTGAATATTCATGCTAAAATAGAACTACAAAAGATGAAAAATTTGGAAACTAATATACCCCTCATGCAGAGTAGTCAACTTTATTATCTTTTCTTTTTTTGAGACCAGGTCTCATGTAACCTAGGCTAGCCTTAGACTTGCTGTGTAGCTGAAGATAGCCTTCACTTTCTGATCTTCCTGCCTGCCATCACTTCCCAAGTTCCAAGATTATAGACATGCACAGCCATGCTCATCTTCAATTTCTTTATCTTAATTAAAGCTTTCACTGGACAAGTGGTCTCCAAATTTCTCGTGAGACAGATGGTCTCATCCTAATGTTGAAACTAAAGCCTAAATCAGATTATTAGTCGGTTATAGGGTCTTTATGGAAAGGGGGAAGATCATGTCTGTGACCACTGCCAAGCTTCGTTAGATGTTGGTACTTAACAGTCGCTATACTGTTCTACAGGCCTTGACATATACGTAGATATCTACAGTTATTGTAGTTCTATTGTGCTCTATTGGAGTTCTACAATGTCTCCTAGACAGATGCATTGCATCGTTTTAAACATTAAAATTGCTCTCAGTAAATGCATGTGCGTATCGTTAGGCTGTGTTGATTTAAAATGTTCAATTGTTAGTGTCTATCTGGAAGATAATTTTTTTTTTCTCAGATTGTTCTTTGGCATAAAATCAGACCTGTGGACTTTGAAAGGTTTTAGCCAGTCCTTTGTCCCTTTCTGAGGAGACTTTGTCTCCGTGGTACCTGTCATGGCTCCTGAATTTCAAGTTTAAGAGCTGTCAGCACCCATGTGTGACATTTAAACCAAATCAAGGCTTCGTTAACCTAAACTGCAGCACTGGGTAACCAGGGGCGAGGGGATTGTTACTGCTGACTAGGAGACCTTGAGAAGGCCATGCTTATGCAGACACATACCGATCTGGGAAACATATTCAGGTGATTCATTTGAAATACAGGAATAATTAGTTGTATGACCCTCCCCCAAGAGTAGAGAGTGCAGAAAGAGTGAGACTCAGGGCTGAACCAGGAAGACATCCCTCAGCAGCATCCAACTCCTTAGCTCTCCTTGACTGACATGCCTTGTTTTTAAAATAGCTAATAAGCTCATCCACTGATGGCCGGCTCTTGCTTTATGGCCTGGGACACTGTCACCTCAACTGCTACCTTTTAACCTTCATTTGGAGATTTAGCTAGAGTGCAGCCTCTTTTCCTTACCATTTATTATCATTTACCTATGTGGCCACTAAGTATCATAATCTTGCGAACATCTTATGATTAAAACTGTCCATCTAGAATTTAACGCTATTGGTAAGTAGAAGCTAACTGCCTAGTTGGCTTAATCCCTTTGTTTACTGTTTTTCTGACAAAGAAAACTACCTCTGGAGGTGTGGCTTAGTTGGTAGAGAACATGAAGCCCTGGGTTCAACCCCCAGTACGGTATAAACCAGGCATGATGGTGGACAACTGTAATCCTAGCATCAAGGAGATGGGGTCAGAAGGACCAGAAGTTCAAGTTCTCCTTTGCTATATTCCAAGCTCTGTGCCAGCCTGGGTCACATGGAAGTAACGAAACGAGAGAGAAATAAATAATATCTTTTATTTTTAATTGTTAACACTTAAATTTGTAGTAATTGTGTTGCTTTTGACTTGTACTGAATTTTGATCTGGCTGCTTGCTCTGCATCCAGGGATAATCACTTTATACGGTATGTCTAATAGCAATGCTTGTTTGTTTTCTGCCTAGAAAACTGTGGAACATACACTAAAAACATGAGGCCTGTGTACCCTACAAAAACCTTTCCCAATCATTACAGCATCGTCACAGTGAGTGGGCCTTCCGATTTATTGTGTTCATACCAGGAGGGTGTAATTGAGAATAATTCGATTTCAGATCAGAATGAAATAATTTGTTTTATAGTGTAAATTATAATCTATAATTGGTTTCTTCTTAGGGACTTTACCCAGAATCCCATGGCATAATTGACAACAAGATGTATGACCCCCAAATGAATGCTTCTTTCTCACTTAAAAGTAGAGAGAAATTCAACCCGTTGTGGTACAAAGGACAGCCGGTAAGCTGTTTGTTGTGGCTACTAAAATAGTTTATTATTCTTACTTATTGTAATCAGAGCAAACTAAGTCAGTTCCTAGGAATCTTAGCAACCTTTTTGATCTCCCTCTGTCTCTTTCTGCAGTGCAGGCGAATGCTGGCACTCTCCTGTGCATGTATGATTGCATAATTTAAGAGCAGTTTACTTTTGAGATAGATTTGGGTTGTACTAAGTCTTTTTTTTTTTTCCCCTAGCTTGAGTCTTCTTTTTTATAGTACTAGTTGTTTGGCATGATAGTTTTTATTAATTATTATTTACCTTTATATGCTTATGGTACATACTGTGGTAATTTGATATGTGTATACATTACATAATGATCAAACCAATGTAGTTCATATTTTCACTTCTTCACCCTTTAAAATTTTTTGACTAATATGAAGTAATGATAAGGGTATAGAAATGCCATGGTTTGATAGTATTCTTTATATGCATGTATTGAAATACTATGCTGTGTCTCGTAAGTACGTGCGGTTATTACCAGGGATTTGCTTTGATCTACACAAAGTTACTTTGGTTTTGGGTGAAGTGAGCCTTGGTTTTGTTGGTGCATATGACAATTTAGAAGGTTCCTTTTTATTATGACTTAGCTGTGGTCTCTTTGTTACTGTTTTTAATTGCCATAATAATTACACAGTATCTTTTTCAATAATCTTGGTATTTCTGTCAGAAGGAAAAGAGTATACTATTTAATGTGGGATTAAGAATTGAGCTCTGACATTTACACCTGTGTTGCTTTGGGCAAGTCTCTTCCTCTGTACTGTTGATCATACTGTCCCTCCTAGAGATGTAGAAATGATTATAATGTAATTATAGATTAATTAATTAATAATTAAGATTATTACAATGTAGGATGTTACTGAAGTAATGAATGCTTAGTGTTAGTTATATAAGCCAAATTCTCCATAGATAAACAATATTTATGAATTTTTCTCTTTTTTTCCAAGAGAAACTTGTGATTTAGAGGTATGGCTATAAAAGTTAGAGGAATTGATGGCTGACTTGGGTCTGTCTTTTATAGCTTAATTTAGCCTTTTGAAAAATTTCTCTCTGCTGTTGTGTAGCATATTCCATGATTACCGTAGTCTAACTACTGATGCTTATTGACCTTGCAACCATTGCATCATTGGAGAGGAATGCATTGGTGTTGCTCTCTGTCTCCCCAGAGGGCCTGTCTCCATCATCTCGTAACTGTCTTCCATTCCCTTCCACAGATTTGGGTAACAGCTAATCAACAGGAGATGAAATCTGCCACATACTTCTGGCCAGGATCAGATGTGGAAATTAATGGAATTCTACCCAATATCTACAAAGTATATAATGGGTAAGTGAAGGTGAACTTTTCCTAGGTTTTGTAGAACAGAACAACTTACATTTGTCCTGCACTCTTTTTTTTTTTTCCTTTCATTGAGTCCTAAGCTCCAACATTTGAATGACACTGTGAAGTAAATATCTTTAGGATAAGAACTTTTTTTTTTTTTAACAGAGTTTTTAGATGGATGGTAACTAGAAATTAAAATCAGACAAACATTTTTGTAGACACACTGACGAAATGTGTTCAGATATTTGGGCAGCGATGAAAAAAATGAGGTAATGTGGACATGTTGGTGCAAGACTGTAGCTCAAGGAGCTAGGCACTGAGGCAGGGGGGTTGTGAGTTTCAGGCCATCCTAGGTTACAGAGTGGGATCAAGGCCAGCTTACGTGAATTCAAAGCCATCCTGAGTTTCATAATCAGACCCTGTTTCAAACACAACAAACAAAAGACACAGAAGGGAGAAGGGAGGTGTGTGTGTGAGAGTAGAACCAGTTCTGAGCATAGAGGTACAACATTTTTTTAAACCCAAGGAAAGAAAAGAACAAGAGAAGGAAGGGATGTATGCATTTAAAAATACTTAGGAAGGAGCTGCTGCATGGTGGGGTCTGGAGCATTGTTTAAAGAAAGCTTGTATCTTTGTGTTTCCATTTCTGAAACACTTTAATATATTTACTCTCTACAATTAGAGCCTCTTAGGATAGCCTCTCTGGTTTTCAAAGTCATACACACATTTATACTTTTGAAATTTATGATGAAACAATACAGTATACATGGGAGTGTCATAACTATTCACAAATCCCAGACTAGAAAAGGACAGGATTTCTCGGGTCATCTCATGTTCGTCTGTGCTCTGTATGGTTCCCGGAAGCAGAGTGTGCTGTGTGTCCTTCTCACTGTTTGTTTGCCACTGTCTTCATAGATTAAGATGGTCAATGGCATCTGATGAACTAAGCGTCACACTGTCCCCGGGGAACCGTCAGATTAGTGAGGAATAGACTTAGATTTCCAAGAAGCAGTAAAGGGCACAGCTGATTGTATCTGGCTAGCCAAGGCTTCTGAAGGAACTGGATAAACAAAACCCAGTGTCCAGAGGAAGCAGAACTAACTTTGTTAAGGGATTCATAATTTCTTCTGGTGTTCTGGTGTCTGCTTCCCAGTCAACAGCGAGTTCTTCTGATGACTCCTGTTCCTTCATCTGATTCTGACTGTTCTTAACTGAATGGATAATACCTCAAAAGAAGACAAGAAACAGTTTTTAAATCCAATCACAACATTTATTTGTGTAGAGTTAAATTTTGGTCTTCATTAGAAAAGCAAATCATAGTTTGAAAATAATACCGTTTTAAGGGGGCTTCTGTGGGCAAGGTTTTCCATGTAGTCCAGCCTGACCTCAAACTACATTACTTCTACATCAGTTTTCTGAGTACTGGCATTACAGGATGGCAAGTAAAAAACAAATCATTTCAAATGCAATAGATGCCTTGGGTTGCTTTGGTATCACTTAATATTATTTCCAAATATAAAATGTATACACTTTATGTATAGTTATTGCAAATTTTTTTATTTTTTAATTTTAGGTCAGTGCCATTTGAAGAAAGAATTTTAGCTGTTCTTGAGTGGCTCCAGCTTCCGAGCTCTGAAAGGTATGTAGACAGTTTCTGGTACAAAGACTCCTTTGTTCTATAGACATCACGTGCTTCTAACAGATTATAACGAAACTGCTGTTCGCCCTGGTGTATTATATCCAAAGAAACTGAACAATTACAGCTTCCTTTTGAAGAATCCCAAGCCTTTAAATACCGCCTCAGAATTTTAGTGATGTTACCCCAGTGCTGTAGGATTTTTAATCAGGATCAACTGTTGAATTATTCTTTCCATTCTGTTTTTCAATGTGTTCGTAAAATATTACATTTTGATACTGTTTGATTTAGACCACACTTTTACACTCTGTATTTAGAAGAACCAGATTCTTCAGGGCATTCACATGGACCAGTCAGCAGCGAGGTAAGTACATTCTTATCTGTCTACCATCCCTTCATTGAACTTAGCGTTCTCGAAGTAGGCTTCTAGAACATTCTGTAAGGTACTATGGTTTCTGGAAAGAATGAGTATTACACAAGTTTCCTTAACCAAAGAGAACAATTGAAACAAACAAGAGCTGAGAGAACTGGTTTTGTAAATTTTTTACAGTGCTAAATTGAACTGCTGAAGTAAGTCGGGTATTTTCAATCCTGAATCTTTCGTCTGCTCCATATCCTCTCTCTGCCGTCAAACCTGGGTGCTTTTTGAGAAGTCTTCAAGTATTCAGAACTCCAAATTTCTATGGGAATATCGAGAAGTCAGCCTCAGGGCAGAAGGAGCCTCTTCTCACTATTAAGGAGCTAGGCTCCTGCCTGAGAGCCATGCTTATAACAGAGCTTGAACTTGAAAGGACGGAAGACACTATCAAAAGTTAGGAACCAGGCAAGCAGTAATTATTTATGTTTACTGAAGTCCAGCTTTGGCTTGAGGTCAGGGATTCCAGAAGAAGCATGGAGTCAGATGACTAATATAATACTAATTTAATTATGTATTTCCTCTGAATTTCACAAGTGGCAAGAAAACATTTTTTTTTTCTCTTTTAGACCATAACTCCAAAGCAATAATTTTTATGTTTTAGTTTAAGAGAGTTTAGCAAGCCAGGTAAAATTACAGCCCCATTTCTGTGGCGGCACAGCAAATTGCAGTTACAGAGATAGCACACAGTAGTAACAGTACATGGTTACTGATTAGCACATAGTTTTCCTATTTGGTTGACTTTATAAGGTAAGAGGAGAACAAAATGGCAGAAAGCAGCTTACCCAAACCACTCGCCTTTCTGTAGCCTTGGAAGATCCATGTACAAGATACATGCATCTGTAAGGAAATAAGGGGCGCCATTCCTGAGGGTTCTAAGCTTTTTTTTTTTTTTAAAGTACATAGAACTACAGGAAGCACTTCAGGATTAACTTTAACCCCTTTGAAAATCAGGAAACATTGTGCTCAGACAGTGACCATTTAAATGATTAAAAAGCTCAAGAAGGAATTGATAGTGAAAAGTGAAGTGCTAATTAAGAATGCATTTCTGCCCAGGCAAACAGACTAGAGTATTATTTTGGCTTAATTGAGTCTAGTCTGAGTTTGGTTTTAATCTCAGGGACTAGCTAATGGTACCCCAGAATTATGGGTGAGTAAATACAGAATCTGGACCCTCCTATTTTTAATGAGTGACAGGTGTTTTATGATCTTGACCTATATTGGTCTAATGTGTGTTTATCATAGTTTATTAATGCCTTAATAGCCTCCTCTTGCCTGCCTGCTTTCCTTCCTTCCTTCCTTCCTTCCTTTGAGTGGAGTGTGGCTATGTAGGCTAGCTATTAGTATGGAGTGCACCACACAAGGCTGCTTCCCATTCCTAGGTCATCAAGGCGTTGCAGAGGGTTGACCAGATGGTTGGCATGCTGATGGATGGTCTGAAGGAACTGAGCTTGGATAAATGCCTGAATCTCATCCTCATCTCAGATCACGGTAACCTGAGTTCATTCATTTACTCTAGTTTAAGGAGCGCTTTAAAAAAAAGTTGGCTTGATTGGTTCTTGTCTCATTATTTTTACTGAGTGTTGTAGGTAATGTGTGTGTGTGTGTTTACGTATGTGTGTGTGTGTGTGTAGTTTTTAGGGAAAATAAATTAAATAGTAAATCCTAAAACTAAAGAAACATGTGAACATGTCAGCCGTAAGCTATCTAATTTCTGATTAGAGAAAATTCTACACCAGAATTGAAAGTGTTAAAAATTATCTTCAGCATTAAATTTGAGTGACTATAATTTATCTTTAAATGGGACATACTCTTATATATCTCTTCAGTTTGTTGTAACATGATAAATCTGATTTAGAAGTGGTCCATATTACTTTTATTTCACTTTCTTACTATATACTTTATTAACAATTTTAATGTAATTATTGGTTTGCACACACATGCACCATGGTGTGATTGTGGAGGTCAGGGGACAATGGTCTCTCCTTCTACTGTGGGTTCAGTAAGAAGGAATACTCAGTTAAACACCGAATTTTGGGGTGAAGGAATGGGAAAATATATTGAAAGGCTGGAGAGACACCTCAGCGACTAAGAGTGCTAACTGCTCTTGCAGAGGACCTGGGTTCTGTTCATAGCACCTACACCAGGGGTCTCACAACCATGTGTAACTCCAGTTCCAGGGATCTGTATCCATGAGTACCTGCTCATGTGTGGTATACATACACTCATATAGGCATACACACATACACATAAATAAAAATAATAAATATTTTAAAAACAGAAATATAGTGAAAATGTGAAGTTGTGCATATAGCTGCTTGCCGCGGACTGACCCAGCCGGGTCCCCTAAGTCCTGGGAGAATCAAGAATCTGGTACTCAGGTGGGCAAGGAGTTGGCGAAGTGACAAACAGACACAGACACAAGAATGTGTTGAATCTGAGTGTAATTTGCAGCAGTGAGCATCAGACTTATATATTATTATTAATACAGGGAAACATAATCACACAAGAATGTGAATCGTGCCAAAATACGTCAGGTCTCTTTTGTGAATTGTATCAAAATACATACGTCAGGCCTCTTTCAGGGAAATGTGGTTAAAGGATACAATATGTGAAAACAGATCATACTTTACAATGTGTAAGACAATGTGGTTACGGTTGGCATGCAATGTGGTTACGGTTGGCATATCAGTAAGTATACTGTGGTTAATAATTTTTTAGAAGCAGTTACTGTACTGGTTTGTAACAGAGGGTATCTACTTTTTGAAACTGAGATCAGGATCAAAGTCAGGAGTTACAATTTCAGGGGCTTTTGGAGTTTGCTCAACATTTTTCACATCCATCTTAGGTGGGTGGACACTGGAGAGCATTGCAGCCACGCTCCATAGAATAGAATAAAGAGAAGGAAAATGATAGCTATCAGACCATAGCCAACAATCGTAACTAGGGCACGATAGGAAAACATCCCTCTGTTTCTAGGGGCGCCAGCCAAACTTTCCAGGAGACCAGCTTCTTTGAAGCTTTAGCCTCTATCCACGGAGCAGGAGTTTAGGCCTGTCACGCGGACTCCACTGGAGTTAGCGTGGCAGCTGCTATGTTGCGTCTTGCCGTATGTTCAACTAATATGAGTACTTAGTTCTATGTGTATATATAATTAACTTTTGGAAGTGTCAGGAAGCGTAGGCAGGCTGATCTCTATGAGTTCGAGACCAGCCTGTCTACGTAGTGAGTTCCAGAGCTATATAGAGAGACCCTGTCTCAAAAAAGAATGGCAACAAAGAAACAAAAACAAAATCCTGAGTGAAAGAACTTATGCTTTACGTGTTGCTTTCTTTAGTCATGTTACAACACATTCTGTGATTTGTTTCTCCCAGGCATGGAACAAGGCAGTTGTAAGAAATATGTTTACCTGAATAAGTATTTGGGGGATGTGAACAATGTTAAAGTTGTCTATGGACCTGCTGCTCGACTGAGACCAGCTGATGTCCCAGAGAAGTACTATTCATGTGAGTGACGCTCTTTGCTACCTTTACATAGCGCTAGATGCAGTCCTCTGCATCAATATGTCTCCTTAGGTCAGCATCACATTTCCCCACTGACCAATTTTATCTTCTTGGACTAAACATTATTTGGTGAGCTTAATATAATTTCCTATTATAATTTATGGTTTGCTTACTAAGATTTATACACTGCTTATGGGAAAATTTCAACTATATTCTTAAAGGCTAGATAATTAGTGACATTCCATTAAAATAATTCCCATTTTAGAGGAATATTATGCTATGAAGAGGAATGCAGCAGATTTTCTCATTTTATAGGCAATCAATTCCTTCACTAATCAATTCCTTCACTAAGAATTTTATCTTGTTTTTTAATTTGGAAATGCAGTACAACCACATCAGAGGTTCTGTGAAAGTCCCTTGGCCCAATCCATTGGGAATTTAAGAAAAAAGAAAAGAAAAGAAGTGTCTTTTAAGTATATACGACATTTTTGTTGCATTATTCCCTAGACAATACAGACTAATAACTAGCTGCAGTTCACTTACATTCTATTAGGTATTGTAAGTAGTGCAAAGATGATTTAAAATATACATAAAGATTATATAAGTTATATGCAAAGACTGCATCAGTCTGTATGACACTTGGGCACCAGAGGATGCTAGTATCTCTGCAAAGGCCCTACAGACACATCTCATGGATACTTCGGGGCGACTGTGTCTGGTTAATAGCCTGTTAGAAAACATAGACCGACATTCCTGGGGGACATTTGTCATTTGTTGGCTGAGACTAACATATAGATTGACATTCCTGAGTGGCATTTAGCATGTGGCATTAGTCATGAGTGACATTTATTCATGCTTTAGCAATGACTTCATTACAGATAGGACTTCCCCAAATTAATGTAAAAGCTATATCAATTCATCTATATGCATACAATATGGATTCTTTTGTTTGGGTAACTTTCTCAAATTTATGTATACCTAAATAGAGACATAAAGGAAAATTTAGAAAACCAGACAGTTATTGAAGTGTAGCACAAGGTACAGTAAGGAAATCTAATACACTTACCATTTAAATTCAGCTTTTACACTTGGCTACTTGCTCTCTCCTTTGTATCTGTTTTATTTGAAAATTCTAGAATGGTCAATGAATTGTAAAGTATGCAAAGAAAAAAGCCATTTCCTCCTCTAAATCACAACTCATTTCTCCTCTTTAGAGACAGCTTGTTGAATTTGGAATATGCCTTCCTAAATGCTTTCTGTAATGTATCTAAAACACATATATTTTTATTTTAACACAGTTAAGGTATGCTAGATCTAGATGGGTGGATATACAGATAGACATTTGGATAGATGAGTGTATGGATGGATGGATATGCAGATGAAGAGTCAGATGGATTAGTGGACAAGTGTATGGATGCACAGATGGACTGGGTAGATAGATACTGTATTAGTTTCCATTTTATGTAACAGTGTGACACCATTTCTTGGCCATCATTACAGAGTGGTACCTAAGGATTTTCTGTTCTTTTTAGTGGCCACGCAGTGATGTAACAAATGAGCTGTTTGAAATCAGCTTTAGGGATTGATGTAGTTCCACTGGGAGAGAGCTTGCTTAGCTTGCATGAAACCCTGGTTTTGATCCCCAGTGCTACATAAATCAGGTGTGGTAGCACATGCCTTTAATCCCACAGTTGTGGGTGGGAGGATTAGAAGCTCAAAGACACACTCAGCTACATAGTGAGTTTGAGGCCAGCTTGGGATACATGAGACCTTGTTTCTCTCAAAAAAAAGAAAGAAAAATATCTTTTGGTATTTCATTGATGAGTTTGAGTGTAACAATATAACACTGTACATCTTATATCATTTGTACTTTTAATTATAGCGTATCATTAGCTATTAATGCTTTTGTTTATTCCATCAGTCAATTATGAAGGCCTCGCCAAAAATCTTTCTGTGAGTATCTTCATTTTTCCATTATTTAGTTATTACAATTTTTGGTAACATACATTTAGATAAAAGTTTCAGTATCTCTGCTTGGGATTTTATGACTAGGATTTTTATAGCATATGGGGACAATACATAAGCTTGTAAGTTTCTAAGTTCTTCAAGAATATTTTATAATAATCTAAGCCTCTGTGCTTTTCAAATTAATTTATGAGATTGTAAATGCACATGGCAGGGCCATTAAACAATTGAAAAAACACAGAAAGAAATGACTATAGGACCATCAACACGTACCTCTATTGCTGGGTTGCTAATCAAACCCAGGGCACTGAACATGACAGGCCATGGTGTCCCACTGAGCTGCATGTCCCAGTCTTGGTTTGGGAGTTATTTATATATATATATATATATATCATATTTCATATTTGATTCACTTTAAGTATTGAAGAACTTCTTATATTTGTATTGGACAGAGCATATGATATAAAGACGCCACTTGTAACTCCATTCCACTGTAACCTAGTGACATTGTAAGAGACCTAGGATTTTTGCGCAGTAGTAATTATAATAGCCAATAAAAGTTTCAACTACCATTCAGATTCTATAATTAGCAAGAACAGTTAGTTTCCTACCTACACCCAAGATGTCCTTACAGGCTGGTAAAATGTTTATGAGCAAAGCCTAGCTGAAATTCAGGGGTTTTCAAGAGATACTTATGCCTCAGATGATGTGAGAATAATGGTTTTTGTTTTATTTTGTTTTCTTTGGTTTTGCCTTCTGCAACTCCAGTGCCGGGAGCCAAACCAGCACTTCAGGCCTTACCTGAAACAGTTCTTACCCAAGCGCTTGCACTTTGCTAAAAGTGGCAGGATAGAGCCGTTGACATTCTATTTGGACCCTCAGTGGCAACTTGCATTGTAAGTTATGAAAGCATCCAGGGCAGACCCAGCCCAATCTAGCATCCGTTCTGGTCAAACACTGGCCCCTTCCTAACCATACATACAAGATGTTCTTCACTCTGACTTTAACCTCTGAACGTTTTGAATTGGATAATTCTTGTCGTTGTGCTCTACTCAGTGCGCTGTAGGAAATTTGACAGGTCCTGGACTTGCCACATCCTTTCTCCACTTGTGACAGCCTGAAATGGTTCCAGATGTTGCTAAACATCTCCTGGGGAGAAGCAGCCACCTCTACCTAAGAACCATTTCTCTGGCCACTTATGTCCATATTGATTGTTTTAAATGATCTACTTTAAGTGTTAACGCTTCCCACTGTGTCTCTGTATGGTAGTCATGTACAGCACTCCTTCCAAGTCCAGCACTTGTGAAAGCTCTTCATAACAAGCAATTGTCCTTACTAAACACAGCTGTTCTGTTCCATCTTCCTTCCTTCCTTCCTTCCTTCCTTCCTTCCTTCCTTCCTTCCTTCCTTCCTTCCTTCCTTCCTCTTTTTGATTTTTCGAGACAGGATTTCTCTGTTGTAACTCTGGCTGACCCTGGAACTCACTTTGGAGACCAGGCTGGCCTTGAATTCACGAGACCCATCTGCTTTTCTCTCCCGAGTGCTGGGTTTAAAGGTGCACGCCGCCACCACCACCCACCTGGCTGTGTTTCATTTTCTTATTTCAACCCATGAACAAACCTCAGCTTGTTGGGGTACTCACCAAAATATTTGGGTGATTAATAATGTTCATATCTCAAAACTCGACCATTAGATCTTTTGGTATTCGCCTACACTTGACAAACGTCCCTGCCAAATAAGACCTAAGCAGTGAATCACAGGTCAGTCAACACAGCCGTACCCTCTCCAGTCTATTAGAGAGCTGGGCATTTAGTACGGAAGATGCATGGTGGACCAGTCGTTACCCTCAGGAGGTTTGATATATAGTGACTATCTAAATAGTGTATATGAGGGCTGGGGATAAAGCTCAGTGGTAAAGTGCTTGCCTAGCACATTCAAGGCCCCGAGTTAAATCCCCAGTACCTCCAACAACATTGAAATACTATATCTAAGGGTTATTAAAAGCCACATCATTATCAAGATTTTACAAATGACCTGCAAGAGAGTTGAAACCAAGCAAGTAAACCAAGCGAGTAAAGATTAATGACATTCTCTGCAGTCACAGCGCTGTGGGCACAGTAGTCAGCATGTCACGCTCCTTCTGTCTCTAGGTTAAGGTTTGGTTCCCTCTGTCTTTTGTTTCGTGAACAAATCAGCTCTGAGCAATACAGGTTAAAGGACCAAAACCCAGGACTTTCAGAGCCAGGTGGTTGTATTCAGTCTGTGTTAATTTAACAATCGCCACTTGTTCTTTATGAATGGAAATAGTGGTGTGGTTGAACTTTTGTTCAGTGACTAGGATTATATCACTAATGTGTATATGTCAAAATTTAGGAATCCATCAGAAAGGAAATATTGTGGAAGTGGGTTTCATGGCTCTGACAACCTGTTTTCAAATATGCAAGTGAGTAAACCTTTTGTACTCCCCCAGCAGGATTAATCTGTAGAAAGCCTGATAAAAATGCAGACTGAGTGTATAGTGAAAGACAGTTATTAAGCTGTTTTTTTGGGGGGGGCAGAATTAAAGAATTAGTTAATATGTGTACTCATGTTTTCATGAGCATGTGATTTACTGACCTCCTTCCTAAGTGTCTAATGGTCATTTCAGATGTATCTATCCTCTGAACCATTTTGGCTCATGGTAAAAGTCAATGATTTGATTTGATTGATGAGAGACTATCATGTTTATGTCTGAAAGGAGGGAATACCTGGCATTTTCTTAGCACTTTAAAATTTTCCTGAATATAGTTGCATTAATCATTGGATTTTTCTCTCTATAGCAGTGTGTAAGGTGAACAGGATGAGGTGTTTATTCCGTTTCATAGATAAAAAAAAAAAACAAACGAATAAACTATTTCTGTTCTGATCATCGAGTCAAAGATCATAGTGAAAGTAAAAGAAATATCCTAGATGTCTCTAAACTACAGACAATGAAAATTAAAACAGTATCCAAGACAGGCCACTGGGCATGCATTTTCCTTCTTTCCTTATATAGAGAGCGATACACATGTGTGTTTGTGTGTGTGTGTGCGTGCGTGTGTGACTATATGTGTGCAATGCAAACAATATAACATTCTGACCATCTACACTAATAACTGAATTAAACTTACTAGCTTTTACATTTTTTGGTGAATTCAGGCTCTCTTTATTGGCTATGGACCTGCATTCAAGCATGGTGCTGAAGTTGATTCCTTTGAAAATATAGAAGTCTATAACTTAATGTGTGGTAAGTGTGAGCGGCACATTTCCTGTCTTCTGAGGATAGGTGGACTGGGGCACACAGTAGGCACCTCTGTGGGCATGATAGCAAAGCAAGACAGAGCCTTATGCTTCCGTGTAGTTTCTCCTGACTGGGAGCCTCTGGAAGCCTGTGCAGAGCATGCCATCTTGTGACTTACCTGAGGTTCCATTTTCGTAGCACATGGTAAAAGTCTAACACTCAGAGCTGGGGGATTAATTTTATGACATTTGACCCAGCAGCGATGGAAGCCATTGAAAACAGTTTGGGGACAGTGGAAGATGGCCAGAGCATGTGGAGTCTCTGATATCAATACTAGTTGAATGGATGACAATGTCAATAGAAATGAAGAAAGATCCATAATGAGTTTGCTTGCTTGATCCATAACTTCTAAATTGTTATTTTTATAGTGGAATTTTGCACTTTAAATATTACTTATTATTTCTTTTCCTAAAAAAAAGATTTATCGTTTATTTCTCATTCGTGTTTCTGTGTATGCGTTTATGTGACTATATTCCACATGTGTGTGGGTACCCACAGAGGCCAGAAGAAGGCATCCCATCCTCCAGAGCTGGAGTTACAGGTGATTATGAGCCACCTGATATGGGAGCTGGGAACTGATTTTGGTTTCTGTGTAAAAATAGTAAGCACTCTTAATAGCTAAGTCATCTCTCCAGCCCCAGAATGTTTTGTTTTTTTTTTAAAGTGGTACTGGGCATTTTCAAAACCCTAGCTTTATCTTGGGTATAATGCTTCTTATGAGAGCTTATGAACTTGAGTTCATAGATCCTAACTCATTTAGAATAATATTTTATATACAGTAAGTGCTTTATTATACAAATATTTGTTATTATTAAGTTAATTAGTCCTAGATTCAAACAGAGCTGGGGTTTGAATCCTAAGCTCTCTGTGTGATACTTTAGGTTAAATGCTTTGAGAATTTAGCCACTAAATATTAGTGATAATTTGCTCAGTTCCTCTGGTAATTAAATTTTCAAAAAAATATCTGCAGGATTTCCAGGTCCCTGTATGATGTCTAAATGCCTATGTGATGTCTTGGTGCCTGTGTGAACCCCCAGTGCCTTCATGGTAGCCAGGTGCCTGTGAGATGGCTGGGTACCTGTGGGATGTCATGGTGCCTGTGGGTTGGCTGGATGCCTGCAGAATGTTTGGGTGCTTGTGCATTTGGTCAGTGAAGCCCAACTTCAGGTTGAACTTTGTCATGCTTAATCTCAGGCTAATATAGACCAGGTGGATGTCCATGATCCGAACTATCATCATCAAAAACCAGAGTCATCCCTATGATCCATGATCACAGAGGCTTGACATAATTTTTTTTTTCTTTTTTTGAGGGTATGTTGGGAGGGTGGACTGGGGAGAGGGTGTGATTGAGATACATTGAATGAAACTTAAGTAATCAATAAAAGTATGATATTGAAAAAATAATATTACAGCAACTAGCATGGATTCTCTTTCAAAACAGGATAACTATTTTGTAAACTCAAAGTTACGAAAGTTTTGTGACAAAGTGCAGCATGTATGTTGTACTTTGTATTAGGAGCAACAAATTTTGGCTGGAGAGATGGATCAGTGGCTAAGATCCAGTATTACTCTTACAGAAGACTGATCTTAGTTCCCAGGAGTCATGTCGCATGACCTAAAAGCACTTGTAACTGTAGCTCCTGTGGGATCCAATACCTTTGGCCTCTGTGCACACGAGTACTCCTGTGTACATACTTACACATAGACCCTCACATATACATGGTTAAAAATAAAATACGTTTTTTATTTGTTCTATTTTTTTGAGATAGGATTTACCTATGTAGCCCTAGCTGTCCTGGAGCTTGCTCTGTAGACCAGGCTAGCCTTGAAATAAGAGATCTGTCTGCTTCTGCTTCCTGAGTGCTGGGATTGAAGATGTGTACAACCAACCACACCTGGCTGAAATAAATCTTAAATAAAGAGTTCAGGAATTTTTGGTATAGATAGCACTTATGTTGGATTTAGAACAACACATCGGAGATGGAGAGATGACTCTCTAGTTCTTTCAGATGACTCATGTTCAGTTCAGCACCCTGCCAGGCAACTTACAAACAGCATGTAACTTGAGCTGCAGGGGTTCCAACATCCTCTTCTGGCCTCCATAGGCACCTGCGTTCACATACATACACGTGCACACACACACACATACAATTTAAAAAGAGTAATAAAAAACTTTACATGTGTAAAAGAACCACAGATTACTATAGCTCAAATCTGAGTATGTTCTCTTTCCATTCTAGTTAAATAGTAAGTGAATTGAATAGATCAGTTAAAAAATAAATAAAATGAAACTCATGGTACAAATCAATTTATTTGGTCTTTCAACTTCTACTTAACTCTTTACCATTCTTGGGACTATACAGATTTATTGGGTTTGATCCCAGCTCCTAATAATGGAAGTCATGGCAGTCTCAACCACCTTTTAAAGAAGCCTGTTTATGCCCCAAGTCATCCCAATGAAGAGAGCTCCCTGGCTGAATGTCCAATCAAATCAATATCCAGTAACCTTGGCTGCACGTGTGAACCCTGGGTAGGTATGGTTGCAAAGGTTAACAGCACATTGCATGCATATGCAGTTGTGTACGTGTGTGTGTGTGTGTGTAGAATGTGCTATAGTAACATCTAAAATGAATTAAAATGTGTAAGTTGGACGTTACATGTTTATTAAGTATCTGAGTGTTTACTTTTAAATCTAAGGACACATGCAGAATGTTTATTAGATGTCTTCCTATCTATCTTCTGCGTTTTCAGCTGTTTTTATCTCTGGTTGCTGTGATCCCTTGATTCACAAGTGGGGTGAATTCTAGAAGATATCTTGAGCAGACTAAAACGATCTTACTGAATGTTCCCTCTCTAAAATACAGCCTATCCTACTGTAAATTTAGAGGGGAAGTGTTTTTTTGTTCAAATGGATATAAGATGTTGTTCCCTTTTCATTAGTTGTAACTGTCTTAATAATTACAGTGTTAATGTCTTACTAGTTGTTGTAAGAATGTAAAAATACCCAATAATTTATGAACCAAATGGACAATATTCATAAAATTAGTAGTTGGAGTTTATTTTACACTTTCTTGTTCATTTTACCTTTGATTTAGACTTGGAATAGATGTCAGAATTGTGAAGCAGATTTATAGTTTTCAGTTGCCACAGATAATTTTGTCTTATCGAGACTGTTTTACTCTCCTTGTAGAAGAAGGAGAACCTCTCACTTACACAATACTTTGTAAATTTTATTTCTGTTTTTTTTTTGATTAGTTAAGCTACAGAAATGATATGGTACAGAATTAAAGCATGTCTCTTAATCCTTAAAAATTATTTTATAACCCTCTTTTAGATCGTGCCAATTGTGGACTTTGAGAAACAGTTTAATCTGACCACAGAAGAAGGTAAGGCATGTTACACTCAGATCTGAAATGTGGAAGCGGGTCTTTCTCAGTGGTGTAAGCCACAGAGTTATTTTGGGGGAGTTCTTTACAAAGAATAAAATGAGGAAACAGGGAGCCATTCATGAGACATGGAGTTTTCTTTGCCAGACAGTCTAGCCTGTTCGTCATAAGGCAAGATGTTGTTTGACACTGGAAAAGATGCACTTGCTGTTTGTGCAAGCTGTGTCTCTTTTTCTGAACGTGTTAAAAATGTTTTGGAATTTTGAAGACTTTGGTAGGCTCACAAGACAGCTTAGATTTCCATTTAAAATACCTAGTGAATTTATGTCTCCTTAGTTCTTAATTAGCTGTAAGAGGCTATACACTGATTTGTCTGTCTAAAGTTACTTCCTCATAGCTTTCGAATGAAGCTTATGACTTTCTACACAGCAGATGCGACAGTTCATAATTGTGACCTGGGTGCTCAGGTTCACTTTGCAGAAATCTCTGATCTTTAAATGATTTGACTGATTTTTTTTTTTTCTTGTTGGAACAAAAAGGTGAATTCTACATTGATTCTGACTTGAGCTGGTCTGTGTGAAAGCACTTTTGTAACTGTTGGGGTCAGGGCAGTCTCTTATCTCTACAGTGGCTCCATGTGTGATAAAGACTGACACCTTCAGACCTGGGTGGAGCTGTATTTGTGGGTGCAGGAACAGCATTGTGGGGAAAGTATTTCATCACCTCATCTGTGAAATAGGCAGAGGACTTTAATTCTTAAAGAGATGAAGGAAATGGAGGATGAAAAATAGTTCCTCAAAGCATCCGGCACTTAGGAAAAGGCCACAAGCTCTTGTCTACAGTGTTGTCATTTCATTCAGTTAGTCATAAGTTCAGCTCTGAGTCTTTGCCTTCTAAATATCCACATATCTTTTCTTCATTTACTGATTACTTAGTGATTAAGATAATATTAAAGAATTTTAGGGAACCGGGGATGCAGTCAGTTGGTAGATTGTTTGCCAGCATGCGTGAAGTCCTGGGTTCAGTCCCCAGCACCACACAAAATTAGGCATGGTGCCATGGACCTGTAATCACAGCACTGAGGAGGTAGAAGCAAGAGGATCAGAAGCTTAAGGTCAACCTTGGCTACACACTAACTTTGAGACCAGCCTGGGCTATATGAGACTTTGCCTCAAAAAAGTTGTTTGTTTTTTTTAATAGTGTAAGTCCTGGTTAACCAGAATCTCTAGTAATTCAAGGTAGTAGTGTCCTCTTGTGATAATTTGATAGAATATTGATATTCCAGTAAAAAAAAAGCAAAAGTTTCACATTTGTTTGTGGTTCTGTACTTTGCAATATCTGTAATGTTGTTTGCTTTTTTTTTTTTCCAGTTAAAAATTAATTTCTCTGTGTACCTCAAAAGAGGAGAGGGTTAGGGTTAGATGAGTGTTCTGTTGTGTGGTACCAAATAACATAAAGCATGGTTTCGTTTTCCCCTTATGACCCAAGCAAAGGATATTATTAACTCTAACACTATGCCGTATGGAAGGCCCCGAATGCTGCAGAAGAAACACAGCACCTGCCTTCTTCACCAGCAAAAGTTTGTGAGCGGATACAGCCAGGATCTCCTCATGCCCCTCTGGTCATCTTACACCTTCCTCATCAGCGTGAGTATCTGTCACTTCCTGCTCTACGCTGAAAGCAGTTAACAGCTGTTACGCTGTTATCTCTACCTGAACGGAGTACTCTGAGCAGAGAGTCCAGGGAGTTGGGGTGTAGTGTCAGCCACTGTCTATCTGTGTGGCTCCAAGGCTCAGGGTAGACTTCTCAGTAACTGATTTTCCTTTATCCTCTTTTACCCTCTACTTGAAGTATTGTGTGACTCTGATTTATAACCTTACGAAATGAGATTGGGAATCCATCACAACTACTGTTTTCTAAATGTGTGGCTATCTGAGCATATGGATCGCCTTCATCTGACCAACTCTAAGGAGACCCTGAGAACTCAGTCCTGGCACCACCTCCCTCCTGCCTGAGGACCCCAGCCCAGACCGAGAGACATTTACTTCCTCTTTCTGTTCCTACTAACAACAGAGCAGTGGGGCCTTGAAATGAGCATGGGCAAATATCCCAGAATAAGGTTACCATCCTCCTCTTCTCGGTCCCATGGTGCTTAGATGGAAGGAGAATGGAAAAAAAAAAAAAAAACCAACAAAAACAAAAACAAAAAAACTGGGTGATTGTCAAGCCATAAAGATACCCTAAAAGAATCAAAAGGGACTGAAGAGAGCTCTATTGAGGGAAGAAGTTAGAGTTAATAAATAAACTTACTGCTAAAACTCTGAGACTCCTAGATAAAAAAGATAGGGGTGTGTATATGAGCATATCATTTCGATTAAAATGTTTATTTTTACAGACATTCACATTTATGCAAAATTTCTTGAACATTTAAAAAATTTATGGAGGTTACCTTTAGTCACTGTCTTCCTTCGTAGTGTGTAGCATTCACCATGTTTGGTGAGCACCAACATTTATGGCTGCTTGCTACCTTAGACTGCAATGGTCATTGATTCCGTTCGATTTTGGTTTTGTTCTCTAAGCAAAGCTATATGAAGTCACATTCATCACGACCCCTGAGGGCTTCACCTTGGTCCTCAGCGGCTCTTCTCTCTCAGCAACTTTTGGCTGTGTTTTTGGATATGGAAGACAGAGTAGAGTTTCTAGAAATCAACATTTTATCTAATAAAATGTTGAAAACTGTGTAAATAAAACAAGGAAACCATCACAACAGAAGATATTTGCACATGTGGGAATTAATAGTCTTACCACTGGAGAGAGCATTTGTGCTTTCATTAGAAAATATCCATAGACAAATGGGAAGCTGGCGAAGGCTGTGACCCTGTGCTTGGGCAACGTGGTTCACCTTTAATTCCGTAGTTTCTTTCTTGGCTGGATGACGTCTGATACCCACTGACTCTTTGCCATTTGTTCTTCAGGACTACCTCTCGACAGACGACTTTTTCAACTGTTTATATCAGGATCTTCGGATTCCTCTTAGTCCCATTCATAAATGTTCCTTTTATAAAAGTAATTCTAAGCTAAGTTATGGGTTCCTCAGTCCACCAAGTAAGTACCTCCCCACCCCAATATCTCTCTTGGCTTACTTATCAGGCTCTCATGGGTCTGAGCGTGTAACTCGCTACTGAAGAACTCGCCGAGCATGTAGGAGTTGCTGGGTCAGAGTTGTCAGCACCAAATTAATAAAAACAATAATGAAGACAATAAAGTAAATTGATGAGAAATGTCTTGCATGTATTCTGTGGTGCTGTGAGAAGCCTTTTTTTTTTTAATTTACTAGTGGAAATCATACATTAGGAACATAATTAGGAAAACAGTATATTGGTCTACAAGGCATGAATGTCAGCTTCATTGTGTGTTTTGGGAGTAACTGACCTGATGCAAATACTTCAGGAGGAAGACTTTTGCCTTGTCTTCCTGCATTTCCCTGAAAACTCGGGGGTATTGAAAGGCTGTGTCTGTGTCTCCTTCTTAGGAAGGAGGTACAACTTGGTGACGATGAAAGTGACTGGCGGCAGTGCTTTCTTCCCAAGCTTGCTTGTCCATTGCTGTCGAACTTCTAGAATGTCCCTTTTGAAGGGGTGGCTCCATTTTCAAAGTGGCAGATTTGTATGCTAATGAGATGAGTCTTAAAGGCCAGCCTTAAAAGGCAGACATCCAAAGGCTCCAAGTGCCCAAGCCCACAGCTTCCAGTCCAGCCCCCAGTGTCTGCAGACTAAACTTGGCCATTGAACTGTAAGAGAGCAAGTCCAAACTCAGTGCACACAAAGAGGCCTTGTATGGCGTGCTGGGGCAGACTCCTGGCTTGTTTTCTCTGGGTGGTAGGTGTATGCTGAAGCCAGAACTTCTGAACTTTCTTCTTTTGACTGTAAAAAAAAAAAAAGTTCAAGAATGTTGTAAACGCAACACTTTTTCAGTTGAAATACAGCAAGGTAAAAGTTTGAAAATGTCTGGTTTTGGCATTTCTTACTAATTTTTTGTTTCTTTGATAAATGTATAAGCACATAGAAATGAGTTTAAAACTCCATTTTCTAAGGAACTTGGCCAAATGTATTGTGTTTCCCTTCTCCTCAAACCTGGTCAGGTTTTCCAGGCTTCAGGTGACATGCCACTAATTTTTTTTTTAATGTTCCTCTCTCTTGCAAACTGTTACTTGTACTGTATGAAAAAAGTCCTTTTCTTCTTTCTTTTTTCTTGACAGGACTAAACAAAGTTTCAAATCAAATATATTCTGAAGCATTGCTTACTTCTAATATAGTGCCAATGTATCAGAGTTTTCAAGGTAAAAACCTTTAATGATGCTTTCAGTATATATAGATTTAGTTTATATGTAACAGGATTTATGGTTTTGATTAAATGTTTTCTTATCAAACATATTCTCCAAGGTCTGTTTAACTCTGAGAGTTCTTGAACACAAAAAGAAATCTATAAGTACTGATGGGTATGTTCTAGTATCTGCTTTGTACTTAAATGGTAAAAACATTTTTGGCAAAATAAAGTCATTGGTATGCTCTTGAAACGAATGCATCAACTTTCAGTATGGTTCCTTATTTAAGTTAGTTTGGGTAATTAATTTTTATTTTTAAATCTAATAGGTCTCATAGCGTCATTAACCATTTCAGTATCTGACCCTTGTAAGAGTAAATAGGCATTCCTATTTAAACTTACGATACAGAAAATCGAAATAATATACCACTTACAAGGACACGTTTTGTTGAAATTTGTCTATGACAGGTGTGTGTTTTCAAAATATCTATCAGACAGCAGTAGTGAGTGTGAATCATTGTTTGTGGTGCTTTGGTGCCTAAAGGTGACACATGACCACTACTGCAGTGTGATGTGCGTATGTTCCAGCACCAAGGCAGAGTTGAGTCCAGTGTTTGTCCTTTAGTCCCTTCAGAAGCCAGCAGTGAATAGTGGATTTTAGAGCTGACGCTAAGAGGAAAGCCAGACTCGACCTCGTCTTCAGTTATTACGGAGACTGACTTTGCTTCGTGTCATTAGCCACGTTGACAGCAGCGTGGCACCGTGTCATTCTTTTGGAACCGCAGTGTCTCTTCTCTTTCAGTTATATGGCACTACCTCCATGACACCCTGCTGCAAAGGTATGCCAAAGAGAGGAACGGCGTCAACGTCGTCAGCGGTCCCGTGTTTGACTTCGATTACGACGGACGTTATGATTCCTTAGAGACCCTGAAACAGTAAGAACGTATTTCATGCTCTTAAAAGTAGCTGTAAAGGGAGATTTCCGTCTACTCGGCAGATCCTTTTAAGTATGGCACAGTTCATGTGTACATAGGAGACATCACCCAGAAGCCTTTGGGAATCTATGTGATATATTTTGATATGTTACTCAGTTTTCAGTCAAGTAATCTTTTTCTTTCACTGAGGGAAGTCATGTCTCCCCCATCCGATTCAGCAGAGCAGTTCACGAGCACTGTGTAAATGCTGATCCCATTGTAAGTCTCTGTGTGGCTCAGCGTTGGGACGCTCATTTAATAGATGGGTGGTCAGAAGCCACGGCTGAGAATAAACGCTGAGTCAGAAAGTCAGAGACAAAAAAATCCAGAGTGGAGGAATGAGAAGGGACAGAAAATGTAGTGCCTGGACTCTGGTGGCCCTGGGTTAACATCATAGCATTGAACTGCTTGTCATCGAATGGCAGGGAAGGAACCGTCATCCCGAGGAAACCATCAATGGGGCTGTTTTACAAAACAAGAAGGGACTATGTTTTAGGGACTGGTCGATGCTTTTAATTCTTATGTGGGAAGGAGGTGTCGGGGAGGGTTCAAACCCAGGTCTTTGCGCCAGTGAGACAAGCATCTACCACTGAACTACCTGCCTTACCCTGGCTGATCTTTATTAAAGCAATAACTTAACAGCATTGGCTAAAGAAAATTTGCTCCCACAACTACATGCAAGACAGATACCGAAGACTCTACTGAGATTTTGCCCCTCTCAGAGAACTCTCTTACTGTCCTACAACAAAACATCTGGGAGTATGGCAGTTTGTAAAATATGTAGTTTTTAACCATGTCTATTATTTTGGAGTTTTTGTTTATTGAAGGCACGGTTTCTCTATGTAGTCCTGGCTGTCCTAGAACTCAGAATATAGACCAGATTAGCCTTGAAGTCACAGAGATGCATTGGCCTCTGCCTCCCTGGTGCTAGGATTAAAATGTGTCTGCCGCCACACCGGGCCAGCTGAGCTGTGTCTACTGAGACATATTTTTTTTTGTACATAGCTGTCCTGTGAGCCATGTTGTAGAGGGTGTAGAAGAGACCTTTTATACGTCCTACTTACAGCTTTAGCCAGGACTCTCGCTTTCAGTCTATTTTACATGTTATGACTCTACACAGGATCATATTTGATATAGTGATGTCACTACTTTAAATTTTGATTGATGCCCAACAAACAAACACAGGTTTAAAACCAGAGAACATAGTATTAATGATAGGCTGTGGTTAGTTTGTTTTTTTTTCAGTTAAAGTTAAGTTCAGGGATAAGATAGAAATTCAGTCAAAAAGATGGAGAATTCATGACATGCCCTTTCTGAAGAGACTGGAAGGAGAGACCTTGGTCTGTTCTCTGTAATTGTGTGGCAGACACTGGACCACCAATTCTGATCTAGAGTTAGAATATTGATTGTAATTGTTCAATATACATAAATATTTTTAGACAGTATATATATATATATATATATATATATTAGCTAGTATATGTATCTATACACACACACACATATTTACTGTTTGAGTGTTCTTTAGGTAAAAATGGAAAAAAAACTCAATTTCAATAAAAAAAGTTATTTGAGCATTCTAATTTTTAGTATCAGTCTGTTGGAATATTGAGGCATCATGATTACTTAACTTCCTATAGCATCCTTATTTAATTCATTTGAATTCTAGATATGTTTTGTTAAAAGGAGGCCCTACTGAAATGCTTATCGAAAGAAATAAACTTCTTAATGGGAGTGCGTGTATACTGTGTATTTTACAGAAACAGCAGGGTCATCCGCAATCAAGAAATTCTGATTCCAACTCACTTCTTCATCGTGCTCACCAGTTGCAAGCAAACATCTCAGATTCCCTTAGAGTGCACGGAGTTAGACTCCTCGGCTTTCATCTTGCCTCACAGGCCGGATAACATAGAGAGCTGTACGGTGAGCAGCCTTCCTCGCTTCGGTCACACACTCATGTGTAAAGTTCTCCTGAGTGTACTTGGGCTTTCCTATTACATGATAGCGTTCAATGTGGTCTTTTTCTTCTTACCATGTTATTTATTTAGAGCGAGTGTGTGCGTTGTGTGTGTTTGTGTGTATGTACATCTGTGTGTCTGTGGGCATGCGTGCCTTGACTCATCATGCCTGTGGAGGCCCAGGGACGTGAATGAGGAGTTGACTCTCTTCTCCCACCGTGTGGGATTCAGGGATCGAACTCAGGGTGTCAGGCTCGGTGGCAAGTGCTTTTACCCACTCAGTGTGTCTACCTCAATGGCCCTTAAATTGATCTTTGAAAATGACACGTCTTTGTAGAAGGCCACTTGTCATTAAAAAACAGGTTAGAAACTCCTCCATGTGGCTAAGTTGATAAATGCTAGCTTGATTTGTGGTAGGAATTTTCTTGGATTCCACTATTATAAATTAGTATTAAAGATGCAGTCAGACAGCATTTATACGTTTCCACATGTAACATTATTATGAAAATCTTTCTTATCATATTTGTCATTCTAATGGGGTTTTTTTTTTGGAACAATTGTCTATATTCTTCATCGCTTCTTTTTCTTGAGAGATTAAATTGTCATTAGAAGCATCAGTTGTCCAGTTATGTTTTAAAAGCCTACAGGAATGATGTAATAAGTGTTAAACATTAAATATGTTCTGACGCAAATAACCAAAGCATCAGCACAGTGACTTAAGCAAGGAAGGAGTTCTTCCTGTAACAGGAAGTTCAGTGGTATCCTGCCTTGGCGTGTTGCTGTGAGTCCGTGGTACCATAAGGGACCCAAGCCATCCCTCTCTCCTGTCCCACCGTTCTTAGCATGTGGCTTCGGCCCATGTGTACTAAAAACGATGTCTGCTTCTTAGATGTCACATTCCAAGTCTGCACTAACCTGCCAAAGTAAAAAGACAGCCCCAGTTTATCCTCCCATAGAAATGATGTTGAGTGGCGTGAGTCAAACATGGAACCGCTCTTCTACTCTGCCATTTCAAAGGGGAATGCCCTCCTTTGTTGATGGAAACGTCGTATCCAGTTCTTTAATGGCAGTATAGAAGAGGCTAAATATGGGACTTGAGCCAAAAAGGTTGTTTGACAGCAGCTGAGTATTAGGCAGAAGATTGAAGCTTAATAGGAAACGGGCGGTTGCTGGTCTGCTTTGTTTGGGAAACGTCTGTTTATCATTTTCAACTAATAAGGTCCCAAGAATGCATTGCGCCTTGAAAATAGCTACATTTATTTATAATGTGTGTGCACATTCAGGCATGCAAATGCCATGTAGATCTCAGAGAACAACTTTCAGGAGTTGGCTATCTCCTTCATCCATGTTTGTCCTGAGGTTAAAGTCACACAGCCAAGTTTGGCAGCAAAGGCTTTACCTGCTGAACCATCTTACTGACCCCATAGGCCTTCTTGATGTATGTCTTTGACCTTTTCCCATGGTCATTTTCAGAAATGCTTATATTAGCACATGGATGTATGATTTCTATCCATGTTAACTGATTTAACGATGGCCTCTACCTTCATTTCCCAGGAAGTCTGCCTTCAGTTCTTTTCTGATCTCATACTATCTCGGTCTTTATGCTCTCCAGAAGCAAAATTGCATTTTACACAATTCCCAACCCCATTTTCATGCAGCATAAAGATAACACATTCCTCTTGGAACTAGAGTTTATATAATACAGTTGCTTACATCTTTATACCCTAGCACAAGGGCTGGAGAGACGGCTCAGTGGTTAAGAGCACTGGCTGCTTTTCCAGTGGCTCTGGGTTGGATTCCCAGCACCCACATGGGTGCTAGCAACCATCTGCAATTCTAGTTCCAAGAGATCCGATGACCCGTCTTGTCATGATGCACAGATCTGCATGCAGGCAAAACACCCATGCACGTAAAATTTAAAATAAGTAAATCTAAATAAAGAAATAAACCACTCTAGAAGAATATGGTAAAGGAGTACAAATTCACTTGTTAAGTAGTTTTTCAACCGTACATTCATATTACCAGAACTAGAATCCATTTTTCACGTTTATTCTCTACCATGCTATATACTTCCCATTTTCTGATATTTCTTAAACCCCCAGGAATGACTGTTCTTGCACTCATGCGATGAGCAACAGTCTATTCTCAGTTTCCTTTCTTTCCTTCAAATTTGATACATGTAATTCAACAGACATGCATGTTGTATATACTGGAAAATACGCCACTCAAAAGGGTGGATTATGCCTAAAACGGAGCCTGTGACCCCTGTCATTTCCCAGCCTAACATGTCCTAGGTGACTAAACTTGGTAGAGGGGGACCTTATTGAGAAAGTCTGTCGAGTGTTCTGTGGTGACTCGTCTTCATTTCTCCATCCTCCCAGCACGGGAAGCAGGAATCTTCATGGATCGAAGAGCTGCTGACGTTGCACAGAGCGCGGATTGCGGACGTTGAGCTCCTCACTGGACTCAGCTTCTACCATGAACGACAAGAACCAGTTTCAGACCTACTAAGGTTGAAAACACATTTGCCAATCTTTAGCCAAGAAGACTGACTTTTTTTTTAAATATTAAAAAAAAATACACCATAAATCCTTTTGAGAGAATCTTGTATTTTATACAGTCCTCCACACTTTTTACCTTGTTTGGAAACCGTCACGCAGAGTAAAGCTGCGAATCCCGTGTGATGAGGATATCTCTGGGCCATGTGAGGACTGGGCAACCGGCAAGGCGTTCCTGTCCTGTGCCATGCAGATTTCCTGTGTGAGACATAAATGCTTTATTAACGCACTGGAAGTAAGGATTCTTCACGCTCAGAAGTGCTCTTGGGTCTGTCTTACGGGAGAAGGGAGAATAAACATGGTCCAGGGACCTGATGTTGGCATTGTATTATTGGTGATAAAACTCAGTAAAGGACTGGGCTCGTCCACATCACATTAAAAAATAGCAAGTGTAACTGGATTAATTTTAATTTGGAGTTTCAGTTTAAATTTAAAAAAGTTTTTTGAGATCCCATTTCTATCTTTTCTATCTTCTCTTCCAAAAGCCCAATCATTAGTCTCGTGCTTTTAAAACAAATTATGATGGGATTTCTTCAGAGTTAGGGGCTTTCACAAATTGGACTTCCATGGAAAAAATTTGTGAGTTGAGTATATCTGTTATGAAAATGGACTCTACATTTGTGCACATCATACACACACACACACACACACACACACACACTCCCTATCGTCTTCACTGGAAATAAAGATTGAAAACAGCCTGAAAGTGGCTTTCTTAGGCTGTTAAAATCGGGCTTTATCCAGATGAAACTTCATATTACCCCTTGGTACTTGCAAAGTGACATTTTTCCCTGAGAAGAGTGTATTCTCTGCTCTGCACAAGGAACCCCGCCCATGGGAGGAGGGCTTTGCCTGCTTAGCTCTTCAGTTTGCAGATGTGTCGACCTGAAGAACACATGTCACCCATCCCTTAACATCTTCATCCTGGACACGGCAAGCGGCAAAGCAAAGGTGATTTCTCCTCTGCATTGATGATGCCCTTGTTCCAACCTGTGAACCTTCAAAGGCTATGCTAAATTTTAGGTTGCCTGGGTCCATTCTTTGTATAATAATAGTCCACCAACGTTTTTCATATATCCTTAATAGGATAATCATTCTTTGTGTTATCCACAAAGATGTTTAGATAATAAAATTTACAACTGAAGTTTACTTAATATCTTTAAAAGTGTCATTGTGTTTTAGCCCATAGCCTCCTAAACATATGTGGTGAATTTTTCAACCTGTTCTTTCTACGTTCAGGTTAAGTATTTTCTGTTTTGTCTAATTTTTTCCATTTTTTTTTTTTTTTTGCCTTTTATCTTGAGCCTTCCCATTGGTTTTGTACATAAGCTATTGTTTTATTCTGAAATGTAATTTGTTTTTTTCTTTATATCTTCTATTTGCTGAGAATTTTTATCACAGAGTATCACCTTTTCATTTGTTTCATGTGTGTTTGCAATTGCTTGTTGAAGCATTTTTGTGATGGTTGTTGTACATTCCTCACCGGATAATTCCAACATCTCCGATCTGTGTCAGTGTTTGCATCTTTAGATTGTGGGTTTCTCTTTGTCTCAACATATTCTTCTTCTGATACGTGGTTTTTAATTAAAACCAGGATATTTTAGTCATTCTGTTTTAAGACTCCACATCTTGTGTAAGTCTTCTGTAACATCACCCTCGCAGAAACATTGGGGGCTCTGCCTCCTTATTACAAGCTGTGTCTGGGAGCTGAACTATCTCAGTACCTCCACTGGTACTGGGATGAGAGGAGGTAAGCAGGGTGGGAATGCAGCTCTGTTAGTTCACTGCCGACACCTTCCAGCTGGGATGTGAATAGTTGCTCCCATGCGGTCTCCAGTAACGCTGGCTTCCTGGAGAAGACATTATCACTGGATGGGGATGAAGTTTTCAGTTCCTACTCAGCCTTCCTGATACTGCCCTGGCAGAGGATCTGGGCATTGCTTTACAGCCTGACGAAGCTAGAAGTCTAGGTTCTCCAAGTCTTTGCTGTTGTGTGTGTGTGTGTGTGTTGGGGGGGGGTGTATTTGAGGTGTTTCATTGGAGCCAATATATATTGTTTGTATCTTACTTTGCCCTTTTCTGGCCCTTTGGATTGGGAAAGCAGGCTGAAAAAAGGTCTTTTTCACTCTAGTGTTTTCATGTTGCTACTTTCTTCATCAAGTCTGAGCTAAAAGGAAAACTTGAAACACAGCTCAACATTTATGCTTGAGTCCTGAGGTGCTCAAGTCTGCCTATTACTCAGTCCTCTCGTGTTTGTTTTCTGTGTAATGCAAAGGCTTTCTCTGCAATAAGCAGGATATGTGCTTCACTTTTGTAGAAGCGTCTTACTGATTCGTTATATATTTATTCTTTAAGACACTTACAAGTATATGACCCACGTGGCCTGAAACATCCCAGCAGAGCTTCATTAATGGATAGGTTTCCATTCTCTGTGCTAGACACCAAAGTTGTAAAGAGGAACAGGCTGAGATTCCTAGAGTCTCAAGAAAGCAGAGAAGACAGCAGAACTGTGAGTGGTCAAGGAGTAGGAATTGTTAGTGAAACCATGAAAAAGATACTGGGTGCTTCTTGGGAAAATACACAGATTTTCTGCAGGTGGCCAAATTAATTCATAGTCCATAGCTCTTGATGGCCTGCCTGTATGTGATGGTGGCTTTATCCTACTTTTTTTCTGATAAAGGCGATTATGCAAAATGAAACCCCCTTTAAATCCTGAATTTGACTTCTATGTCTTGGGTAAGTACTTCTTAAGTAAATTAAATTCCAAAGAAAATGAACAGAGTAGTCAGTTCTATCAGTGTTGAGAGACAACAGGGCAGCAATCAGCAATTTTTCATGTTTTCAAGAACCAGAGATGCAGACCAGAGCGTAACGGGCATAAGGCCCAGAGTCTACAGAGTAAGTGAGCCTCGAATTCAAGGACTCTTTGGGCAGAAGCTGTGGGGGCGGCTGTGTACAAGCAGACATGATGAGATAGAGCAGATGACTGTCCCTCCCAGATAAGCTTGGTTCCTCTTGACTTGCTTGTGTTATTAGCCACAGTGACTTCTGTCCATGCTTATCTACCAGGCAAACTAGCACTTGACCTTGAGACAATAGCACCGACTACCCTTCTTGTGGTAGCTTGTAATAGGAACAGGGTGACGGTAAACGTATTCATCAGCACTAAATAAAATTTTATCATGGCTGCAAAACAGGGACATTTGGAGTGTTTTTGGTTAGTCTGAATAATGCAAACGACAAGAAAAAAATTCTAATACAGGATATAGGTGTGTCTAAGCTATGTGGATTTGCTAATAAAACTTTAATATGCTGAGTCTTGGCTGCTGTCCTACGTGGCTATGTGTGGAGGGTGGGGTAGGAGAGGGGTGGAGCTCCCTGGAGAAAAGGATACTGAGTCCAAGAGGTGTTGACATTAAACCACAGCTGCATTGTTGGAAGGAGAAAAAGAAAGTTCACTTCAGGTTTGTAGCGTAAACAAACACTGCTGTCCTGTAACCTGTGTCCTCATTTGGGGCAAGCACATGGGATTGTCATTCTGGTCTCTAGACGAGTCTGACACCAGAGGAAAGGTCTCCAACTTATAACAACTGTAACATCTTCAGTGTGAAATGTTCGAATTTATCCTTTCCACTACAGGCAATGATTGAAGGGGGAAAAAAAAAGGATGTTTACTAGAAATTGTATCTATTGCCAGGAACTATAAATGCATGAAGTATGTCTTAGTTTGGTACAAATGGAAGGGTCAATCTGGATGCCACAGAAAGCAACACAAAGCAAGGCTTAGCTTCTCTTCTGTTGCTTTGTATAGTATTTGGGTGCTTCCTGTTTGGTGAAGAGACTTCTTGTCCCATCAGTTTAAAATGTGACTGACCTTCACTTTGCTGCCCCTTCTCCCCAATGCTGTTTCAATTTAATTTATGCTTAAGCATAAATTATTAATTCAGGGGACAATTTCAAGGTTTTAATAAGAATCACTAATGCTTTGACTTAACATTCTAATCACATTATCCATCAAAAGTTCAGAAGTCAGGGTCTGGAGAGATGGCTCAATGGGAGATGGGAGAGCTTTGGCTGCTCTCCCAGAGGACCTGGTTTGCCTTCCTAGCACCCACATGGAGGCTCACAGATGTCAAAGTCCAGTTGCTGGCGATCCAGCACCCTCTGCTGGTGGCTGCAGGCAGTACATCCACATGGTGTGTGCAAACAAAACACTCATGCACATAAAATAAAAAGAACCAGAATTCAGAAGTAGAATTCACTTCAGCCTTCACATAGTAAAGATACAGAACAGTATTATACAACAAGAAAATACTGTTAGCGACGTCTCAATACTTTTGTCTTAGAGTGTCCAGATCTTTTTCACTATGAGAAATGTTTGTGGAGCCCTCAAGTTTCACAGCAAGTGAATTTACCCATGGAGCCATCTCCTCAGATTCCCCCCAGAACAGATCCTAAAATGTGTCAATGGTACACCAAGAGCTGGAAATCTACTAAGAAGAGATCACTGTGAATCAGGAAAGGTTAACTCTCAACTGAAAAGTGTGGATTGGGATGATAGGAAGCAGATGCAAAATTTGACAAACACAGAACAATATCTCACCTCACTTATTGGGTCACACACTAAACGATACGTTTACATGCTTAGCACATGTGAACAGATGCGAAGTTTCCGCCATCCCGTGTTGTGACGGTAGGGTCCCCTTGACAGTCACATCTCAAGGGTTGCTAGACAGGCTGCCGTAACAGAGCTGAGGGCAGCCTGACAGTTGGTTCCATAATTGAAGAAGAGTTGATAAATGATGGCACACATTTCAGTTCTTTGCTTGGAGGAAAGCATCGCACAATTTTAGAGAAATCCAGTGATGTCTAATCTAAACATCAGCTCATTAGAGAAATTACGCTCATACAACAGGACGTGTTCCTACAATTTGGCACTTGTCTCCGTTTATCAAAGTGGAAGGCTTTGCAAGGTACACACTGAAGAGGACAGCTTCCTCAGTAGCAGTGGTGACGGTTCCTTTTGGTGGATGGGAAGACAGAACACTCTCCTTTTTCCTCTTTTGCCTCGGGTCTCTTACGTTCCTCTCCTTGGCTCTGGTTTCTCTTCCTAGTCTTCTCTCTAGACATTACTGCCCTGGAAGTATAGGCACAGTGCTGCAAGCACATCTCTAGGATTGAATCGTGCTGCATAATGAATGTTGTAATGAGACCCCTTCAGTCTTGCAAGGAAGCAGGGTCCAGGTTGCTGGGTAAAGAAAGATGTTGTGAAGGGAGAGGCCATATCGACACCTGCTACCAAGACTTCACACAGGGGAAAGAACACCTCAGACTATCCGGCTCTGGCAGAGATGCTTGATGCTTCTTGCTGTGTGAGTGACCACAGGAAAGACCACAGAAGAGCCACCTGACTGAGCTCAGGCTGACCTCGGGAGTCCTGAAAATGGAAGTCGCCAGGTAAAGCCAACACACTGTTACTTGTTGTGTAGCTGTAATGAGATAAGACAACCAATTTGTATCCCAAAGCTGTCAGAAAATTGGGGTGGGGGTGGGGGGGTGACAATACACACAAGCTGTTTCCTTCTTAAATTTATTTTCATTTTATGAAATTAAAATATAAATACATCACTTTTTCCCTCTAATCTTTCAAACCTTCCCTATGAGGCGCCCCTTATCTCCATGCTCTTTGAATACTGTTCTTATATAGGAAGATTGGTAAGGAAAATCAGGATTCTGAGGGACATGGACAGGAGCCAGATGTGGCTGTGCTCTCATTTGGATACTTTCCTGTATCTTGGGAACTTTTGATGCTGTTTCTCCAGTGGAAGGGGTTGGGGAGGGTAAGTCATTTTTGTGCTGAGCTTTTCCTTGTAAGACAGTGAATGAAACTAATTCCTGCCTCCTCAGGTGTTAGTGTTCTATTGCAGTGAAGAGACACCATGACCATGCCAACTCTTATAAAGGACATCATTTAGTTGGGTCTGGCTTACAGTTCAGAGGTTAGCCATTCTCACCGTGGTGGAACGCACGGTTGCATGCAGCAGACATGGTGCAGAAGTAGTTGAGAGTTCTACCTCCGGATTTGCAGGCAGCAGGAAGATGGAGACTCTGGGGTTGAAGTGAGCTTTTTGAAACCTCAAAGCTCACCCACAGTGACCTCTAATCCTTCCGATTAGCACTACTTACTCCCTGGTGACCAAGCATTCAAATCTGTAAGCCTATGGGACCATTCCATTCTTATTCATACCAAATCAGAAAAACAGCCTGGGAGCACAATTCTAGAACATTCTTGCCTTTAAAACTCAACAAGCACCACGGCAGGTAGAATCCTGTCCATCACATTCAGATTCTCTCTCACAGCTCTTCCATTCAGTAATTCCTAAGCTAATGGTGTTGTGCTTGACATAGATAGAACACGAAACAGATGCTTGTTCCTTAAAGACACAGTGCTGAGTTAAAAACAGAGATACAAGCCATTTCCGTATATGTATACTGATTCCATATTCCTGTGAAGATGGCAGCAGGATTCATCACAGCCAAAGGGAGGAAACAACTTAGGTGTTCACTGATGCATGAACTGAATGAGGTAGCTGGATGCACACTGTGCATCGGCTACATGCTGCAACTTGGACGGACCTGGAGGATGTAAGGCCAAATGAAATAAGACAAATGCTGTATTGTCCCACTAAGATGAAAGATAAGTCATATTCCTGGACACAGACAGTAGTATGGTGGTTATCTGGAGTTAGGGGAATGGGGTGAGCAGCCATTTAATGCTCTATAGGATGAAATGTTTCATATATATATATATATATATCCCAACAATGAGAATGTACTTACTGCTACTGAAATGTACTCTGCTTCAAATTAGTTAAAGTCAGAATTTTATGTTTTGTTTTTTAAACTACCACTTATACAAACATAATGGGTGTTGAGGACAAAAGGATGAGTGTAGACAGAAAACATGCAAGATTGCTCTTAATATGAAAACTCAAACAAGAATATAACGAAAGCAGTGAAAAGTACCCCCTCATGTTAGACCATCAGAACTGTATGAATGGCGAGCAGTGTTAGGGCAAGCCGGGCGGGTTTCTAAGGAACCACGAGACACGGACCGCTGTAACATACATGAGGCATTTATTTGATACCGGCGCGCCCCGGGTCCCGCCTATCCCACGCAGGAGATGAGCATGGCGGGGCCCCGATCCCCTCCCCACCAGCCCTTTTATCCGGTTCAGGGGTTAGGGGTCTGGGGATGGGGGCTCGTGCAGCTGATTGGCTCCGAGCTCTCAGGAGTTTCGCGCGCGCGGGATCCAGGGGCGGTGTGGTCAACCTGTGCCCTTGGAAGCCACCTTTGAGACAGGGTGGCGCCCATGGAGCCCGGGAAGGAAGAATCCCTGCTGATATGCAGGAGGGAGGAGGCTGGGGAAGAAGGAATCCTGTTGACAGGTGTTAAGCTCAATGGTCATCTTCCCTGTGGGTGGAGAGGAGACTAAAGAGTGCTGTTAATGGCCGTGCTTGGGAAGATATTTCCCCCTATATGTGATTGCATTTATTTCTTAAACCCTTTCACTCCCCACTTTTTCTTTTTGCACTGCTCCAATCATGGAGCAGCTGTTTCTAGCTCCTGATCATAAACCCTTTCAGCAGCAGATAAAACTCAACAGCAACTCTTCTGTACTAAGGAATTGCACACCCCCTGCTGGCCAGTCTTGAAATTGTTCTGCTTGAAGAAAGGATTGTAGAGATGAGAATGTATTGTACCACTCAGATGAGACATACCTAAATAGTTATATTCGTATACACAGACAGTAGCCGCCTCAATTTTATAGTATAAGATTTGAGCAAAGGAAGGAGTAAAGAGGTCTCACGGGTTTGTGATTAAGGAACTGGACTCTTGGCCTTGGAATTCATTTAAAAATTGTGTGTGTGTGTGTGCGCGCGCGCGCGCGCGCGCGCGCGCTGTGTAATTTTATTATATGTGTAGATCTGATAAACACTACTAGAACCTGAATGGAGAATTATCCTATCCCCACAGGTCTTCTGGGACTACCTCCTATTCAAACCCACCTCATTCCTCCACTATACCTAAATCCTGGAAACCGTCAGTATTGTGTGACAGTGCTCCCGTGTGTGACAGTGTATTGTGAGGAGACCATAGTCTGCTCACCACAGATAGGAAACCAACAAAGGCTAAGTGTGGATACCTCTAAAGTCCAACTTGGTGAACCAATGAGTTTCACTAAGGTTACTTACAAAGAGCAGATATGACTTGAAGACAGCTGCGTCAACAAAGCCCATCCTGGCATGGTGTCAACTTGCAAAAGCTGGAAACCTGGAGCTCACTGCACAACGGGTTGGAAACTCCCTTTTGGGCAGCTTAGGTGGTCTGAATCTCTTCAAGTAACTCTGCTGATTTCTGCTTTTGGTGGCTTGGATGGTCTCTGTTTCTTTCAGGAGGCTTAGCTGGTATAAACCTCTTCTAGGAAGCTCAGCTTGTCTGAGTGTCTCTTAGCAGTCCTTACTACTTATACATGTTTTTTAGGAAGAAGGAGCCTGATGTATCTGGTCAGTTTCAGGGACTTCCTGAAGCTTTTGGGTTGTTTACTTCCTGAGCCTTATGAGATTCCTTGCAGAGTGGAATATTTCATCTTCCCTTACAACATCCTGTTGTCTTGCCTTTCTAACAACCTGGATCTTAATGAGCGTCCTCTAAGGTCTAAGGGTTTAATCTCAGAGGAAGCTGTTTGAAATAGTCTGTTGGAAGATGATGCTCTGTCCAGAGATGACCTTTGATGCAAAGACAGATATGGAAACCAAGTTTCATATCAGTGCAGAAAAGGCAGTTATCATTTTAAAAACATTGCATACATTGTGACCTAATGAAATTATTTCCCCATTTGGCACACCTTGTGATCAGTCCAATTGTTTTGCTTTTTATTACCAAATAGTATTTTTGGTATGGGTTTAGAGTTTAGGTTACTCATTCTGATGAACAGTCTGTGGACTATTTCTAGTTTTTAATCTGTTACATATAGAACAATGATGGGGTTTCCAGTTTTTGTGTGAACATAATGGTTTCATTTCTTTGTGTTTAATGACTGCGAAGCAACTTGCTAGGTTATGAAGTAAGCATATATTTAGGTCTTTATTTTAGAAACCAACTGTTTCCCACGGCACCTGTAACATTTATGTAATATTTTATTTATACTTGTAGCATTCCATATTCATTTATTTTTCACTTTTGCTTTTATAGATATTTAGTGATATCTCATAGCAGTCAAAATTTGCACAATTTGCTAAGGATGCTAAATATATTTTCATGAGTTTATTTAATATTTGTATATCCTATGTTAGAAATATTTAATCATATCATCTGCATATTTTCTGGAAGTGGCTTCATTTTGTTTTCTGCTACATTCTGAAATTTTTTCAAATTTTAGATATAGGTACATATCAGCTTACAAATAGATTTTCACACTTGGCTTTATCATTCAATCTCTTATAGTAGAAACTTTTTCATATTTTTAAGTATGAAAATATTTTAAATTTTGTTAATTCTAACTTGTTTTTATTTTTAAATTTTTTCTCTTATGAATTATAGCACTGTATCAATCGAATAAATTTTCACCAAGTATTAAATACTGCAGATTTTAATCTATAATTTTTTCTAAAAGTTTTACAGTTTGGGATCAATTTTTGAACTCCGAGTAAGGATTAGATCAAGGTTCATACTGTTTCCGATGAGTATTTAATAATTCTACTACTGTACATGGAAAAGACTTTCTCCTTCCACTAACTTGCTTGTAGGCCCTTTTCAAAAAATTAATTGGGTGCATTTCTGTGGGCTCATTTTGGGTTATTCTGTACACCATCCTGTGTATCTATCCTGCCATGGGTACTATCCCTTTGGTTGTCTTAAAATCAAGTAAAGTGAATCCTCCCAGCTTATTTTTTAATATTTGCTTTAGGACTCAGTGGTTCTCAACCTTTTAAATGCTGCAACTCTTTAATACAGTTCATGTTTTCGTGACCCCCAACCACAAAATAATTTCCATTGCTACTTCATTGTTGTGGATGGCTACGGTGTAGCCCACCAAAGAAGACAAGGAGGCATTCTCATAGGTACAAATCCTGCCAGACCTCACCTCAGCAGAGGGAACCACTGTCACAGCAAGCTCCATACTGGTCAGTGGAACCCTGAGCCTCTCATCTCAAGGGTTCTATTGATAGCACGTGCAGATCATGAGCAATCAAGCATCTTTTTCATCAAGCTAACACCTTCATACAATACAGATGCCAAGACCTAGGCAGCCTTTTCCCCAACAGTGCACAAAACATCTATTTTAAACATAACTGGAAATAAATTTCTACACCATTTTCCTCTTTCTGTATAAGACAATAAAAATTTTTGATTTATTTTTACAAACACAGCTTGACCCTACACCAGCAAAACTATCTTCAGGAGGGACAATCACAAGGACAGGACCAAACAAAACCAAACATCTATCAAGCTTTTCACAATGTCTTTGGACAGCAGGAAAACTATCAATGTCCAATTATCTGGAATATACTCAGGACCTTCTGGGCTCCTCTAAAGGGCTTAAATCACTTCTCTGGCTCTGACCTTTGCAGCACACACAGCTTGTCCTTCAGGTTCTGGCTGGCTCCACTCCACTGTTGTTCCTGTTCTTGATGGTTATCCCATGGCACTGGCATCTCTAAAACTGCTGGAGTCCTTTGCTGCAACTGGGCTCTCCTGGCCTCTTACAGTGCCAAGCCTCAGCTGTTCTCCATGATCCCTTCATGCCTTCAAAACCAGCACCACCTGGGAGAGTCCTAAAGTACCAAGTTCGGCTACCAGCGTGAGACACAACCTCAGCTAGTCCTGGAAGACAGCTTCTGTGTGCTGACCCCGAGGAAACACTTTGCAGATTTTAAGATAGAATCTGGTTTTCAGGAAAAAAAAAACTTGTAAGTTCATGTTTGAGTCCGGAGTTTGGTAGAAGGTTCCAAAACTTTTTCATAATGCAGAAACCGTTAGTTATGATTATGTTAGCAAGTGTTTTCTCAGCATCATTGCAAGTGTTCCTTGTCTGCAAGAAGAGTTCTCTCTTAGGGGTGGAGTTCTCATCACTGTAGCAGATGTGTTATCAGGACCCCCTCACCAGAATCTGGTCCACTTGTACTCAGGTTTGCAGGAAAAAAACAAAACAAAACAAAAACAAAAAACTGTTCAGTTTAAATTAGACTTCTTGGCTCTGAGCCAGGGTTTCCACAACAACAGGGGTACCTGGGCTGGTGGGAAACATCTACTGCCAAAACATCATCCTGGCAGTTTGGTGTTCTTTTCCATCACTGCTACCAGGAAACATACACCCTTCTTCATAGACCTCAGACACATCTTGAGCTACACACACACACACACACACACACACACACACACACGCACGCTATCAGCAAACTCAGTTTGTAGAACAGTATGCTCTGGTTCCTATTTCCGATGCCCCTGCTGCTGCCAGAGGTGGGAGGGAGCATGACTAGCCTCTGAAGCCTGCTGTGTGCACATAGCCACACCATTTCTTTGGGCTTTGGGTCAGCTCCATTACCAGGAAAAGTGGTTAGAATCTTTCTAATGTTTTCAGGGACCTTGCCAATTTTTTTTTTTCAGTATCCTTTGTCTGTACATAGCTCTCTCTTTCTCTAGAGGCCTCTCTTTGTGGCTCTCACTTTTGAGCACTCTTTCTCACTTAAGTTTCACAGTCTTCTCTCCTCATAGAGGCTTATTTCATCCATCACTCTCCTCTTCCTTCAGGAGACTTCTACACAGTATCTTTTTGCATATATATAAACTCTCTGTCCTCTGGGAACTGCTCTGAGCATACTTTACCAGTCTCTGTGAGGCCTGAAGTTTCACATTTTTCCTTGTCTCCATGTTGGATGTAGCTGGTGTGATTTCAGGCCCCAAGTCGAGCACCACTTGTTGCAAATGGCTACTGTGTAGCTCACCAGAGAAGACAAGGAGGCATTCTCATAAGTACAAATCCAACCAGACCTCAGCAGAGGGAACCACTATCACGGCAAGTGCCATACTGGACAATGGAACCCTGAGCATCTCATCTCAGGAGTTTTTGTTGACCCCTAAGCTCCTCAGGTGTTCTATTGCTAGCACATCCAGATCATGAGCAATCAAACATCTTTTACCTAAGGCCAACACCTGCAGATAATACAAATGCCAAGGACTAGGCAGCCCTTTCCCCAACAGTGCACAAAACAACCATTTTAAACATAATTGGAAATAAATTTCGGCAACACTTCACCATTGTAATTTGCTAGTGTTATGAGTTATAATATAAATAGCTGATTTGCAGATGATCTTAGCAACACCTGTGAATGGGTCATTTTTACCACCGAAGGCGTCACGACCCACAGGTTGAGAATCTTTGTTAATAGGTTCTTTAGTTCTTTTGTTGATTTCTCCAAATTCCAAGATACTCATGTCTTTATCAAAACACACATCTTCCCGAGACCTGACAGCAACAGGGAACAGGTAGAGATCCTTTATAGTCTATACTGTAAGAGCACACTTGTACCTCATATGATTGAAAGGAATAAGGAGACTTGAGTCTCTGAACCATGAGAGCGCATTTGTACTTCCTACAGAGGAATCTGGATGTGCGCATTGTAAGTAGCCCAGCAAGTACATGTTGCTAACTGTTTGTTTGGAGTTAATCTTTAACCTAAAGGTAACCAGGACAACAACGATTGGGAGGAATCAAGACTCAGAGGCTAGCCTGTGGTGCATAAAACTCCCTGCACAGGGAGGGATGACAATGAGGGGAAAGTGCAAGAGGGAATAAAGAGAAATGCACTAGCATGATGAATCTCAAAGACAAGGTGAATCACCTAATCAAAGGGGCAACATTACCTTTTACTCTGGTTTCTCATAAACCGTGCTGTTGGGAGATGGCTGGAGGAAGTCGTGCTTCTCTGCCAGGTTGCCAATCTTCTCAGAGAAGCACAGATCTTGTCTGCTCATTGGCTTCTGTAATGACAAGCAGCAGGGAGTTCTGTGCTGGTTATAATTGGAACAAGGCAAGATGTCTATGTCTTTGTCCTCACTCTGCTGCTGCTTTAAACACGGAGCTATAGGTCCCAGTCAGTGCATAATAAAGGAGAGAAAGGACATAAAAGTCAAACAGATTAGGGATGGAGAAATGAGACTGACTTTATAGATGACACGATTGTCTGTGTACACAAGACCCAATGACTCTACAAACAAGCAAAAAATAAACCACTAGAGCTACAGAAAGACTTCATTCAGCAAGGTCTCAGGCTGTAATATCACACTGATGCAGCAAACTCCTGTGCCAACTTAGGGAGAGATGAAATCTTCATGGGGGTCGATCAGTCTGGGATTACATCTGATTCAGATACATATTCACCAGTGTTCTGTAGTTTTTAGCATATTTATCATATATATATATATATATTCTCTTTTTCTTTTAATAGCCGTAAGAAGTGTTATGCTTTAAATACTGGTTTTAAAGTGTTCATTTCTGGTATATAGATTTAAAATTAATTTTTGTAAATTTGTCTTATATTCCACAACCTTGCTAAACTCATATTAGCTCTAGTTTTGGGACTGCTTTGTAAATTCCTTGTGATGCTTCCATTCACGAGACACTCATTCCGTGTGTAAGTGAGAGAATCTTCGTCACATTTTCTAATGTCTATGGTCTTGTCCTTTGCTTTACTTTATTGCTCTGATCATAACACATGGTGCTATGTTGAAAGAAGGAGCGAGTGGATATCTCCCCTTGTTCTTAATCTCAGCAAGGACACATTGCATCTTATCAGACACAGCAGGGTTTTCTTGGGTGTTGAGGGTGGTAGTATTCTCTGGTGGAAAAAAGCAGGTTTAACATTGTAATGTACTCATCACCATAACGTACAATATTGAATCTTTCTTTCTAATGACAACCTCCTATCTTGGCATAAATATATCAGTTGCTGGCCTAAGTTCCATGGTAGAGCCATCACCTGGTCATATGAGGACATTCTCGGGAACACACACACACACACACACACACACACACACTCTCACACATACACACACACACTGACACACACACACGCATACACACACACCAGGTGCATTTAAAACACTTAGAAAAGTAATACAAAAAACTTTGTACTTTGAGAAAATTTTTATTACGACTACATTACTTATAATTAGATTTTACCTTGTGATTGTATGAAAATCAGTGCTCCCATTAATAACTGCTTCCGAGACAACCTTAGTCCCTTCTCTTGGGTTTGATTTTGTTTTTTAGCCCATACGATACATTTCTCATCCTCAGGAAAATAAATAACAGCAAATTCTGTTTGACCTTTACAATTATGTTTAATGTAAAATTAAAAACATATAATCATTTTCCCAATAATCTAGCTCTTATCTGATTGCTAATATACAGTGGATATTGTGGGACCTTTTCAATATCATTTTATCCGTGAAATATGACCCTTCAATATGTTGGCTTAGGCAGCGTTAGGGCATTTGAAACGGGTGTGATCATGAACTAGACACACAGGTGCCACGTGAATTCCTTGGGAAATATGGCCCAGGGCTGCCCATCTGACCATCTGCTGAAGGATCTCTGCACTGAAGATATCCTACAGGGGAGGATTGGCTTTCTTTGTTCCTCAAGGGTCAATAAAATCTGGGTCTGTCCATGGACTTGTCAACGTGCATGTGAAAGCGTAAAGTAAGTCCGTCGATATATTGAGAAGCCATGGGGGACATTCTCTAATATGTCAGGACTTGTGTTAACAAGTGACACACAAGAGGCCCAAGAACCGGAAGTCATAGTTGAGTAAGATTCTGTTGCTTCTCTTTGTCCTTCTGTGCTACATCTTTTCAGCCAGCAGGTGGCAGTATGAGCTTATGAAAAATACAGTAACAGGCATGGCTGTAAGGGACCTGGGCTTTTTAAGGGGGTGTTCCCCAAAGCTAATTCCAAACGTATGTTGAATATTCTGCTCATCTGAATTAGCTTTTCATTTGGACATCAGGGTAACTGCTCTTTTAGTTGGTACTCTAAGCTGGTGAGGTGTCACATATTGTTTGAGCATAACAAATTTAAACCATAGATGCTGTCTGGACTCAAATTTCCTAATGCCACCCTCTCTTAGTCACATTTGGGCACGTTGAGTGCAATCTCTGCTTTGCCTTATCTTCTTATTGGATGAACAAGTCTGAAATTCTTGTTATTTACTTCCACTTAGATGTCTTGCGCTAGCCTATGATTAACACATTAAAAACAGAGAGTGCCGTGCTAGAGTCGACCTCTACTGGTTAACTGAACCAACTGATGAACTGATGTTGCAAGCTGGTTGACTTCAGATGGCTGGTTTGCAACTGGCTGCAGCGGAAGCACTTGCAATAGATATATTTATTGTTACAGAGCAATACCCCTCCCTGCTTTAACTGGCTGTGAAATACCAATAGTCCACTGATCCAGACATGCTTCCATTCTCCCTTAACAATGCCCCCTTTCCATGGGCAGCATCCCATAAATGTACAAAAACCTCCCATTAACTTGCTCTACAAAGCCCAGTCTAAATCCACCTGACCCCTCGGTGATACCGAATTTAACCACTTTGCCTCAATCACCTCTTTTTCCCAAATCCTTTTCTTATCTCACAAGGTTAAGTAGACTTACTCCTCAGTGTATGTTTCTCAAATGTGGAGTGACTAGACAGTGCTATGTGTTCCCGGAGAGCTTTGAGCCCTATGTCTGGGACGGTGTGGTGACCTTAGTGGCCGTAGTAGGTCTTGACACATAGAAAACACTCACTGAATGCCTGTGGCTTTGGTTTCTTGCTGCAGAATGACTTCCCAGGTCTGATATATCCTACCATCAGACTCTAACCGACTTAATAATATTATTTCTCATTTTTATGCGTCTCGTGATGTTGGATGCATTTTCCTGGACAATGATCTCGGTGCGCCCCTGCCTTCCTCAAATCCTCTCCACCTCCATCCTTCTCCATCTTCAGCAAGCAGTCTTTGTTTTCTCCAAGATCCAGCTCCAAGTGGCATTTTCTCTACGGGACTATTTTCTCCACAACCTCCCAACACTGTCCCTCTAAGTAATCTGATCTTGCCACACTCCGAGACTTTAAATTTGTCCATCAGCTTCTAGGGGTTCCATTAACAGGGGAAACCAAACCAATCCACTGTGGTTGACAAGACCGCAGTGAGGAATGCTGGAGTTCCTGAGGAATATTCTGAGTCTTGCCAAAGTACCTTCCTTATTCAGACCAAACAGGATCGTGATGGATGGATAGAGATTTCGGATGTGGGACATTCTGATGCAGGGCAGGCAAGTCTGTGGAGGCCTAGTTCTATTTAAAGTGGTTGTCTCTTTGGCAGCACTCCCTGGAGGCTAGCATGGACTGTTTGTGCTCTGGTCCCTATCAAAGGTACCCTTGACATCCAGCCGGTCAGGTTTGTTAGCTTCCCTCATAAAACCATGTTTGGAGAGATATCTCTTGGGAGAAAATTTTGGTTTGAAACTGGAAGAAAGGGAGCTTGAAACTTAAATTGGAAGTGAGATATATCAAGGTGGGGAAGGTAGTGAATTTGGAGAGGAAAATGTCTTGTGAGAGCATAAAAATAGTGGGTCTTGAGGTGACATCTGAGGCGCTTGGCTGCTAAGCCTCTCATTAGCTGACTTCCTGTGTCCTGTTAGGTTGGCCTTTCTGGGGCGGGTTGCAGTCTTTGATGCTTCTCTCTGGCTGCTCTTACCGCTCAGGCTACAGATTCCAGGACAAGCGAGGAAGTTTTGTTTTGGGAAAGCTGACCTGGCAATCACTTCTCAAGAACTCATTGAACCCCTCTTATGGGCCAGGAACAGTGGTGGATGTGAGACACTGCGTATGGTGGAGACAGACAAATATAAACTCTGTGCCCTTTTGTTGGTGGCAGTTTGGGTTAAGTGGATGATTTTCATTTGCCTGGGAAGCCAGACAGATTTAAGGTGAATGAGCAATTTTTTTTCCCCAGTAGGAAGGGAACACTGCAGAGCCATTGGTAAGCTTTGCTTCTGAGACATTGTGAGCCCCTGAGTATCAGCATGGCTTCAGAACACTCAACACATGGCATAGGGGAGCCCCAACAAGTTAGCATTTGTGTAGAAATCAGACCTATTTATCACCCGTTCTTTTCCTTTCATTAATCTTGCCAGGTTCAATATTTCTCTTTCTGTCCCTCTCAGATTGTCTCATCAAGGATTATTTAATGTTTTTTTAAAAGATGTATTTACTTTTATTTTACCTGTATGAAAGTTTTGCCTAGATGTTTGTGCATGTAGTGCCCAGAGAGGCCAGAAGAGGGCACTGGATTCCACAGAACTGGGAGAACAGGTGGTTGTGAGCCCCTGTGTGAATCACTGGGAATCTAACTGGGTTCCTCTGCGTAAGCTGCAAGTGCCTTTAACTATTGAGCCATCTCTTTAGAGTCTCAATATATGTCTTACAATTTTAAATTGTGAATTCGTCGAAAGTCTCGTCCACAGAAATTCTCCTCAGCCTGGCTCAGAAATACACTTCTCCAAAGAAATGTCCACAATGTTTTAAGCCAAGTGGCCTGTTGTGGTACCTTTAGTTGTAGATAATATTTTAGTTAAGATTAGTCTCTTACTTGTTTGCCATCCCCAGCTTCCACCCCCCACAGGAGGTTCCTGTTATTTGTTGATTGAGGGTCTGTGTGAAAACAGGAAGAAAACACCTGGGGATTGCGGGGTGGAGCAAGAAGGGAGTGGGGAGTAGGAGGTGGAGGACATAGGAGCTGAACGGGAGAACAGAGAGGAGAGGATGGGTGAAGAAGCCTTAGAGTGAGCTCTCGGCCTAGCTGCCCAGGTATAGAATTCCCTGAGATTTGACATGGGTTGTGATTAATAAAAGCATTGGAAAATTCAACGCAGGACTCTCAGTTAAGCGCCATAACTTTAACAGTGGCCTGTAGATTATTGTATTTTAGGAGTAACATTTCTATTAATCCCTTGGCTCGGGCTTCTTAGACCACATAGGTAGTACTATTTCAAACCTCAAACTGCCTTGTGGGAAGACTCATGATTATAGTCTTTTTTCCTCTCTAGACCAAGCAATAGTTCTCTTTATACTTGTGGGATAGGTATGCTAGCTTGTTTTATTCCCCATGAAGATGTGGTAAAGTAGTTCTGGCTTTACTGAAGGATGGCCATGGGGTGGTGGCCAGAATTTCATTTTCACCTGTTAGTCTTACAGTTTCTTATCTCTACTCACAGAAGTTAAGAGCCCAGGTCCTGGTTACCTTCCCTCTAAGGGTAGCCCCAGTGTTAACTGGCACTTCATTATTTGAGGGTGCTGTAGAAATCCCATTATTCTTGAGAGCTCAGCAATGGATTTTTGTTCAACAATAATAAAAAAATATTGATCATATTTCATCTGGCATATCTAGACTTGAAGTGTGAACCTGTTCAATTCATCTAAAGCTCCGAGAAGGGAGTCCACCCAGAAGATGTGTAGTGCTAAAATGGCCCTTAACTCACCCCACTCAGCAACAGAGTAGTGACATATGTTCTACTCTAGTTACTGGACCTTTCAGAGATTCAGACATACAAGATGGAGTCCCTCCTGAGCTTCCCATGGCAGAAACAAATATTCTACCTTAGGCACAACCCACATCACAAGATTTACAGAGCGAATAAGATCATTTTCCTTGACTTTCTGTATAATCACTTGAATCATTTGCATCTACTAAGCTATCCCACCACCTCCTTTAGAGAGACCTTGCTCTCTCCTGCAAATCATTCAAGGACTTGGCCAAATTGTTCTTTACAAAAGGAGTTTGAAATCCTTCAGGAAATTTCAGTCTGTGCTGCCTGACATCACTGCTGAATAAGGGTCCTTCTGGGTTTGGGGACAGCATTTGGTGTTCCCTTTTCATTCTTGGGGTAGCCTCATTCAGACATCAAGGTTATACCTTTTTTTAGGTCATTTCAGATTTCCAGCTATTGTACTTTAAGGCTATGTCAGTGTAGCTGCTCCCAAGGGTCTTTTGGGCTCAGCCAATCACTGTGCCAAAGAAGCTCTAACTAACTCGTATTCACTTGCCTTCATGAATGGTGAGTTTAGATTTCAAATATTTCTGTGAAAATGAAGCTTCTCCCATCCTTTGTACTTCTTTCTTAATACTAATACTAAGTATATCCATGATATAATATATCATGGATACAGTGCTTTACCATTCCACAATGGTTTCCCCATGTGGGCAGCAATGGAGCCCAGAGGAAAATGACTTTCCCCAAAGAATTCTAAGAATTGGAAACAGAAACTTAACAGAGTACCACCATGTCTTCGGACCCAAAACCTTGCCACACAGTAAGCAGTTAGGCGTAAAAATCCAAATTCCTCTTTTGTATCTGCCCACATCCTCGCCCATCCAATTGTGGTTTCCCACGGAAGTTCTACAGTTCTGAACTAATCAGTCTTTACTTTGAAGGTGTCAGCAGTATTAAACACACCAATGGTTCCCTAGGGTGCTCCCTAGACACCCCCAAAGTATCCTCAAGGAATGCAAAATCTCAGACCCTACTCCAGACCTGCAGACCTCTATTGGGGAGGTTGTGAACACTCATCTTTCTTTTAGCAACTGTACAAGGATTCAGGAGGACACTTAAGTCTGAAAAGCCCTTCCAATTCAAAGAGCATCTTATCTATGAAGCTCTCTGGATGCAGTGCCTATGGATAAAGGTCTATAAAGTGCTCTGCAATTTGAGAAATACAGTTAATTCTCTAAGAAATGAAAATACTAAATAGAACCAACATTAATTTCTTCTTATGCAGAGTAAAAAACAATATGTTGATTAGTCAAGTAATTTGAATCCTTAAAATGATCTGGAGAGTGTGTGTAAAGCCTTTGAAAGTCCGCACACGCTTGGTTCTTGTCACTTAGGTCTTCATTCAGCCTCTTTGACTGCAACTCTGCAGATGTAGGTTTAAAATGTGGGGATGACAACACAGACATTCCAGAGCCATCTTCAGATGACCATAAGATGCCAGTGTAATCTAAGAGAAAGAGAAAATAATGCTATTGCATGGGTTTTTAGTGAGATGTCTTTAAAACATTAAAAGCACCTCCGAAATGATATGCCATCTTATCTGTCTTTTGTGATAGTGTTGTGTTTTATTTTTATTTCTTTTTAAAAGAAAGATTAATTTATTTATCTTATGTGTATTAATATTAGTGTCTTATTTCATAGATGCATGCTTACCAAGTGCATGTCTGGTGCCTGCAGAAGTCAGAAGAGGGTGTCAGATCTGGAACTGGAGTTACAGATAGTTGTGAGTTGCCATGTGGGTTCTGGGAATCAAGACCCATGGGAATCAGAACCACGGGGTTCTGGTCCTCTGCCAGAGCAACAAGAGCTCTTAACCACTGAGCCATTTCTCTGGCTCCTTATTTCTATCCTTTTGTTCCTGTTCTCTTCTCTATGTGTTTGCTAAAGTAATCAGTTTAAATGTTTCTGTAACATAAAGTGGGAAATAACACCGGCAATGAGAGAGCATTAACCGACTGCTTGTGTCAGCTTCTATGTTTGTGTCTCACAGGTAATAAAATGATTATAATAATCCATTAAATGCAATACTGAATTCTATACATTGATTCCCAAGACATTTGCTATTGTTTTCTTCTACAGATGTGTAAACTGAAGTTTAGAAAGCATTGTTTCTATCCTCATATACTGGTTACTGTGGACCCAAAATGTAAATGGAAGTCTTTGCCAATCTAGGAACTAATGCGTTTTCCCATAATGCTACACTGACTCTCTGAGAAGCAGCAGTAATCGTGACTATTGGTTTTGGCCAGCTTTTATCATGCAGAGTGTATTGGTACCCTTAACTATACTTTATAGTTCTGGAAATTTGTGAATTGAGTTGCCCTTCCTGCCAGTGCGTGTAGGCACACACTCAATACAGTTATTTCTAAGGTATGAGAAGTCCAGATTTGCTATATTTGAGCTGAACTTCAAAAACTAATATTTATGGGGAAAGTTTCGTATAAGAAAGTCTATTTTGGGAATTTAATAATCCCAGTTCTCTTGTAAGACTTAAAGTGCAACGAGCCCCATCCGTGTTTTGGCCTCGGTTGCTTAGAAGCAGTCTATGGCCAGTGTATGACTTGTCAACTGTACAACTGCCTCCTAAAAATAGTATTTATTGCCTGATCGTAAGCCCACGTGATGGATTAACCCACAGACACTATTAACACTCAATAATCTATTATTGGTACCTCAACTGGGGCAAGCACATTAGGAACAGGGGAGTTCCTAAACACTCCTTCCATCCTCAAGATCTGAGGATAGAAGCCAATTAAGATGCTCTAAAACATACAATTCACTCGGTAATCTTGTTGTCCCAGCAAATAAGGACTTCCATTTTTCATGAGGAAGTTATGAGGTACTTATGAGGAAGTTAATAGGTATCTTCAAATGCAGGAAAGTGTTCTTGAGATAGTGAGAAGTGACAAAATGGTTATTAAATGCACGTCATCCAACCATTAAAAATAATATATGCTAAACAATCTGTATGGATATACAAACCAGCATGAGACAGAGTGGTGCTATCCCATTGGAATATGAGACTTCTATAAAGTCTAAAACTTTTAGGAGTGTCACTAAAAAGGAGCAATAGGTAAAATTAATTACAGTGGTTTACTGATGTATCATTTTATACGAACATACTATATTTATAATTGTTTTATTCATACTTAAATATAGTCTACCACTAACAGTGTTTTTTATGTTAGTGCTATATTCTGTATGTTAGTGATAGATTTAATGTAACTCAATATTATTATTTCAATATGTAATCAGCATGAACTTATTAATATTTTTATGTATTTTAAAGTAATTCAGCCTGGAAGTTTGGCACTACTTTGCATTTATAGCACATCTCAATATGAACACAAAAATTTCATGAAAACTATTTGACACACACTTAGAATTTTATAAGATATTATAGGAAAATGTATTAGAATCCCAATGTTATCCTAACTTTGCACAAAACTTTTTCAACAATCTAGTTATGACCTTTTTTTGTTTTGTTTTTGTGAGACAGGGTTTCTCTGTTGTAACTCTGGCTGTCCTGGAACTCACTCTGTAAACCAGGTTGTCCTCGAACTCACAGAGGTTCACCTGCCTTTACCTCTCAAGTGCTGGGATTAGAGGCATATGCCACCACCACCCAGCTAGATACAACCTTTAAAGTTTATAGCTTAATGAACTACAGATATATATGTTTAATAACTCATGTCATGAGTTATGATAGATTCACTTCAAGTGCTCCTGGGGAGTATTTGAAATAGTGCAGAAAAAAGTATTTCCTTGTAATCTCAAATTGAATACTGACCAACCTCCAAGAATGCTCTTCCCTACTCCTGAAGCTTGACTTGCCCCAACACCTCTGTCTGTTGCCAGGCTCTTTTCTGCATTGGGATTGCTCAGGGCAACGTCACAGACATCATCATACAATCCCCAGGACACCACGTACTCTGCTGTGTACCATTACCAGGTCAGATGACCTCCTTTCCTAATTCCTGGTCTGGCATGTGGGATACCCAACACCTTCAACACCAGGCTTCTCTCTCCATCAGCTTCTATTCTGATGGGCTTTACAAGGTTGCTTCAACCTGTTTCCAGATCTACCTGGGACTGGAGCAGATGACCGCATGTTCTCTGCAGAGAATTTTCTCCAGAAAAGTTCCTTATAAGCATGTGGTGCTTCAGTAACTCTGAGATCATAGTCTGAGAAAATGTCTCATCCTCATGACAAGATAGGCCTCGGGGTCGGACCCAAAATATTAGTCCTCCTCCATTAATCTATCACTATTAAAAGTGAAAAGTAATTTATTAAATCTTGAAAATAGGTTGTGAAATCTTCTTTCTGGAATTAGAGAAGAGACACCATTCTATCACAATGTACAAGATAAGGAAAGGATTTTTACTGATGTATAATCGTGGATTCTGCTTCAAAATCAAAGTAACCCAGTGACCAGCAGACCAGAGATATGACCTTGATGACAGGTGAGAAAAGTCAGAGGCTTGAAATGTTCCATCCCAGTGGGCGAAATCTTCAGTTGCCAAGGTCATAGACTCAGGTGTACAAATGCAAGGAGTGAGAGTCGAGTAGAACGCTGTCTGGATCTGGAGAATAAAAACACTGCCTTACTTAGGGAATCCTCCACGATTAAGATTTGCTTTGGTCAAATCAGACCTCGAAGGGAGCAACACGTCAAGGACATAAGCTTTCCTGGGATGGACTCAGAGATACTTCACTGGAACCTCATCTCAGGAAGGTCAGACATCTGAGGGAGAAAGCCTCGAGGCTCAGTGAAGGGAGACTTGAGCAAGGAGCCAGAATGGGAGCCACAAAGGCCTCTTGGAGAACATGAGAGAGTGAGTTGAAATGGCAGAGCTGGAGGTGGGCTCCATAGCTCTGAGAAACTAGCTGGCTCTTCAAAAGGCTTTCCCTCATCAGGGTGTGTCCTACCAGCCCACCAACTACATCCGTCTCATTAAGCCTCCAACATGCTATGTCCCCTCATTCCTCCATCAATACTTGGGTTCCTTGCTTTTGCCCAGCTACAGTCACACGCTCTTTGACCTTTGGGACAATACTAGACATGTAATTTCTGTTGTTTTTTTGTTTTTGTTTTTTCATTTTTTTGCAAGGATGTGTTATCAGTTGCCCATCATGGGTGCATTTTTTTTTTTTAATCTCATTTATAGTTCCTGAATCAAGCATCCTTTGAGGTTCTCTGCTGGGCAGAACATGCACAGGTCCTAGCGCCTATGAGCTCTTTAGAGATGCACACAAGTGTATGAGTGTTCATTATATGTGTGTGTGTGTGTGTGTGTGTGTGTGTTTAGAGTCAAAATAACAGGAAAAAATGAGAAAGTTGAAAAATCAATGGCTCAGCCAAAAACCTACAAACATAACACTGTATCAACTATACTAATTGTCAACTTTAGTACCCATATAAATTTTGTTGCCTTTTAAAATTCTTTTGGAAGCTGCTGAAATTCCTCATTTAGAAAGAGTTTCTAAGCATACATGATAATAGCTTGCAAATTATAGTCAACAGAAATCAAACGCTACTTGGAGCCAATTAATTTCCAAAGCAAAATCATAAACATCTGTACTGGGCAGCTTCAAGTCAACTTGACACAAACTGAAGTCATCTAAGAGGAGGGAATCTCAATAAGAAAATGCTTCTGTAAGATGGAATTGTAGACAAGTCTGTGGGTTATTTTCTTAATTAGTGATCGATGGGAGAGGGCCCAGCCCACTGTGGGTAGTGCCACCCTGGGTTCTATAAGAAATCAGGTTGAACAAGCAATGAGGAGCAAGCCAGTCAATAGGCAGCACCCCTCCATAGCCTCTGCATTGGTGCCTGACTCCAGGTTCCTGTTCTGTTTGAGTTTCTGCCCTGACTTCCTTCAGTGATGAACTATGGATGTGGAAACATAAGCCAAATAAATCCTTCTCTTTCCAACTTGCTTTTGGTCGTGGTGTTTTACCATAACAATAGCAACTCAACATCCTTTCAAAAAAACTGCCGCCAGAATTATATTTAATGTGGAAAGAAGGTTTGTTTTGATGTTTTATATAATGGAGAGGGGAATTTCCATAATAAGAATATTCAAGGCCTACTAAGGTCTCAAATAATCCCTCAAAACCCATTTCCATCCAGCTCATATTAGGCTCTTCCTTCCTGTGGGTAGGGTAATTCTACCTGGTAAACAAGAAGGCACTCTAGAAAGAGTCAATGAACTATTTCTTGACATATTAATTTGGCTGGCAGTGAGAATTTTGGCCCACAGATCCTTTCCATTATTTGAATATGCAAATATTCTTGTTCTTGGAAAGATTACTGGAAATGACGAATTGGTCTGGTGCCAAGTAGACTGATGGTGTATCAAAAGATACAGCTATGTTCCATCCTTTCACACATGGGCCTGAATGGAGGGATAGGATTACATTCAGAATGAAAGACTTAATTTAGAAATTGAAATGTGTAGGAACCTTTAAAAGGCTCTACCTGGCATGGTTTAAGTGGTAAATGTGTTTGAATACTTGGATCTCTACCTGGTGGTGCTGTTTGGAGGTGATGAAATGTTTGGAGGCGGAGCTTTGCTGAAGGAAATACCTCACTAGGGGCGGGCTTTGAAGTTTCATAGCCTGGTCTCCTCTTCCTCTTCTCTCTCTTTTTCCTGATTACCAATGTATTATATACCACCAATGTACTGCCACTGTGCCTTCCCTACAATTGAGAGGACCACCGGGGCACCCCCTTGTGATGGGGCCCTGACCTTGGCTCTTCAGGACTCCCCGGTTATTCTTGGAAAGCCCTAAAACCAGCTGCTGGCCAATTAGAGCTTTCTGCATGTCTCTCATGAGCCCCACTTTCCAGCGTACCCCTCACTTCCCTGCCAATCCAGTAAAGACTCATGCTCAGATCCCGACCAATTGGAGCAACTACTGTTTCACTTCAAAACTCCCATGCATTTGGGGCTGCCATGATTTTTTTTAATTGATCTGCCCCGGCATGTCAGTATATAGCCTGTGGAAAATAAACTGCTTTAACTTTAAAAGGGCCACATGTTTCTCTCAGTGTCTACTAGAGCTATTTCGAGGACCCAACACCATGATGTATTCCCTAAGGAACTGGAGACCAAAATAAAGCAGTTTCTCCTCTTACACGCGTTTGTCAGTTTTGTGTAATGACAGCAACAGAAGAGAGAACTGCGACAACCATATAAACGTTTTAGTTTGTGGAAGGCTATATTGAAGATGATCTTACCGATTAGATTTTATGAATTGGTAGATGAAATTACTGTTCCCAATTCTTCATTCCCTCTCCTGCTAGAGCATCATACATTTCCATGCATTAATGCGACCTTCAGAGGCCTGCTTCTGCAAAATACACTTCCTGCCCCATACTACTTGGTCACGTGACTTGTTTCTGTCAATGGAAATACATGGACGGCACACCCAAGCGTTAGCACCGTGGACGATGATACTCTTGGCTCTCACTCCCTGACTCAGAGGCATGTTGTGTCCCAAATAGGATTTACACTGGAACCTGGAATGAGAAGGTACACAGAACAAAGCCATGGTAGTGGAACACCAGCTAACAGGTAAATGTGTGAAAATAAATGTTTTTCGAGCTACTGAAATGTAGGCATTGCATTAGGAAAACCGAACAATACTGATTGTCATGAGGAAAACTCATCTCAGTGAGAGGACTGTTCTCAGAGTGCTTTATTGATGTGATTGAAGAACAGTTTCATATCAAGTGTCAGTCAGGACAACTAGATGCTGAGTCTTCCCAGAATAGTTTCCTACAAGCGTTGTACTCTAAAGCAGCGCCTGAATGGAAGTAGCATTTTTAACAAAAGGGTAATCCTTGCGGAACGTGTGTCACAATGCCATGGGCCTCACTTCAGGATGCTGGGAGTGAGATCATGGAGGTATTTTAGAGGTCAGTAAAGTTACTTACTGGTCCCTAGTGACACCTTCTGGGATTTACAGATGCAGGCATTTTGTATTTTCAATTACGAATGTGACATTTTCCTTTTTGCCAATTTTGCTAGAGTTAAGGATTCTTTCATAAGGAAAGATCCACACTTCATAGAAAATCAGTGTTAAATAAATCAGCTCATTTCCCAATAGCCCAATTTAGCACGATATTTATTCCTACATGGTGTGATCCTGTTTCCTTCTCTGAGCTCTCAATAAAGTAATTACCTTGACTCAGAAAAATATAATCATTTTGAACATTTCCGCATTACCATATTATATATATTTCTTCCCTAATTTATCTTACCATATGTCCTTCATTCTGAAGTGATTTGTTTGCCTACTATATGTCAAGTTCCATTTTATACACTTCATGCATAAGGGAGAACAAGAGAAAACACGTCCTGTTCTCTTAGATTTAACATCCTTACAAACTCTTAGGACAATGTCTGCCTGGGTAGAGGATCTGGGAAGGTCATGAGGCAAGACTGAGCTTAGAACAATGGTTGGGCCCAAAGCAGACCCAACACCCAAAGTGTTGGCAGCTGCAGTTTGGTCAGGGAGTGGAGTCTAGATCAGAGTTCCCGTGAGCCATACTGCAGTAGTACGCTGCTGTGGCATCTCACCAAGGACAGCAAGGAATCATATTCATAGGTGCAAACCCTGCCAGACCTCAACAGAGGGAACCATTATCATGGGCAGTTCCATACTGGACAGTGGAACCCTGAGCATCTCATCTCAGGGGTTTGTATTGATCCCTAATCTTCTCAGGTGTTCTATTGATAGCACGTGCAGATCATGAGCAATCAAACATCTTTTTTATAAAGCCAACACCTGCAGACCATACGAATGCCAAGGACTGGGCAGCCCTTTTCCCAACAGTGCACAAAACAACCATTTTAAACATAACTAAAAATAAGCTTCTATACCACCATACTGTCTTATTCACTGCTCCATTGCTGTGAATGTTGCTTTAACAGCAGACGCGGATTGGTTATAGATGTGCTTTCTGAATACAAGAGTGAACACTAAAAACGATTTAAAGATATAATTGGTGTTCTAAGAAAAGAGAGAAAACTGAACCATGTAGGGTACTCAATGGATGCCACAACAGACAAAATATGTTGATGACAAGAGAGGAAAGAACAAGGGTGGAAAACACTAAGAGCTTCAAACTTTGTAGATAATAGCTGTTATGCCAACAGTCCCTTTAAAAAATCAGTTACCTCAAGACACTAAAAGAATGTCAGAAGTTGATTAAAAAAGAACCAAGACTCAACTCTCTGTTGTCCACAAGAACTCAACTTCAAATGGGTTAGGTTCTGACAGGGCCATAGTAGGGGAAGCCCTGCCAAAGCGGTTTCTTCTGTACCGAGCTTTGTTAAGAAAAATAGAATACTGTGCTCTGTTTATTTTAACATGACCTCTTTCCTTCACTCCCTTCCTGGACCCAGGGGTAATTTTTCTCTAGCGTTCACTGTGGAGACACGGTAGAGCTCCTATGGGCACAAAGTGGTTCGGGAAGGTCAGCAGATTCCTGGTTCTAGGACTACTGAGTTTCCAAAGCAGAGTTAAAAATATCTGTATGTGGGTGAGAGGGAAGCATGAATAATGGAGAGTTTCCACCTTGGGTAGCAAGTATATTAATACTGCTATTAATAGACACACAGGATCACTTGGGCACCCTGGTTTTGAGGGAAATTATGATGCTTAGTGTCAGTAGTAATAAGACTAGCAGTTTTTTTTTTTTCTTAAAATCAAGTGTGAGTCATCTAAGCATGTTTCAGTGGAATAACAACAAAAAGAAAAACATCTTCTATCTCCTTAAAAACTCTCTTCACATAGCTGGTCCACAGACCTAGTTCTTTGCTAGATACACCCAATGATGCTTCCAGTCAAGGGGCTCCCAGTGGAGCCTTTTGGCTGTAGCTTCTGGCAATTGCAACTTCCAAGAGTTTCTTTCCAACAGTGGTAACCATGTGTCGCCATAGCTGTAGCTTCCAGGGGCCACTCCCTTTGGCCCATACCTTTACCAACCGTACCTCCCAGCAGCTCTCTGCTGAGCATGCTTCTCTGAAAGGTCACCACTTGCTCCTGACTCCTGTGCCCCTGGAACATCAATAGACTGTGAAAAACTTGACTTTATAGACCCTCTCCATAACTTGGGCAGAAAACTTGCTTAGATAGAGTTTGAGAGACTGAAAAAGTATTTTCTATTCATGTGTTGGCCAGCAAAGCAATTTTTTTATCTATGAGAGGTCACCAAACAGCCATGTCTAGACAGTACAAGAGAAAAAAACAATAATGCAATAGAGAGAAAATGGACATTCCTGACAAAGCGTTTGAAAGTCATCGAGAGCTGGGTACGTGAAGCGTGAATGGACATGTGTGCTATTATTTAGCGTCATATTTCCAGTTATTTTTCTGACTTGCTTCTGTTGTTCTCTAAGGGACCAAGGTCAAACCCGATGCCACACTCTAAGCTGCTAAGGTCACACCAGAAAGCTGGTCATTCTCTCTCTCAAATATCCCAATTTAGGGAACTGCGGTGTTGGCCAGTTCCCCCACATGGCTGTCTCTCACACCACATCCTGACATTGTGGCATCTACGTCAACAGTATTCTGGGAAATGCCCCAGACCTCCCAGAGCCCCTTAATGTAAATATGTAAACCTGCCCAATGACCTTGGCTTAAAAATTATGGAGGATATGAAACAATTTCTGTACTGAGACTCATCAGTCCGGATGATGGGTTAAGTTCAACAACACGAATAAGGGGCTGATGAGATGGCGTAGAGGGTAAGAGCACCTGATGACTTCAGTTCAATCCCGGGAACCCATAGTGGAAGGAGAGAACTGACTTTTAAAATTTGTTCTCTAACCTTCACACACATACCACAGCATGCACACACCCATAATCTAAATAATAATAATAATAATAATAATAATAATAATAATAATAATAATAATAATAATAACCAACTTTAAAAATGCAAATGAGCAAGATAAAAAGCAGTCAAATGTTGTTGAGGGCACTTTCTAAGAGCTTGAACTGAATGTCGTTTTCAGTGTTCAGTGGCCCTCTCTGCAGAGGGTATAACAAACACGGAGCCCAGCTGACACACGCTGGAAAGAATTTAGCTAGGGAGGAATTCAGATTGTGATGAAAAGGGAGTTTTGCCTGTTCACATTAAAAAAAAAAAATCATCATCCCTCTGGAATGACATAAAAGAACATTTTTTGAAAAATGAAGACAATAGAAGTTTATCTTTAACTTTTTTTTTATGATAGATGTTTCAGGTTTAGAGAACTTCAGTCGCAAACACAGAATGGGTCAGTTGCACTGAACTTTAAAAATGAACACAAATCAACATTGCCAAAAGCGGATGAAGATTTATAGGTTTGAACTGTGGACCAAAATTTCCCAATACAAATTGCTTTTTAGATTCTTGAGTCACACGTGGTTTATATTAGATCTATCTCTGCTTCCCAAGTTCAAATTGCTTTGTGCAGCACCCAACACACTGACAGTTAAATTGGAGTGCTTTGTGGGTGACTTGTCCAAGGGTTGTGGTAGATCTGAATTCGCTTGAAAACACAGGGTAATGAATAAAGACAATGCTCAACCAATTGTTCTCAAGATCCTTGTTTTCTTTATAACATCTTGGGTGAAAAATAGAAGAGTAATAGTTTCTTTATCACCCAACCATTGCAGAGGAAGGACTTCAACGCTCTGTGAGTCACTTAAGTCTGTTTTCTTTGTATAAAAGTATGTTTATACAGACCATTTTTAATAATTGTATTTATAAACATGTGAGTACCGATGATTGAAAACACCGCTTCACTTGGCTCTCGCTCCAGGATGCCTTCTAGCTTTGGTTTTGTTAGTTTTTTGATACTGTTTTTTTTTAATTAGATAAAAACAAAGTAGACAAGAACCATTTTTGTTTTTCAAAAAGTGGTATCTTCTATCCATTTTCCTACCTGCATTCCGATGAAATACATTCATAAAAGCATGATATGTTGCTAACTCATATTTCTAAAGTGGGCCACACAGCAAGACACTGTTTTCCACATGGGACTGCAGAAACCTTAGAACCTTGTTGCAACCATTAATCAAACGAAGTTCTTTGAGTTTTTTAATCTGAAACCAAATGTATAATTTTGTAGCTTCCATTCATTACTTCACTTTTGAATTTATGTTTTAAGGAACATGGCTAGTAAGCGAATACAAAAATAAATGCTGAAGATCTTGCCATGTTGTATAATATTTAAATAAATTTTGGCATGAGTCCATTAGATACTTAAACAGATGTGACTTACCTGTAAGAAGAGTACTACGTCTTGGGAACTTTCTCAAAGGTGCTTCAGGATTAACACCAAAATATATTGATTTTTCCACACATACAAGACTGCAGTTAATTATGCTATAAAGAGTGTTAGGTGTACTGTATGTTATTGTTTAAGAAATCAGATTAAATATTAAAAATGGCTTTTTTTTCTGGATGAAGAATAAAAGCTGCTCCTTGTAGATAGTTCAGAAAATACAAAATATAAAGATGAAAAATCCCTCCAGATAATTCTTTTGAGTGTTAGGGTAAAATTTTTAAAATTTCTTGAATGCATTTGTTCAATGCTAAGCTTTTAAAATAAAATGTATAGATTTAACAATTTGGGTCAAGTATTTTTATGTTCTGTCTCCAAAGTAGCTACAATTCTGACTCCCATCATTGTTGATTAATTTTGCCTGTTTAGTCTCATTTAGATGGAGTGTTCAGTTTATGTGATTTTGTGCTCAGCTCCCCGCCACCCTGAAACAGCATAGTTTCCTTTCTGTCATTGTATACTATCTCATTGAATAAATGTCCCTTATTCTATCTGTTCTCGTAAGAGAAATTTATATATATTTTTTCAATCTGTGGATGGATAAAATAGCTTTGAAATTTTCGTACATGGCTTTTGTTCATTTCTCTTACATTTAAACAAGGAATAAAGTTTTGCAGTGTCCTAGATTAGCTTTTATTAAATATTGAAATTATTTTCTATGGCTATCATATTTACATAAATTATGCATGTCAATTTTGATGACAAAATCGTGATAGTATTTGTTAGCTACTGCAAGCCTTAATAACTTTTGCACTTATTTATTTAAATCCCATTGCTACAGTATTGGTGAGTTTGAAAGATTTGTTTATATTATTTATGTGTACCAGTGTTACCTGCTTGTATGTCTATTCCACATCTGTGTGCCTGCTTTCTAAAAAGGCCAGAAGAAGGCATCAGATCCCTGGAACTGGAATTATAGAAGATTGTGAGTTGCCATAAAGGTGCTGGGAACTGAACCCGGGCGCAGGAGGTAAGTGCAGGAAGCTCTCTTATAGCCACTGAGCCATCTCTTTAGCTCTCAAGTTTGCAGTCTTGAGATATAACCCCCAGCGAGTCATTGATTTTCTCCCTCTCTTACCTTTGACTACTTTTTAAACATCTAATACAGAAGACAGATCTACATGTCTTAACTTGGATTCTATATTTAGACTTAGAACTGAGTATTTTAAGAATGTTTTCTTTGTTTATTTTGTTCTTAGTAACAGTCTATATATAATCAACATGATTCATGGGGTAAAGAATAGTTATGTACTTGTGGAGGAAAGCACATGGAGAAACGAGATAAGTGGATACACGGGATATACAATGAATATATGAATTTCATACAGGGTGTGTGTGTGTGTGTGTGTGTGTGTGTGCGTGCGCATTGGCTATACTTTTTAGCACATAAGCTAATTAAGATATGTGAATAGCTAGGCTATTTATTTATTTACTTAATTACTTCCTAATTTTTGTGAACTGTTTAACAAAATCCAAAATCATGGAAACCTCCAACAATTTCCTTATGTTCTCTGTTATTTTTAAATGAGGAAATGAGACAGATTTTTAAATTTTTGTTTCCTATAATAAAATACTGCTTGTTTGCTTCATAAATGTATAAAACTACACTATTATGAATGATAAAAAAAAGACATAAATTTACTTTAGACAGAGCATCATGAAATGAATAGTTCGGATTAAAAGATTTTTTTTTTTCCAAAGCTATTCCTAGGTTATGTCTGATGTTGGTCCATTAGGGAGATCTCTCCTTGGAGGTCCTGCATGAGACATGTAGTATACTCTAAAAATGACATCACAGAAAAACTTTGTTTTGTGTGTTCTGATGCTGTCCCATATGAGCCTCAAAAGGTGACAGTTTTAGAGATTTTTCTTATGTCTAATGTTATGAGAAAAGACCTAAGGCCAAAGCTATTAAAATACTTAATTAGGTTTATTTTATTTCATGTTTGTCTGCATGTATGTATATGTAACATGTGGGCCTGATGTCCTTGGAGTTCAGAAAAGGACATTGGATCCCCTGGAACTGGAGTTACAGATGTCTCTGAGCCACCTTGTGGGTGCAAAGAGTCAAACCCAAGTCCTCTGCAAGAGCAGCCAGTCCTCTTAACTACTGAGCCATTCCTCTAGCCTTAGTGCTTTCTTTCTTTTTTTAAAAAAAAGGGTTGCACAGTTTTGAGGCTGATTGTCAGTCTGACCATTCTCACTGAGCCTCTAGGGCATGTCTTCCAGCCACATCCAAGTTCAGGATGGCATCTTGACAGGAATGTACAGGAAGGGGAAAGAACAGTGCTATGTCAACACCGGAAGCAAAGGGGGTTCAAGCGCACCCTGCAGTCTTTTCCAGCAGTTCACTCTTGTGCAAATAATAGGCTTCGTGAGAAGCACATGGATTCTTTTGAGCGTGGTTTCCCCGACAACCTTCCCATCTTTCTCTAGGCTTCACCCCTTTAAAGTTCTAGTACTTCTACTTAGAATCAACTACTACCCGAAAGCCCTTGGTTATTTAGTGTCTATCTCAAGAGTAAAATCTGCGTCTAGAGATTCTTCATTGCTAGGTTCCTATTCTGTGGAAGCTTTTTCCAGCAGAGAGGAAGAGGTGTGCATATGTATATGTGTGCATGTGTGTATGGGTATATGTGCATTTTTTAAATGAAAAGAATTTTACTTAGATGAGTCTTTGCTTGCATGAGTGTATGTGCATACCAGCTACCTGAGGAGGCCAGGAGAGGCTCTCTGATCCCCTGAAAATGGAGCTGCAGATAGATGGCTGTGAGCAGCCACATGGGTGCTGGGAACTGAACTCTTAATTGCTGAGCCACCGCTGTAGCTACATGTGTATATTTTAAAAGGAACTCACTGATGAGTGCTATTTCCAAGTCCAGTTCGGGACCACAGTTGTAATTCACCACGTTTACACTACGGCTGGATTTTCTTCCTCCTTCCTCTGCATTCAGCTTTGTGGGGCACATGCTCTCTTCATGCTCTGTTTCATCTTTTATGGTTGTTCTGTATGCAGCCACTGCAGTCTGTGTTTTCCTCTCCAGAATCTTCTTTTCATCTTAGTTGATAAAAACCTTAGTTTCCTCTTAGATAAGATGTATTCTGACCCCAGTCAAAATGGTTCACAACAAGGAAAGGACTATCACTTCTGATGAGGGATCAGGAAAGAAGATGGTCTGGACACTAAGCGTGGGAATGAAAATTAGTACAGCCACTCTGGAAGTCTATGAGGAGTTTCCTTAGAAAACTAAAAAGATAACTAACATATAACCCACTATACCACTCCTGAAGGAATCTAAGTCTGCAGGCTGAAGAAAATACTTGCAGCTTCATATTCACTGTAGAATAATTCACATAGCCAAGTCATGGCATCAGTCTATGTGGCCATCCACAAATGAAAAAGTGGAATGCATACACAATAGAGTTTTATTCAGCTCTAAAATAGACTGAAATCGTGTCATTTATCGAGAAAGAAATGGGACTGGAGACCACTGAAATAAGACTGTTGTGTCTAAAATCGCTTGAGAAGACACTGAGAGGCATGTTTGGCCAAAAAAGCAGTTTACTACTGCAGAACACAGAGCAACATGCTGGGGACACCACCACCGGAAGAGGGTGACAACTGAGAGCAGTACGCAGACCCTTTTAAGTGAGACAGGCAGCCATTGGGGGATCTTCCTGATTGGTCAGGACCTGGACGCGGGTCTTTGCTGGATTGCCTCATTATATCTTGCAGGGAAGTGAGGGGCGTGAGAGAGGGATGTGATGGAGTCCTATGACACCATTCTGATTGGCCAGCAGCTGGCTTCAGGACATTCTGAGAATTCCTGGGAATTTCAGAAGAGCTGAGGTCAGGCCCTGCCCACCGTGATGGAATGGATTGCCTTGGTCCTTTCAAGACAAATTCATAAAGGTAAATTCTATCTCCCCGCTTCCTCTCTCCCTGTCTCTCTCTCTCTCTCTCTCACACACACACACGCACACACACACGCACACACACACACACACACACCAAGGCAGAAGTAACAGACAAGTAGAAAGGTAAGAAGAAGGGAAAAGTACACACATAAAGATGTCAAAATAAAACCCATTATTTTGTGCAATGATTATACCCTAAGAGTAATTTTTAAAGAAGGATAAGCTATATTCAATGTGATTGTCAGGTCCATAAGTCTCAAACTTGTGCTCTTGGAGCTTGCTCACTAGTAAGTTTCTTTCAAGAGGGTTCGTGGGATCAGTATACCTTGAGTTCTCTTTTTTTTTGTTGTTGTTGTTGTTGTTTTGAGACAGGGTTTCTCTGTTGTAACACTGGCTGGAATTCACTTTGTAGACCAGGCTGGCCTCGAACTCACAAAGATTGGCCTGCATCTGCTTCCTGAATGCTAGGATTAAAGGTGTGTGCCACTACTGCCTAGCTCTTACATGTTTTTAATCTGTACTTTATACGTTACTTTCACTTTTTCCTTTTTTCAATAGAAGTCTTTCATTGTGTTCGAAGGCATCCCAACTTGTTCATGTAATCCAGGATCTTCTTCTGTAGCTGGATAACTCAGATCTTACTCATCAGTCTGCTCTATCATTCCTTTTCCAGAAACCTAGACATCATCCTCCAAGGTTCTGGTATGCTTGATTTTCACTGTTGTGTATTGCTGAATCAAAACCACTGAATTTGAGACAAGTCTAATATTGTTTCCTTAATGGATTAATCATCTTTCTGGGCTCCCAGTTCAGTGTGATGGTCAGTATTGAATGCCAACAGAATCAAGAGTCTATGAAGATAAGGAATTGAAGGTTGTGGCTTATGCATGATATGTTTGCAGGTCTAGTTAACAAAGGATAGATTTGTGGTGGCTGATATTGATTAACAACTTGCCAGGATCTGGAATCATTAAGACAAGTGCCATAATTAGTTTGAATTGTGACCTTGAAGGGAGAATCTCAACCGAGGAATTTCCTCCATTTGGATTTGCCTGTGAGCATATCTGAAGGAGGAATTTCTTGATGGCTGAAGGATATGGGAGGGTCCAGACACTGTGGATGGTACCATCCCTGGGCAGTGAACCTGGCCTGTATAGGAAAGGTAGATGGAGTAAGTCTAGGTATGCAAACCAGCAAAGAATGTTCCTCCATGGTTTCCACTTAGTTCCTGCTTCCAGTTTCTATCTTCGGCTTCCCTTGATGATGGACTGTACATTGTAAGCTGAAATAAAACCTTTCCTCCTAAAATGGTTTTTTGGTCTTTTTTTTTTTTTAATCATAGCAATAACAAACTAGACCAACAAGCCTCTGGATATGGCTGAGAGATTTTCTACATTAGGTTAATTGAGATGGAAAGATCCACGCCAATTATGGGTCACATCATTGCATGGGATACAGTCTGGGAGCGAATAAAATAAAGTGCTAACTGAGCACTAGCATTCATCTCTCTCTACTTATTGACTGAGACTATAATTTAACCAGTTACCTCAAGCTCTGGTCACCTTGACATCCCCTCCATGTTGGACTGTGTCCTTCAACTGAAAGTCAAAATAAACACTTCCTTTCTTAAGTTGTTTTTGCCAGGTATTTTGTTACAGCAGTAAAACAGGTACCCAAGACGTTCAATCTCCCAAGTAGTTGGTATCCCACCAGGCCCAGCATCCTATTTTGTATCTCAGACTTCTTTCTCAGTGTCTGTTACCCTGACAGGCTCAATTTTGATCCTGTTCTTAAGTGTGGGTATCTTCTCTTGGAAAGCAGCCCTGAATGTAAGTTGTACCAGAGTGGCCCAAACCTCATGACAGTGCTGTTCACAAACTGGCTGTAGTTCCAACCAGCTCTTGCTGGTTCCCCGGCAGCTCTCTTGTTCCCAAAACATCACATGCTCCCTTGTTCTTTTGCTTTTTTCCCACGCCTGCTGACACAACTCAGGCCTTGGGGTGGTTGGTGATTTGTCTTCATTCCTATCTTGGGGTCAAGGGGTGTCTTGTCTCCTAATTTTATTACATACTGCTCATGGGAGTTTGGTTATGCAATTTACTTACTGTTTCTGTGTGCAGATTTGGAAAGATCTCAAATCCTCTCATCCACTAAAGCTTCTATTTTTTTTTTTTTTTTTTTCCAGAATTCTCTGACTCCTTTCAGGAGGGAGCCTGTTTTACTTTTTGTCTTTTTAGCTGGACATCAGTTGACAGAAGAGGAAATGCGAGCCAGCAATATACTGTTTGTATACACTTGGGTGTGTTTACTTGAGAGTAGTGGCTGTTGCTACCAGTCCAGTGTTGTCACACACCTATGAGTGTGCACCCTCAAAGTCCAGTATTGTGTGCAGAAATACTTTTCTCGTGGGAAGTTTTTCATTTGGTTTGTGGTGTGGGCACTGTTTGTAGAATGTCGTTAATTTCAGGTATATTTTTGTCTCTCGGAGTGACTACAGGATTGCTAATTACCCAAGGAAAGGTTAGCCAATGCCCACCACACCCTCTACCCCCCCTCCCCTCTTCCACTGGAATCCACAGCTGTTCTCATCTAGGAAAAGAAAATGGGTTTCTAGCCCTTGGAGTATTTGCAATTTGTTTTGTTTCGCTTTTCAGCAGAAACCAGGTATGTCCAATACCATTTTCTATGCCAGGTTCTTGAAGAATTTAATTTTGTTACCCATAAACCACTTTGGTATTTCTGATATATTGATTATAAGGTCTGATACAGCCAAAGATGTGGGACAGTGGCATGGAATTGCTTTTAAATTTACCCCGTTTTTTTATTAATGTTGATGAATGGACAAATGTCTTATTCTGCCTTTTACATCTGTGCTATCATATGTCACAAGTTATCGTGGCAACAGGAAAACAGCATTATATGCAATAATACTATTTGAATTCACCTATACGTTTCATTTAATAGTGACATCTTCAAGTTTAGGAACAGAGCTGTAGTTGAACACAGAAGCTACTATTTAAACATTTTCTCTATGCAAGCTACAGGCTAATTTGTGATGTGAAAGATTAGAAATTAACTCCCAAGTCCAGAGGTACCCATGTAAAAAGGGACTGAGTGGAATACCACAGGGGTTAGTGGAGGTTGGAGTCGTCTTCTGAGGACTGAACTTTAAAGTGTTCTTTAAGCACCGTGTAGTCAATTACAAATACCTCTGTATGCAACTTGGTGTGCATACCTTTCATTCGATGACATCTGGTTAAGTGTTAAGGATGCTTACGCAAAATTCTATCGATTCATATTATCCATATATACCAAAGGTGTTTGTAAACTTCTTAGTGAATTACCTAAAAATAAATGTAAGTTTCCCATTTATACTCAGGAAAACTCAAGAAATGTTTACAAGAATGAACAGCCAAGCTCTTCATATAAAAAAATATATACTTTATTTTCAACTCGAAAGGTGCAAACATGTAACTTTTGGTCACACTCTCAACAAATACACTGCTCAAAAAACAGTCATAGTCAAAGAAGAAGCAAACACTTCCACATGGAAATCTGACCAGCTACCCTGAGCCAGCCACTTCTTAATATAGGCCATCTGTTCACTGACAGTGAGGTTACCACATTTCCTATTAGAAATCGGACTACTGAGACGTTCACTGTCAGAACTCTGTTCTGTTCTGACAGTCACTCAGGTTAGAATTTCCATGTCAGTATCTCCTTTGTTTTGAATCACAGACAAGCTTTACGCCTTACTTACGGTGTTCGGAATTTGAGGGTATCAGTTTAAAATACCAAAAGCATTTAAAACAAAAACAATAGGCACAAACAACTTTAAATTAACTTAGATAACTGTACAAATATATAGATATATATATCCACAGTATTTACAATATTAATAAAAAATCTGGCTTGTTACAGGCAAATTCTCTTGCCACAAGCTGTCCAGTCTAATAGACAGGATTCTGACTCCTGACCACTGTCATTCGAATCAGAATGTCAGAACTGAATCTGCTGTTCTCAAGTTAAAGAACGGCTGGACTCAGCCTCATCTAGTGGAGGGCACACAGCCCAGCTGCTGCTAGAGCAGGTCTGTCTGCAAGCATGCTCTAATTTCCCTCCCCAATTACACTCCAAACGGCAGACACACTGCTGCTTTTAAGATGACCTCGGATAGTACTGGCCTTTCTCTTGCTGTCTGCCCTGCTCCTAGAGACACACCTCAGTATACATTCTGGTGCTGTGCGCTAATGAAGTCCAACTGTCAAGTCTAAACTGTCTTCAAACCAGTGTCTTGAGATTGACAGACTATTTGTATGACAATGGCATAAAGTTCTCATTTTGGAGAGAAGTTTACTCTCCCAGCAGTTAGAAACACAGATTTAAATTAATGTGCTACTATAATCATTTTTGCAGAAAAAAAAATGAGATGTAACTCAGTTCAAGTTATAGTCTAACAAGTTCATGTCCCTTACTCCCTGGCTTTATGCCATGTCTCCGTACATCTTCCTGTAATACAGGGACTCAAAGATGTCATTGTCCCCAGGACAGTTGTAATGGCAGGCACAGGTCTTGATGAACATCATGTTCTTCTTCATGATCTCGCCATCAGGACACTTGAACTCCACTGGAAGGGTGGTGGTTCTGTGTGGCGTGCAGCATCTGCCATCTGTGCACACCCCGCAGAACTTAGCCCGGTAGGTCTTCACGCTGGTGCAGCCAGAAAGCTCAAATTTGACAGGCTTGGAGATCTTAGGGGTACGGATGCACTTTTTGCCCTTCTAAGGAAGACAAGGAAGAAGAGAAACAGCAATTACTACAAGGGGAGTGGCCTTCCTCAACCCTCTGTGGTCTAGCCCTATGTCATCTGACTTATGTTTATATTCCGAGGGGAGAGACACGGGGTGTTTCATTTGCCAGTTTTCCAAAAATAGCCATGGCCTGTTTTGGAGTGTCTTGAATTAACTAACACAGTGGAGAATTCTGTAGTGGAAAACCGGTGGTTGCTATTACACAACCTCTCATTCCAGCCAGACAGCTCCATAGTTAGATATTTTTGGAGATAACAGGCATATAATAAGAAGGGAGAAGAGACACCTAACTTTGGTCCTCTTCACTATCATTTTGTGAAAACGAGTGAATGGGGGAAGAATATGTACCTTAATGTTCTCTTCCAGGTCAGCCTCACAAGGCCTGACCATGCAGAGGCGACTCTGCTTCTCCAGTCTGCAGGAGCCATTGTCATTGGTAACCCGGGTGGAGATGCCCATCCCACAGGTTTTGGAGCAGGCGCTCCACTCTGTGGTCTGGACCAGGCAGTTGGCTCGCATCATAGTTGGGTCTGGGCCAAATGTGTCTTCCAGTCGGTAGGCTGTGAAAGCAAAACACACAAACACAAGGTAAAACACCCGGATAGGACAATTTCCCCCCCTCTGTCTGGCGTACTTGGGCCCTGGCACTGAGCTAGGGGAGAATGAGTAACAATAACTTAGAGGAAGACAACTCACCAGCCAGAGCAGGGCCGACCGCGGTGCGGTCCTTGGGCTCATCACACACCCACTCCTCACAGCATTTCCCGGGCAGCTTGACCCTTCTCGGGAAGGGGCAGTCAGGGCTGGGCAGGCGGACGTCCATGCTGCACAGAGGCACGCAGCCCACAGCCCCGTCTAGGCAAGTGCATTGGTATTTGCAGCTGCTTTGGAAGGACTCTCCGCTGCGGTACACCGACCCACCAAAGACACAGGGTGCACCATCTTTGGCTGCAGGAGAGCAAGCAAAAAAAAGAAGAGGTCAGAGAGAGGGTCTCAGAGATCAGGACAGTTGCATCATTGTGCATGTCAGGGTGGTGAGCTAGGGTCAGGACCGTAGGGGACCGGCTGGAAGCAGCTGCAGACAAGGACTTAGTTGGAGAAGTTTCTTTTTCTAAAAGACCTCATGCTGGGCTTGAGGGAAAGTGGTGGTCTAACACGAAAAAGCGAGGGCTCCAGCCAGGGGGCTAGAACTGGGGGCTGAGAGTCTTACCGGTGCACACGCCGATCTTGCGGTTGGCTGGGGAGCCAAAGTCACAGAAGAGGCCTTTGTGTGGGTCGCAGGGGTCACGCTCCGTGCACAGCTCTCCGAGCTGCTTGGCGCAGACGCGGCAGCAGCCGCAGCCGTCCAGTACCAGGCTCACGCCGGCGGGGCAGCGCGGCGCCGGTTCGGCAGCGCACTGGCACTGCGCGCTGCAGTCCTGGCCGGTGGCGGGCTGCGGAGAGGAAGGGGAGGGCGGTCAGTCTAAGATCGCAGCCCGTTCTGCCCTCCCTCCGTCCCTTCCGTCGGTCCAGGAGCTTACCCGGCTGCAGAAGGCGAGGAGCAGCGTCAAGGCGAGGCCGGCGGGACCCGCGATGGAGGCGATCATGGCTGGAGCGCGGCGGGAGAACGCACAGCGGGGTGCTGGAGTGACGAGAGGCGCGGCCGCAGGCCGGACGCGGACTCTGGGCTGAGGTTGGTGTCTGGACGCTCCGGGCGGTGGCGTCTGGGGTTGTCGGCAGGGGCGGCTGCCGTCTGGAGGAGGTCGGTCTCCTGGGGTCTGAGCTGGAGTGGCTCTGGATGCCTCTTCTTGGAGGGAAGAGTTGTGTGAGGCTGAGCGGGCTGCGCCGGCTTTTATACGCTCCTGGAGGCCGGCTCGCCAAAGAACTGAATGGAGTCCTACACAAACAGGGACATTCCTCGCATTCCTTCCCACCTTCCTGCCTCATCAACTCACACCGGATTGATCCTGACCCCTTGACACTCCACATTCCTCCGTCTGAAAAAGCTGGCACACTTCAGCTCACCCGAAAAAAAAAAAAAAAAAAAAAGAGGCAGTGTTTCCACACAGCACCAAATACAACCCCCCTCCCTATCCTCTTCGTACCCCTCCTGATAAATATCATTTAGAAATACGTAGACAATAATTATTTCTCGCGTCTTTTCTTTTTATAAAATCACTTTGCCAGATCTAGCCCCTGACAAAAAGTTCTCAGCACTCAGGTAGCTGAAGAGGCAAACAGCATGGGTCCCTAAAAATCCCCAAAATGTTTCCTTTTCATTGTTTTTGCAAGTTTTTTTTTTTTTCCTTTAAGGGTTTGTAGTCTCTTGGAATTCTATTGAGAGCAGAAGGATCCTTATAGCCATTTGAACCCCCAACCCACCTCGGATCCCAAATGCCTATGTGCAAAACTCTAAATTCTGTATCTGAAATACAAACATGTTGATCTTTTGTTACTGGAGATAACGGTTTTAGTGGCTGACAGCCAAGAGAGATTTCTGGAGGAGATTTTCAGACCTTTTTATGGATGCAGGGACTTAGTTTTGGAGGTCCAGTGTGGGCAAGGGAGTGACTGGGCATCGAGTTTCTAGAAAAATAGGTCTACGATTTCGGAGCAAGTGGTTATGTGTAGGGTAGGTAGGTATCAGGATGAGAATACAGAGCCGGAAGAGAAAGAAGGAAGGAGGCCTGCTGGGGTTCATTTGGGACACTTTAAACACTGCTCTACTGGGGTCTTTAAGACATTGGGTTTTACTTATACTAAAACCCAAAATCTAGCACTGTTGATGGGACGAGGTTTGTTTTGAAGTAAAATATTTGTTTGCATTACAGCAAAATTATAAACGGGTCATTTGTAGTTCTAACCTGACTATAAGCTAAATGTCAGTCCCATAGTATAGTTTTAGTGATTCACCCAAGTGTCTCTAAAAAGTGATGGGGCCTCTCAGCACTCAAATAGCATGCAGCCCAGGGGAGGGAGGTCAAGCCAAGGAAAGAATGGGTTTATTCCCTGTTTGTGTGTTGATAAATAAATTCAAACAATGGCCCTAAGCTTGTCTCTATTTCTTAACATTGCTACTAAGCTTCAGTAAGGACCCATTTAATAAACAGTACCTTCATTTAGGACCTGTTTTTTTTTTTTTTGTTCTGTTTTTTGTTTTGTTTTGTTTTAAATAGCTCCAATTCTTATTTTATGCAAAGTGGGGCCACACTACATCATTTGTCACTGGTGATACCCAAAAATGACTTCCTCTAACTGCTGATGTGTCTGAATATAAGTTTAAGGTAAGTATATCTGCAAAGACAACACATTACAGAATCATAATATGAAAACAGCCGATGAAATTGGCCAGTTTTCTTATATTTTTTAATTCATCCATGGACAAATAGCCCAGGGAGGGGGAATAACTACTTCAGCTTTGGCAATTGACCACATCATCTGCACACAATTATCTTCGTTAAGCCAGCCACATGTTGTACAGTGCAGTTGCTTGTCAACAGTTAACAGTGCGAGTGGCTTGAAGTGTGAGTAGCCTCTGAAGTGCAGGAAGAATTTTCATCATTGCTATTTAATGTTCTTTCCAAACATTCCTCAAAGAGAAGAGGTCTGAGAGTTCCTATTTAAAGAAAGAACATGATGAGTTATGTGAATAGCCACATTTGTATTATAGGCAACTTGGCCCCTAACTTTTGCTTCCTTCAAGGATGATTTTTTTTTTTTTAAGTCTAAAATATGTGGGAAGCCACAGTGAAATCTTTCAAGTCCTAAACTCCCAATTATATCTACCACCAATGGTCGGAAAGGTGGTATGGTGAGGAAGGGGGAGGGATGTGAGGGGCAAGCCTCATCTGAGGTGAGATGTGGGCTTCCTGGTGAGCTCTCTTGCTTGCCATGTGATGGCAGGGGAAATTGGGACAGTCTTTGAAGCCACAAGAGCATCTCAGAGCCACCAGTGGCTTTCTGCACACGTGGAGCAGGCTCAGTCATAAGGGTAAGTGGCTGGCCTTTTTATAATTGAGTAACTAGGGTTGGGTTCTTAGAACTGCCATTCACAAATCTCAGGAAAGTCACAAGGAGGAGCCATACTCCAAGTTCTCATTTGTAAAATGGAGATCAGAAAGTTTAATTTCGTAGCTCTCAGTGAGGGTTAACAATGTTAAAACTCTCATGAAACAGATACTTGATGTTTTAATCTTAACTTTCATCTCGTTTTCCTTCCTTCACCTCTCCTTCCCTCCCTTGCCCTTCCCTCTGTCCCCCTCTTTGTCCTTCTCCTCTATTAAGTGAGTATTACCATTCTGCCCTGCTGTTAAAATATGTCAGCATTATAACATTTGATTTTGCTATAAAATTCACACCTCAGATTCTCAGTAAATCCACAGTGAGTTCCAAATGGATGGTTTTAATGTTAACGAAGAAGAACGAGCATATTGAAATGTACAGACCATTGAAAAATCTCAGAAGAAATATACTGTGCATTTGAAATGGAGTTCGAAGCTTTATGACCCAAAAGATCATCACTACAAGGATTACACAGAAAAGAGGGGAAGGAAGGAGAAGGGGGGCGGGGAGGCGGAGGACATCCAAGACATCCACAGACTGGAAAGTATGTTTTTATTATGATACAGGCCGTTCAGTGCCAGGAAATCCAGAGGGAGAGACTGACACCCCAGCCTGCCTTCACGCCATGGCACCTGAATCCTTGCACTATTCTAAGTGACTCAGCAAATGTTTGCGTGCGCCTGGGCGGTAAAGTGGAAATAGTGGCTTCTTCCAACTTCATCCAACTCTGCCCTATCCCAACCGTTTTGATTGACAGCAGGTCAGAAAAGGGAGAGAAAAAATCCTAGATGTTGTATGCCGAATAATGATGTTTATTTTGACTTGTTAGCAGGGGTTTGGTTAATAAATGACTTGAAGAGAACATTTCTGCTCTGACCCTCCCGGTAGATGAGGAGGAATTCACTGAAGTGGCTACAGAAGGTATGTGTGGGTAAAATGGGATGTCCTGTGTGCAGGTCTTTTAGTTGAGCCCTCTAAGATGTTTGGCTGGGTGTGTGTTACATTCCTTTCCTTATGTTTTCTGTTGGTTGCTTTTTTTTTTTTACCCCCCCTACAGAAAGGTTACATGATCAGGTATCAGACAGAGAGAGAACCTGGCAGGACTACAGCAAAATGGCCAGACATAGAGTGTTTGTGTATTTAAAGAAGGAATCTTGCACATTTTCAATCTTTAGCTGTAGATATTTTCTTATAAGAGCAATTGGGAGTCAGTGCCAGCCCTCAAAGAGGAAATCAAAACTCCCAGGGAAACATACTGGAGGAATGTGACTCAAAGCCAAAACCCATACGCAATGCATACACTGAGCTGTCAGGCTTATAGGAAGTCTGGCCTTAGCCGTAAAAGGACATCTGGACACTGAGTGATTGGTCCTTAGGGTGGGTCAGGAATGGGCTTCCCAGTATTTCTGGTATGTCCTAGGTTCAGCCATGTAAATGAATTCCACCAAGAAAAGGGGTAAGGGGACTATGCCAGTCTTTTTGAAAAATATTATTCTAAAACCCTCAGGGACCCTGGCTTAGTTTTGCATGACCTTCTATTTGCTTCAGATGAAGGTTAAGGAGAGCACCCTCTCCCCAGGAGTTAGACGTGGAAAGGAAGCACGGATGTTTGCTATGGAAATTACATTCATTGCCTTCCCTCTTTTTCCTCTTGTATAATGAATTCTCTAACTTTGGATATTTTCGGATGCAAAGATACTGGTAAGAGACAATTGCTCTCTGTGGCTTGTCTTACATTCCCTGCTCATGTCCTTGCTTGTACCTAGAGACAAGGATAGAGGAGGAAGGAGAAGAGTCTTTGTATTTTAATTAGATGCTTCCCACACATTAGTAAGTGGACTGGTTCTGTTAGCTGACTCAGGAGCCTTGTGCTGTCTCTAGGCCTTTCCTAACAGAAGGTGGCGCTAGAGAGCACAAGCGTTGCTGGGACTGCTTTCTGTTAACAGATGGTGAGCTCAAAGGTGCTTACAGTCCCTTTTCCCAGCAAACTGAGTGCGATATGAAATGTGATATGTTATGTGAATTGTAAGAGGGAGACTTATTACAATGTGTAGCTTGGAGATGAGGAGATAATTGAGATGGACTATTTATTCCAAGGGATGGCAGTAAATGAAAGGGTAATGACCCTGAGAAGACCGCTGTGAACTACACATGCATACCCCCCGGAATTTTTGTGGGTAGTGGGATAAATTTAGAACCGCATCAGCTCATCTTGGGGCATGTGTTCCCATCTCAATTTGGAGCCTGAGCTCCCCAACCCCATACTTTGCAATGCCAGGGACCCCTGGATTAATGCTTGAAAATCATCAGAGAGAAACTACTGGAAGACTGAGGAAGCTGAAGGTATGGTTTCAAGCCTGACATTTGCTGGCCCTGGGGACTATTCCCTTGTGTGGGAATGCCTGTGGGGAGTCGTTTGTTAAAACCTGAGCACACTAAATAAGGCTTCTAGAGAAGGTAACTACTTATCTCCTAAATCAAAGCTATTACCATATGTAAAGAGAAAACAGCATTCCGCTTACCTGGCTTATCAGATTCTAAGTAAGTGAAGTAATGCCTTGTGCTTTGTTTCATTTGATATTCAAACACACAGTGCAGATTTTATGTGATCAGTTTAACTAGACTACTTCTTAAAAGTTCTAGGTGCATGCAATAGATATCACACACTTACAAAAAGGCCTTTACTTATACTGTGACAGTTTAGTCTTGTTTTGTGACCGCAGTCTGACTATGTAGCCCAGGCTGGCCTTGAACTTTCATTGTTACCAATTAAGGCTTTGTGATTTTGCTGTGTAGACAGATGTGTTGCTTCAAGTCCACAACTGAACTGATGCAGCGCAACCTGGAAACATGAATCAAGAGCATGGCTGGGATCCCAGAGGCTCACGTCAGGGTGTGCCCTGCTGTGTGACATCAGCTTTATCCCACGCTGAAAAGTCCGTGCCCAACACTGTGCTGTCTTGTTGAGGCTGAGAATGGGACCATAAAAGGCTTCTTGAATAACTGCACCATTCACTGATAAGCTGCCCTTATGAATACATATGAAAGTCTTGGCAGGCTATCCACTCTGAAGTGATATCCATGGTAAACGCGGGTTTTTCATGAGTGGCCCTCAATAGACATGTTTCTGGGTGTCACAGATGCCAAGTGTATTTGATGAACCTGTCTTTGTCTAAAATGCATTTTCCTTAAACTAGATAGATACCTTGAAGGCAGAGCTGGCTCCTAGCTCCTGCTCTCTCCCTTTTAGGCATGGCTTTGAACCATGAGTGATTGGCTTTGAACCATGTCTCGGTTCATGCTGTTAATGGAATGTGATCTCTGCAGTCACTGCGTGTGGCAAAGTTCGAGAGTGTTGTCTAGGAATGGCAGGCTCATAACAAGGGAATTTTCTCATTGACTCATACATGTGTGAGAAAGTTAACAACTATAGCATAATGCTTCATCTGACCATGGCTTACTAATGTCTGGACATATTTTACCATAAAGGTATTTCTTCCGTGGATACAATAAATGCTAACTTTGTCCAAACGTATCTTCTGTAGCATTTCACTTCTGACATTTCTTTGCTGTTTTTTTCTTGATCCTATTTTGCCCTGATGTTTCCATATGTAGCTGATTCCTGAAGTTCCATCTGTTTTCAACCCAGTAGGTAAGCAAGCACACTTCCTGTCCAGCTTCAGATAGACTTTGAACTAGTCTTCCTTTGTAGTAGGGCTGGGCATTACCACGGCCAAATTATCCCTTTCTGGCTTTGACCGCTTTCCAGGCATACGCCTCCCTTACCAGTTGAGTAGATTTTTCCTGGCCAGCTTCTGAAGTAGCTGTCAGGGGGACCACAGTATGGTGGTACAACGTCCGCCTCTCATATGTTCTCATTTTACTCACTGAAGCCTGATCTTAATCTCAAGTGGACTCCAGAGCTCCAAACTCTTATTTTTCTCATGCATTGCAGCCAACTTTCCAAGAAAGGAAAACGGTCTTATGTTGAGCAGAAATGGCATCTGGAAGCCATTTTTTTTTTTTTTTTTTTTTTTGTCCACAGTAAGTGGTAAGGGTGAGGAGAAATCTTTGGTTCTCTCTCTCTCTCTCTCGCTCTCTCTCTCTCTCTGTGTATGTGTGTGTGAGAGAGAGATAGATAGAGAGAGAGAGAGAGAGAGGGAGGGAGAGAAAGCAGGAGACAACAAGGTAGCAGAAATGAATCAAACACATCAAGAGGCTCATCTCTTGGCAGCCTTCCCAGGACTGGTGCCGGGGGCCATTCTGCTTGGTTTTCTTCAGTGTTACTGGCAGTGGTGGTGCAGGAAACTATACCTTTGCTTTCATCTTTCAGACTGTTCATACTCAACCATAGTTGATCTGAAAAAAACAAAAACAAAAACAAAAAAACAAAAGAGGTTGGGTAAAATATTAAAAGAGATAAACTTTTGTGTTTATCTTTTGTTTTTTTAAGATTTTTAGACAAAATAAAGTTGACTTATATTTAAGAGTTTAAAAACAATTCCAGTTTCAAATTCTATTATGAAACTTTGTGACTTAAAAAACTTCATTCTGTAGCTTACAGCACGTTACAGTTAGCTGCCAGTAGAAATTAGGAAGGCCAAACTTCTACCATGATTTCAAATACATTCTGTCCGTTGAAGAAATAAGAGGATCAATCCGACTGTGGCACTTATTTTCTATTTCTCTTCCTCATTATTTCAGGAGAAATCAATTTTGTGTGTGTGTGTGCATATGGTTCACAGTTTAGCCATATTATGTGATGTGAGTTGAGCCTCTTAGTCTCCCCGAGTCCCCTTAGCCTTGCCTAACTTAGGGCCAGTAGGAGCACCCACCTCATAACATTTCATAAAATTGTTTTGACAGTTTGCAAGGATCTAAACACCCCAAATCCTGTAAAGCAACAAGTTTATTTTGCTTGTCATGAAGTAAGCACTCGACAAAAGTTTGTTAAAGTCAAATGGATGTTTTCTTTTAGCATGTGTCTAAATATTTCCATCTATTCAAACTTTGATTAGTACATTTGCCAAATACCAGCTCTTAACTCAGTTACTTTCAGTGCCAAGTCTTAAGCAGACTCCTCTGTGAGATAAGAATGCTGTGACAGTCTTTTTCCAGCAAGACACATGTATTGTTGTTTAACTTGTGGACGATGGATGAGATGTGATCCTGTCATTAGGGTGACCCTTCTTTTCCTCCTCTTTCTCCTCCTCCTTGCTTTTTTCCTCCTCCTCCTCCTCCTTGTCTTTTTCCTCCTCCTTCTTTTCTTCTTCGGTTGTCAGATTGCCACAGAGGGGAGCATAAGTTTTTGGAAGAAGCAAAGAATACAGTTTCATATAAAAAATTCCTAAACTATCTTTGTTAGTACCCCTTTCAAAGAAGGAATACTTACTGTAAAATATAACACGTAAGGTCGTTGTTCCTTCTCGGATTTGATAATTGTGTGACAGCAGTAGAAATAGTAAATGGAAAATATCTGTGTGCAACGTGGCAGGGTAGGTATGTGTATATGTGTGCATATATGTTGTGTATGTGTTTGTGTGTGGGTGCATGTGTGTGTATGTGTGTATGTACGTATATGTGTGTGGTATATGTGTACATGTGCATCTGTGTATGTGTGTACAGTGTTGGCATTGAAGGAGAAAATATGTGTTTCTGAGTTTTGCATTAAAATCATGAATCAAAGAAGAGAGGACGAGAGAGAAAGTGCTCATCTACGTTACAGGAGAGTGAGCTGATTGGAATGCCGTGACATAATCACAACCTCACAGTGGATGACATTCTGTGCACGTAGCGACATTCAACCTGATAAAATCCAAAAGCTGTCCAGGGCGATTCCAAGTCTGAAAAGACTATGTAAGTGAAGCTTGGAACAGCCTTTGCATATTACGATTGTGTTTGATAGTTACAAAAGCCACGGCCTAATGTCATGTTAATGGTAGCAAAAAAACCCACAATCACTCCCTTTGCCCTTTTTGAAGTAAAACATAAAGTCCCCTAGGAACAGAGGATCCTAAAAGGTTCAGCACCCAGAGTCCCTCCCTTACGGGAAATGACCACCACCCAGCCTCTCTCTGCTTCTCTCCAAAAGTCTTCCTACAGGAGCTCAGACCAGCCTCATAGACACCACCGTTTCTGTCTCATTCCTCTGTTCTCTACTGCCCAGTTCCGTATGCTCTGCAGAAGCTCCATTCTCAAGCCTCGTCTCCCTATGCGATTTCCCCACACATGTCTTTTCTGTTTGCAGAACACTAAGATTGTGGCTTTCCTGATTTGTTGAAGGTTCTGTACCTGGTTCATTCTCCATTGTACCTTGCAGAAGGTACTAGGACATGGGGGATGCCAAGGTATCCAATCACAAATGATTTCTGGGTGTGTATGTGAGAGTGTTTCATAAGAGATTAGCATGGGAACTGCAGGACTGAGTAAAACAGTAAGTAGGCTCACCCCACTGTGTTTGGAAACCTTGCAGACCACAAAGAATCTAAAGGCTGGATTTACCTTTTCTCTGCCTGATGCTGGAGATAGATGTGGATCTCTTTTGCCTTGGACTCCTTATTTTCCTGCCTTCAGACCCAATCTGGAATCCGTATCATGGCTCTTGGGCTCTCGGGCCTGAAACTCTATCACCACATCTCCAGCAAGAAGCTGGTAGATCCGAGAGACAGCCCAGCCTCCGTAACCACAGCAGTCAACACCTTATCGTCTACCAGTCTCTCTTGTTGGTTCTGTGTCTCACATTCGGACTCCAGCTGCCATCTTCTCTTGCCCAGTAACCACAAGAACAGCTATTCGAACTCACTTCTAAGTTTCTATTGCCGGCTCCCCGGCTAAGCCAGTCAGAACTGCTCAACTCCCCTTAGTCCTAAATCACCTATCCTCTCTCTCTCCCTCTGGCCCTGCTCACTTACCCTTTCTGAAATTCTTGGATTTTAATTGAGAGTTTGGTCTCTTGCTTCTTCCTTTTCTCTTGACCACGCGGTTTTAGTTCCTTCCTTACAACTCAATACTTCTTATCAGCAGTCTCGTGTTAGCCACTTTGGCATCTATCCTCCCTACATTTTTTTCAAGCCATCGTCCTGCTTCAGTGACAGCATTTCCTCGTGTATGAGACCAGGGGTGGGGGAGTGGGGGGGTGGAGATGGGGTGAGAGTCGGGGGACAGCCCCAGCTTTGATGCTGCAATGATAGAGGACTTTTCAGCCTCAGTTCATTCCTTCCAGTATTTCACAGCTGTATCTTTCAGTTCTTCAGCATTTTTCGCATGTGAGTTTTACAATGGAAAGCACCCAGCTGATCTTGGTGGCATACTGTTTAATCCTAGCATCTCAGAGGCAGGTGCTTGGGCAGTGGTGGGGGCAAGAGCAGGGGCAGGCAGATCTCTTTGTCTTTGAGACCAACCTGTTCCACATAGCAACTTCCAGGGCGTCCAGGGCTGCACAGTGAAATCCTGTCTTGATAAATAAGGAAATAAACCTTGAGCAATCAAAAGGAAATGTTCTGTTTTTCAGTTACAGTATGACTGCCCAGTGGTCACGGATGTCTAGTAATCGCCATGCTGAATAGTTGGGAGAACTTTCTGTCGGTGGAGGAAGTTTGCTGGGCTGAGTTCAGAACAGACCTCTTGTACTTTGGATCTGACGTCCTTGTGTTTCCTATAGTATTATGCTCTTTCCTTCTCTCTCGTGTCTTTCAATTTGTTTTTCTATGCTAGGTGCTGCTCCACGCATATTCTTTCACATATAAGAGATCCCTCGTCCTCCAACACAGCCATCTTCTCTTTGGTTCTCACATCCCTTAAGATAACCGCTAAAAACCCATGTCCCACAATGGCACACACACAGGTTACTCAGAGACACCTTGTATTTGCTAACTCCGAATTATCAAGTCTAAATTATCACTCAACCCGTCACAATGCAACTGATCCTGGCCCTGCAAATTGCCACCAGATCGCCTCTCCATTGTCACACCCACTGCAATCCTTTGAAACCTTTGATAGCTGATCTTTCTAGAATGGTATCTGAAGCAGGCTTTTGCCATCTCTCTGACCATTCTCTTGGCCCCTTTCTGCACTCATCTCCTTCTGCCGATCTTTTTATATGGATAACCCGTAATCTTTTATCCTTAGTTGTATTCTTCAACTGCTGTGTTGTTGATGGTTCCCTGCTCTCTGGATTGTGAGCAAAAACTCTATTCTTAGTTCATTTGTGCTCTTAGCAGGTCAGAATCAGAATGTCTTGCACACACACACACACACACACATACACATTCTTTTAGTTATTTTTACTAATCTATGTTCATTATACAGAATTATGGGTTTTATTATGTCAGTGTATGTGTATGTGTATGTGTAGTATACCTTTACCTTTTTTTTAAAAAATGCTTCTCCATTGGCTGGGTCACTCAGTGGTAGAGCACCCATTTAGTGTGGTGGTTTGGATGAGAATGGCTCCCAGAGGCTCATATAGTTGAATGGTTGGTCCGTAGTTGGTCAAACTGTTTGGGAAGGATGTGTGGCCTCTTGGGAGGGGTATGTTTAAAAGCCCTCAGCATTCCTAGTGTCTTCTCTCAGCCCTCTGCCTCATGGCTGTTGTTTCGAGATGTAAGTGCTCAGCTGCTCCTGCAGCACCACCCCTGCTTACCTTTCTCCCTGCTCCTTATCATGACGCTAATGGACTTCCCCTCTGTCGCTATAAGGCCTGTGTAAACTTTCTTATGTAGGTTACCTTAGTCATGGTGTCTTACCACAGCAGTAAAATAACGCACACATCTAGTGTGTATAAAATCCCAGGTTCAAGCACCACAAAATCAAAAAATCTCACCATAAGTAGTACCCCATGAGTCTAGATTCTGCGTGTGAGAGAAAAATCACAATATTTGTGTGAGTCTACAGTCTGGCTTATTTCTCTTAACATGATGATCTCCACTCATTTTCCTCCAAATGACAGAACCTGATTCTTCTTATCATCTGGATAGTACTCTATTATATGTATATATGTGTGTATCACATTATCAATTATCTGTCTGTCTGTCTATCTATCACACTCTCACATACTCTTCTATCTGTAAAGAAATGCTGTCTGGCTTTTGATCTACAATATAATCTAAAATATGATACTACAAATGATTCTGTCAGATCTGGAATTCACTAATGTGGGAGACATACCATTTTTCACTTATATGAATATTTTCTGATATAATACTTGTAGCACTTAAAAAATCCCTGCATAGTATTAGGATGAAACAGGATCTCACAGCCGTTTATTTTTTTAAACAGAGTGGGATATATAGAAAATTATAATATCTTATGACATTTGATTATGAAGTGAAAGCTTTTTGAAAGGTCTGAAGTTTTAGAAGGAATAGGTAGAGAAATTTCTTTGGTTTCAAGATATCAATGACCATGAGGGGGGCTTCCTGGGAAATTGTTGCATTTTGAAAATGGTTCTAAGTAATTTAAGGTATTTCTTGGAAGCTGATTTCTGAGAACTTATGAATAACTTCTCACATAGCATTGAGCATAAACAAATCTACCACTGAGTGAGTTCCTTATATAAAGTTTGAGAACTAGCTTGAACTGTAAAATATTCTATAAATATTCCATACTTGGCTAAGATTATATTCTTACTAAGGTCTTAGGAACTATGATGCTTTATAATACTGCATATTTATATCAGCTTATCGGTAAGCATTTTGTGTTTATTGATTACATTAATAAAACTTCTAAGGGTTTTATGTTCATACATGGTAAGTTTATGCTTCTCAAAATATTAGAGAATACAGTGGTTATGTAGCTCAAGCCATCACTTGCTGAAGTGACTAAGTCTCTAGAAAATGGGATAGTTATGCTTACTTGGAAGAAACTGTGGTAGTTTATAATATACACAATCCTTTCTTCAAACCCACACAAATGTTACTACATTATTATTTTTACAGTAGAGACATGGGTTTAAAACTCAAAGTAAAACATTCATGTTAATGAGAGTATAGTTCTCAATAAAAGTTTAACATAATAGTGAACTTACTGTTTAAATACTCAACAAAAAACATTTTTGATACTTCCAAAACAAAATAAGTGATAGATCACTATCTTTAAACTAGAAATAGATACCGGTTCATTAAAAAATGAATTGTTATGAAACCACGAGGAAGGGAGATGGCTCAGTGAGCAGGAGAGCTTGTTCTGCAAGCACAAGGAACTGAGTTCAAACCCTCAATACCCAGGCCTGGCTTTATGACCCTGTAAACCCACAATTGGAAGACAGAGATAGGTGTACCCCCAGAGCCTGAAGGAAAGCCATCCTAACCAAAGGGCAACCTTTTAGTTTAGTGAGAAACCTTGTCTTAAAGCAATAAGTCAGAGGGCCAGAGGGCAGTAGAAGAAGACAAGAAATGTTTTGTTCTGGCACAAACACGACATGCATCCACACACTAATGTGCATGTATTACATGCACATACAACACGCATACACACAGCATAGTAATATTGTTCATAAGAAGTAAAATATAAGCTATTGCAGTGTTTTTACTTACCTGATTATGAATTTTCAGTCTCCTCTAAAACTTCTCAGACTGCATAAAATGGCCATTGTGAACAAGCGGAGCCCAGAGACAATTGATATGTCCTAGATGGATGGTAGTAATGATATCATCTCATCCCCAGAACATCGTTTGAAAGAGGGTTAAATATAAAACTAGGACGGGAGACCGTTGGTTCAGCCCAAGTTGGGTTGTGTCTCTAGAGATGTTATGAGGTATCTGTCGGCCCTAGTGTTCTTTAGACTCAGCTTGAGGTTGTCTTCACTTTTCCACACCCCACCATATTCTTTGCGTGGTAGTATGTGTTCTCATGCATTGGATTTATCTTGCAGAGAGAGATGTGAATATTTCTTTTCTTTAACACAGGGAGCTGTGTCTTTCTTTAGATGAAAGACTCCTTTATCAGATCTTTATCAGTTTCTCTCATCCCAGGTAATGATAGTGGAGTTGTATGTAAGAAAAGACTCTGAACGTTGCTCTTAATGTCAGTAGAATCATTCAGGTAAGTAGCTTGCTCTTTTTAGTTTTAAAAATTAAAAGTTGTTTGTTATTATTATTTATTTATTTATCTGGAGCGTGTGCGCGAATACCAAGGTGTGCATGTAGAGGTCAGAGGACAACTTTTCTAAAGCTTGTTCTCCTTTTCCACCTTATTTTTGAGGCAAGACCTCTCTCCTTCTTTCTGACACACTGCAGAGGCCAGGCCCTGATAGTTTGTCTTTTATGGATGTGTTTACACATTCATGGGATCAATGGAGTCCCTTTCATTTGAGAGTATTATAAGAGAGACTCCTGTAATTATCCAGTGTCTCAAATGTGGGTTGTTGTCATCACACAAGTGGGAGAACCAAGAATTGAATCAGAAGATGAATGGGTTAAACAATACAGAGTCAGTGTTTAGTGGACACGAAACTAACACTCATGGACTTGGGAAACATTAAATTGAAAGTAAACCAAACTGAACACTTGCTGAAATTGGTGTCTCTTTCCCTTTTAATTGTGGTCTAATATTTGAAGGTTAGTTAAAGATAACTAAAAAAGTATAAAGTTGAACTTGTACTCGTCTCCCCAAAAGAAGTTAGAATTATTCAACACCTTATCATCATTTCTTTTTAATTCTGGAAATAACACTATGAACTTGAGTTTCAGGAGGTAGAGTGAAGAAGGAGCTGGTGGAATAGGCCTTCCTGCTCTGATAAAGGTAGAGTATGACAGAGGAGCTGGGCTGGGCAGATGGCTCAACAGGTAAAGGGTTTGCGGCTCAGCCTGGGGATCTGGGTTCAGATCCCTACCAGCATGCTGTTTAAAAGCTAGGCTTGGTGATACAGGTTTGGAACCCAGCCCTGGGAGCCCTGGGAAGGCAGAGACAAGCAGACTCTTGGGATTTGCTGGCCAGCCGTTCTAGCTGAGGTGGCAGCTCATGGTTCAATGAGACCCTGTCTCAAAAAACACGGTAGAGAAGAGACTGAGGAAGACAGTAGACACCAATCTCCGGCCTTCGTATGCACACAGAGGTGATCACGTGTGTCGCAACACACACAGTGGGGGAGGGAGGGAGGGAAAGAGAGAGAGAGAGAGAGAGAGAGAGAGAGAGAGAGAGAGAGAGAGAGAGAGAGAGAGAGAGAGATGAGAATATACTTGTAAAAATTTGGGAACTCTCTCAGGCTGACCAGATCCTGCCATTTCAGATTTCCACTTACCACAATCTAGGTATTTTTGGACATAAACAGCCAAAACAAGCACTTTCATATTTCAACTTCTTTCATTTTTGAAAACAAGAGGTAAGACATTTGTCCTATAAAATTGATTAATTAAATGACCTGAAGTGGGGGTGGAGGCAGTTCTTGGGGACCCTTTGCTGTTTTAGAAGTCCTGCTACACAGCCGAGGCTTGCTCCGAATCCGCAGCGTCTGGAACGCTGCGATTAAGGCATGCGCCGTCATTCCTGGCCTCCCTGGGTGTCTTCTCAATGCGGCCTCTGCAGGTTATTTGCAGCGGTCCATCTGCAGGAAGTTGCAGAGCAAGGACGGAGAAGGGTCACACAGGAAGCACAGTCAGTCCTGCTCTTATCTACAGGAAAAGCCCTCTACAGGGAAACCTGCTCTAAACCGCCTTGTAGTAACCCCCTTCTCTCTTTCAAAACCTCTCAGCTTGGGACAATATAACAGAAATTAAGTCTTGAGTGTTATTCCCACCAATATCTGGCAATTGATAATGCGATTGATAACATTTCCTAAAGCTTCTTTGAGTTTTTATGTAGAAAAATTAGAGTTTCTTTTTCCTTCAAGGATATATTTAAAATATATCAGAAGCCTTGTGTGTGTGTGGTCTCTTGACTTTTGCTATCCTGTCCTCTTTTCTCTTATCCCTCTCCTCTACCCTCCCTTCTTCTCCCCTCCCCTCCCCTTCCCTCCCCTCCCCTCCCCAGTTGTTTTGTTTTTCCTTTTTTCTCTCTCTCTCCTCCTTCCTTCTCTGACTCTGTTTCTTTTCTTTTCTTCCGTTCCATTCCCTTCCCCTCCCTTCCCTTCACTTCTTCCCCTCCCCTCTCCTCCCTCCCTTCCCTTTCTCCTTTCTTTAGTTTCTTTTACATGCTCTTGTCTTAGTTACCATAGAGAAATAAACTGTGAATCAAACAAAGATAGATGGAAGAGAACATTGAATTTTGACTTGGGGTTGCGATTAGTAGTTGTCAGCACCTTAGTTGGTCACATTCCTGCATCCCACATTGGCCTGGTGGGTATTGACGTTCTCAACTTGGGATCTACACCAGAGCTCTGGAGTCTGATCTCTTGGGAATGCTAAAATAAATAACTAAGACATCAGGGTCCAAAACTTACTTCCTCGATGGGGCATCACAGTGTGCCAATGACCTCTTGTAAGCACCGTTAGATAATGGTAAGGACAATAGAGAAAAACAAAAAACAAAACAGGAAAATAACCACTGGACACTTCCCCACCACACACACACCAGATTAATCCACAGTTTAGTTACCAAATTAAATTACTTCAGAATACAGTAAAAAAAAAATTAAATAGAATAAGAAATCCTTTCTGTATGACACTGATTCTTAGAAAATAATTCTTAACATGCATGCCGAGTAAATGAGCTTATGGATCGACTAAGTACATGGCAAAGGTCTTGGGGATTCGCAATAGAACATTGCCCCCAAAGTAAGCATCATACTTGTCATCTTATTCGGGGGCCCAAATACAAAAATTGACAGTTCATCTAGTTAAATATAGGCACAGCAACAAAGATACGAAGAACTGGGGCAAGTCTTTAGGGTTTACATGCTTTCAAGATTTATAACAATGGTACCTGCTGTGGAGCTGCCATCTTGTACAGGAACTAAGACTCACTGCAGTGGTTTTTGGAAGGAAGGGGATGGGGCTGAACTCACCACCCCACAAGAGCAGCTGGGACTCCGCAGTAGGAATTGTACAGACTCTCCTTATCTGTGTGAGAAAACTGACTCCCTAGGAAACGTGTGGCTTGTGTGATGACATACATCCAGACAGAAAATGGATGAAGCAGCTGCTGAACAATGTACTCTGCTATGTTCTCATCTTCGGACTGCACCTTGTATCTTTCCTAATAAGGAATTGTAATCTAGCCTCTGACACTTCAGATTTCCTCCTCCCTTGTCTAGTTTCATTAGCAAGAGGCTATGCACGTAGGCACATTTCTTAGGTCAAGAACCCCCAAGAAACCAGGACAGAGCATAGAATATTATCCTGATTCACAAATGGCTGATCTGAGATTTTTTTTTTGTTTTGTTTTGCAGCCACATGGTGCTGGGGAAAGGCATAAGGCTTCCAGTGCTGCCAAGGTGTTGGTATATAACCTCAGACTGTCAGTACAGTGTTTGCGAGTTCTAGGAGCGGGAACCGTGTGCTAGGGCAGTGGTTCTTAGCCTTCCCAAAGCTGTGGCCCCTTAATACAGTTCCTCATGCTGTGGTGATCCCCAACCAGAAAATTATTTTCATTGCTACTTTCATTTTGCTATTGCTATGAATCGTAATGTAAATATTTGATATGCAGATGGTCTTAGGAGATCTCTGTGGAAGGGTTGTTTTGGGGGACCCACAGGTTGAGAACCGCTGTCCTAGGGAACTGGGAATCAAGGTTGTCACAAGTACTTATTTCCTGTCAAAAGAAAACTTGACACACATTTTTGAGGGAGATATAATTCATAACCTCATAACTTTTCATCCATAGGGGTTAGTGCTCAACTTAAAATTTTCAAGGCATGCTATAAAACAAGAAGAAAGGGCTAAATCCTGGATTTAAGGAGACAACAAACCCATAGATGACATAGATATTACAGATGTTAGAAATGCTTATGATTAATGGAAGAAGAGTGGGAAAATAATGGACAAAATATGCAAGAAGGCGAACTTCTGAGCATTGAAACAATCAAATGGATATTTTAGAATTGAATTAGGTTACTTAACATTAAAGGTCTTGAACGTTTTGAACAGTTGGTCGCACTCATCACAATACAGAAGTTTGGACCTGTGAGACAGGTCAAAGCAAAATAGAGAAACAAAATGAAAAGATAGCCTCAGGCACCATTGGCAGTTGGTGTACCAAATGACCTCTGAACTCACAGTTCTCTGGAAAGAGAGCCTATACTTTGCACCGTGAGTCACTTCTCTCTAGACCATTTCATACTCTGACAAACATGTACAGACAAATTCAATTCCTGCCTTGATTCAAGACATTTGTGTTTTCAAGGGAATTTGGGAGATAGGGAGTTTTATTTTTTAACTTTAAATTTAACTGGAAGTATGTTTTTCTTAAGTAGTGTCTTCGCCTGAACTTGACAACTTCTGAAGAGAGAACCAAGAATAGGATTCTGGAGGTGAGAACAACCTGGATCAAGTTCTCTTCCTAAAGGAAACAGTACAGACTTCTGAGACAGTAATTGTTCCATGTTTTACTTCCTCTTCTGCTCTTATTCTGGTTTTCAGTTCAAAGTTATTTGGCTCAGCGGCAGATCCCTGCCCACTACACTTTCTTCTGTTTTCTTTTCTTTTCTTTTTTTCTTACCATTTTTGATTGGCTAGCACCCATATTCCCACTATCTCACTGTATTAAAAGTCCATGAAGTTTTCCAATGCTGTCAAGTTAGGCAGAAATCAGATTCTTAAAAATCCAGTATCTTTGTAAGTTAAAGCATGATAACTCTTTTACATGCTGCCAAACATCTTTTTATGGATCCTTAACAACTTTTCAAGGCATTTTTATATATTTATATATAGGCTCATCCTGATGCTTTTTTGGGGAAAGGATATACTACAGATGCAGCCTCATGGGGTCTTAGGAAAAGTTGGAAATATGGCAGACTGGCTTTTGAATGTGGGATGGCTGGTTTTCATTATCAACCTGAAACAGTCTGGAATCACTTGAGAAGAGAATCTGAAAGAAAGATTGTCTGGAGCAGGTTTGTCTGTATGTGGAGGGAACCAGCCTTTTCCACAAATGGGTTCACGAAAACTCTATGCAGGAGGGAGTACGAGGAAAAGTGAGGAATGACAAACAGAGTAGTTTGTTCTTTTATGGGACCCAAGGAAATGACACGCAGGATTGTGCTTTAAAATGACACGTAGAACGCTTTAGAAGTAAAACTCAGGAGCGTTTTTAATAGGGGAATTAACAGTATACATATTAAGAAAAGAGAGGGGCAAGAGAGAAACTGACAATGCACCTTGTCAGTAGAAAAACCACACCAAGAAGAGAAGGAGGGAGAGACTGACAATATATATTACCAGGGGAAGGGGTCCACACCAGAAAGAGAGAGAATTGTTCTGGCAAGAAGTTTTAGAAGCCAAGTACAGATTTTTGGTATGTAGATGTTGCTCAGGCCTTCAGAGGAACCGGTTTCATATGTAGATGTAGTCACGCCCGGGGAAGTGGGGGGGCTGGGTGTCCTTCCTGCAACTTATCTTGTTTGCTATGAAAGAACATTTGATTTAATACTGTTAGCTGAATAATATCTCTATCTGCCTCAAACAGAGCAGAGTGCCATGTAGGCACAAAGGTTTTTATTTTATGATTTTTAGCTGTTTGGTACGTATTTATTTTTTCTCTATCTAGGCTCCTTTTGCTTCTATCTGTTAAAAGCTTGTCTCTTCCTGGGAGGCCCAACACCCATTCCAGGAATAGCCTTTGTAATGTACTATCAATATAAATAGGTAGCTTTACACATGCCTGGACTTAGAAGCCTGCAAGATATTTTATAATGACAATTACTTTTGAGTAAAAAATGGCCACTTCCACTACTCAGCTAACACCAGCCAGCTAAGGTGTTACTAGGCCGTATAGAAATGAAAGGCTTTTGTCGCCATTACAGCAAAGGGGAGAAAAGGAGCAAAATGGCTGGTAAGCCAAAATTCCCAGCCAGGGAGCCTGGAACTTTGTCAACAGACTTCAACCACATTGCCAGGGTATTGGGGCTCCCAGCATCTGTGGACATGTGTGTGGAAGGTTATCTAGATTATTTGATTGAGACAGGAAGACCTAACCCATCATGGGTAGCACCATTTCCTGAGTCTGGTTCTAAATATATAAGAGCAGAGAAAGTGAGCTAAGGAGTAAGCATGCATATAAACATTTTTTTCTACTTTTGATGAGATGTGACTAGTTATTTTAGGTTCCTAACACCTTGACTTCCTTGTGCTATGGATTCTAACCTGAAATCGTGATCTAAAATAAACCCTTTCTCCCCTCTGTTGCTTTTTGTCACCCTTACCCCCCAAAATAGGAAACAGAACTAAGATAGAAGAATAATGAAAAACAGACTTCATATTTTCTATCTTTCCTGTTCACTGATTTTTCAAATTCAGACTAACCAAAAGACATTGCTTATATTATAAGCTGTACACATCCAAAAGACATTTCTTATATTATAATTCTGGACACATCCAGAATTAGTCATGACCTAGAAATAATTTTGTATTCCTTCCCCCTTTCTCTTTACCCCACAACCTCTGCTATGTCCTTGATGGTGAAAAGGTTTCCCCTGGACAGTCAACTCATTACCTCAACTCTGCACAGTTCAGTAGGATCATCCAGTTTCTGAGGATAAGAAAAGATGAAGCCCATCAGTACTTGTTCTCAGGGCATCCCTGAAGACACACTTGGGCTTCAGCTCATGTTAATGATTCTGTTAAAGCACTTAAAGATCCTTGCTTGACTATGAAATGTAGTAGTATGCTGCTGTGGTGGCTAACCAAAGAAGACAAGGAGGAACTTTTCATGGGGGTATACCCTTCTAGACCTCAGCAGAGAGAACCACCATCATGGCAGGCACTATACTTGACAGTAGAACCCGGAGCATCTGAGTTCAGGTGTTTTCACTGATACAGAACTCCTCAGGCGTGCTACTGATAGCACCTGCAGATCATTAGCAATCAACCATCCTCCACATAAATCTAACACCTGCAGACAATACAAATTGCCAAGGTCTAGGTAGCCCTCTCCCAACAGTGCACAAAACAATTATTTTGTACATAACTAAAAATAAACTTCCACAACAATGAGACACTTTACAGATGTTGCATTATTTGATTCAAAAATTGTGTAAGGGAGAATGAATATTGTTATCCCCATTTGACAAGGAGAAAAGTATGGTAGAGGAAAGAAAAGTGACTCACTCAAGGCAACAGACAGACTGCAGTAAAGCCAGGGATCATATGTTTTATACTACTCAGTATTACACTATTTCCTAGGAGGCTCGTGTGGCCTGGCTCAAGGAGGGGGAAATCGTAATATTGTTATTGCTATGTCCTCATATTTTGTCACAGTTGTGCAATCTTTTCACGTGGTGAAATAATGCCGTCATCTATAAATGTATTGGGTCACATTCATAACTGTTCTGGGATTCACGCAGCTCATGGGGCACAGGATGTCCAGGCCATGTAGAACATGATTCTGTGAACCAATAATATGTATGGAACACAGTTTGGACTACTATTTGGGTGTTAGTGGAAGAGAGAATTTTCGGCTCAGAGAAGCCTTTTACAAGGTGAATCCCTAAATCTTACAATACATAGAGAAAGGTTTCTGAAGCTGATGTGGATTTTATAAAAGAGGAAAGGGTATCTGTAGGTAGTTTGAGGGGTGCAGGGAACTGCTCCCAGGACTGTGCAATAATTCTTTGTTCAAAATAGGTGACCTCCTGAACTAGAAAGAGCTTCTTGGTCCAGACATTTAAATTTCTACCACCATGACACCAACCACATGATGCTGTTCTGTGAGAGCGCTCCTTGTGTGGAGTCACGCTGGCAGGAGGCTTTTCCTGGGTTTCCCGGCTTTTCACATGTCTTAGGAACAGAGGAAATGACTTTATTCCACTGTGTCGTTTCAAGAATGTGTGTACAGCTGCGTGTGGTGGTGCATGCCTTTTATCCCAGTGCTTGGGAGGCAGAGGCAAGAGGATCTCTGTGAGTTTGAGGTCACCGTGGTCTATTTAAGTCAGTTGTAGGCCAGATAGGGCTACAAAGAGCAACTCTATCTCAAACAAAACAAACAAAGCAAAAACAGAAACAAAGAAATAAACAAAAATCAAATCAAGAATGTATGTACAGTGGACAGCCTTGGAAGACAGAGGCAGCCTCCTGATGGGGCAGCTGATGGGAATGTTCATACACGTCATAAAAGACTCGTAGTCCCTACACTAGAGATATTTCTCCCATAATGCTTCCTGCGCGTGTGGATGCTGCCTGTTTTATGATGCCCCATGGAAATCAGTGATCCTGGCAGTGATGTGAAGATTCTGATATCACTGTTCTTGCTGACTATAATGAAATCAATTATGGCAGACTCAGGAAGGTTATATCTTCTTCCAGCATCTGAAGAAGTATGCCACGCTAAATATTGGATTGAAATTGGCTTTAAGGATTCTCAAAAGACTATATGGTGCCCCTCTACAACATACCTAGCTTTTTTGTTATTTGAGAAATAATAGCCAGTAGCCCCCTGGCTGGCATGGATTAAGTTGACCATGAACTCAAAACAGATCTGACTGCCTCTGCCTTCTAAGTGCTGGGATTAAAGGCATGAACCACCATGTCTGGCTATCATACCTCTAACTTCATGTAAACTAAATAAATGAATAAATATAGAATAGAATAGAATAGAATAGAATAGAATAGAATAGAATAGAATAGAATAGAATCAAAAGACACTAGTGTAGTTCTCTGAGTTCACGTTTCCAGCAAGATTATTCTGACATTCACAAGGAACCACTGCCTGCAGAAAACAGATAAGTAATCAGCCAAAGCAATCAGGAAACAATATATAGACAATTTGAGGACATTCAGATAACTCTGCTGAACTTCCACTACTGACTTCAGTTGTGAACAACCTGGAATCCAGGCTCTCTGAACATGGGATCTTTTAGTTGTGCATTTGTTTTGTTTTGTTAAGATAGGGTCTCACTCTGTAGCCCAAACTGATATAGAGCTCCTTACAATGCCTCAGACTTGTGATGACCCTCCTTCCTCCACCTCGGAGTTGCTGGCCCTCCAGACACAACACTGTGCCTTGCTGCTTTTTGTTCATTTTTTGTGGTTTGTAGTTTTGCTTTGGGGTAAGGCTGGATTAAATTGATCATAAAATCCTATTCTTTGTCCTAGGTAACACATAAGTGATACTCTTGAAATCTTAGAAAACCTGAGCCAATGAAAGGAAATAAAAACTGTACTCCAAGCCACCATTCCAGAACTCCCTCTCTTATCAACAGAGAGGTCATTAGTTTCTTCTTGCAAAGACTATTGACATCTGACTTGGCAGAGGGCACAGGCCCCAGGGATTCTGGTTATAGAGAGAATTGATTCTCTTTGGGGCAAAGCAAGCAGCCTCTATTGCCTTTGTGATCGCTGGTGTTTACCTTAGATGCGGAGAAGAAGGACAGGAGAGGTGTAGTGCTAGACTGGGAATCCCTCCTTGCCTGTTGTTGACAGCAGGGACTGCTCCTGGCTCTCTTTCTATTGTTTTTGTGCTGTGCCTGCTGCTTAACAAGGTGGTTACTTCATAACCGTGGCCAAATGAATGAAAGCAATAGCCCGCTTGGATGTTCCTGCCTGCCTTAATCACTCTCCTGGAATTTTGCTTATTAAGTTATTGACTGGAATAACTGGGTACTGTATTCTGGCTTCCTATAAATGTTCCTGCATTAGATTAAATGTGACCATTTTCAGTTTCTGCTCTTTCTCTGTAACCAGAAAAGAGCCTCATTATCCACCACATCTTCAGTACTGTAGCTCAGATCAGAATGGGATTCTTCTCTAATTCTTATGTTACAGAGACACAGAGAGCAACTCCATGGAGAAACTGTTTATATATGACTGATTACGTCAAGTCTAATGGAGTTGATGATATATTTGAAAGTTTTTAACCTTATGTCAAAAAAAAAAATCCTTCAGGTTAAACTTAATGGGTTGTCTGGTATTTTTAAAGATGTTTAAAATACCTACAAATGTGTACACTTTCCCACAAACATTTCTATTGCGCTGTCCAGAGTGAGGAGTAACTTTGGTCTGTAACAAATGTGCATGCGTGTGTGTGTGTGTTTTATCAGAATTTTTCCTAGCTGGATGGCTTGCTTGCAAAGCATTACTTTTCCAGTTCCCATTATTATGTACGTGAAGGATAATTTATTTTGTATTATTTAAAGCCTTCTGAATATTATTAGCATGAGAGGAAACCATGGAAATTATGGGTTCTTGGTCCAGTATTTTAACAAATATTTACCAAGAGCCAACAAAAACAATATTTACAGCGTGACTGAAAAACAAAAGTCCACAGTCCTTCCCTGCTTGGAATTTATTGTTTATGGCTTGTATTGTTTATATCAACGAGCTCTGCATGTGCAAATTGCAGTTGTCAGGGAGCCGAGAAGGTGAGGGTGCAATAGGGTAAGCATTAGGGGAGTGGATCAGGTTGCGGGAATCGGACGTGCTCTTTCTGTATAATCATGGCCGCCAAGGTTAAGTGCGGATGTTGACCTGATGAAAGGCACCAGTGCAAGGAACACGAAGCCGTGCAGTTCAGCTCAGTTCAGTGAGTGTTTATAGAACGCCTACCATACACCAGGCACTGTGCCTGGACGCTGGAAATAAAAATGAAAAAGGCATGGTTTGCCCCTGGGAAATAACTCATTCTAAGGGGTTCATTGTTGTGTAATTGATGAATTTGGAGGACTCTTTATGTACTTATTTGGCTCTTCATGGACTCATTTTGCTTCTGAGTAATTTAAATCTTGTCTGAGGATTACCTAAGTAGGCAAATCTTCATCACGAGACCCAGCATCTTCTGCCATACATTCAAGGTTTGACAAACACATAGACATAGTTTGTGAGATTCAGGTTCAGCAACGCTGTCCCAGGCTTTTCCAGCCATTGAATGTGGTCCCAACAGTATGCCTCACGCCTTTTCCAGTCTGCCAGCAGCCTGGCTCCAGGAAGGAAGCCTGATTGCCACCAAACAACAGCTGCAGTATTACTTTTTTTTTTTTTAAGGATCCATTAACTAAAATTTGAAGCCAGTCATAAAAGCGAATTATAAGGAATGCATTTGTGCTTGATTAATGTTTTCACATTAAGAATATCTCAATCCCTGAGTACAATGTATAAATAGCATTCATTTGGAGTATTAAGACTATAAACCTAGAGGGAGAGTAAAAACTATAGCGAAAAGCAGTGGCTGAAACACTTGGGAAAGAACATAGCAGAAAACTTGCCCCAGCCTGGAAGACAGGTCCTCATTCACTCCACCCATCCCTATGAAGGTCAAGGCTCATTCCTAATTATTTTGTTTATGATCTTGACATTTCTCTCCTATCGTACAACTGCAACCATTAAGATCTTGGGGAACACATGTTGTGAGCCAATTTGGAGTGACATACATACCTACTCCTTTAGCTCACTGCCCCAACCATCAAGTTCCGGAGCCTTCAGACCATCAGTCAGGTTGGCTGGCTCCTTGGCTAGCACATAGCCACAAAGGGATGGATCAGGCGGTCAGTGACACCTAGATGATGTCTCACTCCTCCTAGCTCACATCACCTTCTCATTCCTTTTTGCTCTTCTTTGCAACAACTCACACATTTTCTTTGGGTCATTACACAGTTGACCTTCCATTTCCATAGACTTGAAGCCAGATTCAACCAATAACTGCTAGAAAGTATCGCAGGGCACCTTTGCTTTTCCCCAGGGAGCTTCCCAATTGTAGAGGCTGACCACTAGATCCACCTAATGCACCTAACGGTAACAGACTAACAGACCAACTCACCTAATGGTGAGGAGGGCTTCTAAGAAAGTCTCAGCCTATTCCAGGAATGAGACCACTCCAGGCAGGCCCTAAGGTGGGTAGGGGGAAGAGAAATGGTAGACGAAAATTTACAAGACCAGGAACTAGAAGGCAGCCTTTTGCTTGCAACCATTCTGCTTGGTTCACCCTCCACTCTGATGGATGTACTTTGGTTCTGATTATTTATCTGATTAAAAAGAAAAGGACCCTTAACTACTTGACCATAAACAATGAACAAGCAAACAGTATCTGTACTGGACATGTTCAGACTTGGAAAGAAAAAGTCATTATTTTCTCCATAGAAGTACAACTATTTGCTACAGATTCACTTCATATTAGGTATTGTAAGTAATGTAGAGGTGATTTACAGCTTATCTGTGGTTAACAGCTTATATGAGAGACTTGAGCACTCATGGACTCTGATGTCACTGGGGGAATCTTGAACCTATTGCCAACTGTACTGAGGAATGATTATATGTATTAAACTATAAAGGCTTGCTTGAATACAAATCCTAAGTATTTGGTTCCTCCCTCTATCTTGTTTGTTTTCTAAGTTTGTGATGGCAAGGTGTGCTTTATCTTTGGATTTATTCACTAGGGGACAAATGATATTTCCAGGTTAGAGAAGAGGACATTCCTATATTTTGTCACTAATGACTTGTAGGATTTTGTAATCTGTGATCCATTCATAATGCAGTCAAATAGAGATGAGCATGAGTTCTCAAGTTTTTTTAAAAAATTTAATATGCAGAAATTAATTCTATAAAGATCACATATAAACATTAGCAATGTAATAGAATATTAGTGGTTTGAACTCATCAGTTAAGAAGTTTTTGCCATACTCCATGGGGGATGCCGATAATAGTCACTTTTCTATTGCTGTAATAAAACACCATGACCAAGGAAACTTATAGAATAAATAGTTTATTTTGGCCTTACAATTTCAGAGTGTTAGAGTCCAAGATGAGGGAGAAGAGACCTACAGGCATGGCTACTGGAACAGCAAGCTGAGAGCTCACATTTGAACTACAAGCAGGAAGCAAAAAGGACAAAGTGGGAATGGTGTGTGGCTTTTGAGACCTCAAAGCTCACCTTCAGTGACATGCTTTCTCCAGGGAGGCCATACTCAAGTGGCGCTGCCAGCTGAGGACCACATATTCAGACATCTGAGCCTATGAGGAACACTCTCATTCAAACCAGCACATTCCAACACCTTACCCCCTATAGACTTGTGGCCATATCATGGGGCAATTTCACTTAGTCCAATTTCAGAAGACCCCCTAGCCTTTCATTCTCAACACTGTTTAAGAGTCAGAAATCCAAATTGTCTTCTGAGACTCAAGGCTAGCTCTCTTAGTTATAGCCATCTGTCAAATCAAAAATCAAATTATGTACTCCCAGCATATAATGGTACAAAATAACACATTATCATTCCAAAAAGGAGTGAGGAAATACTGGACAAAAACAAGACTGAAACCAAGTAAATGAAAATAAGGACATCAACCCCTCCTAGGTGTGGTAGAGGAGAAGGATTTTATTGTAGATATGAGGGAGAGTTCACCTGGAGGATCTTGAAGAGTCCAGTCTGAACTGGACCATGAGAGTTGAGAGAAGGGGAAAGCAAGAAAGGAAGAGGAGAGAGAAAGAGAGAAGAGGCAAGAAAGCAAGCAGACTAAGAGAGGAGCTGAGGACCCAGAACCAAAAGAAGAGGAACAAGAGAGTATGTGGCCAAAATGGTAGGTTTAGATAGGAAAGGGAAGCTGGGGGAGGGGAAGCTGAAAGCCCAGCCCCTGGTTGGCTTTAGGGTAGGGATGGGGTGAAAAATGTTGAGAGGAGCCACAGGTACTGAGTGAGACTAGTCCTGGGTTTCTTTGAAACCTTACACCAAGCAGTGCAAACATCAAATCCTGTTATCCCACAGTCAGAGTCAAAGGTCTTAGGCAGCTCTGCTAGATTTGCTGAGAGCTCACATCATTAGCTGAAAGGAGGAGGCAGAGAGAGCAAACCTGAAATGGTGTGTGGCTTTTGAAATACCAAAGCCCACCCCCAGTGACATGCTTCCTCTAGCAAGGTCACATCTCTTAGGCACACAAAAAGTGTCACTAAGCTAGGGCCAAGTTTTCAAATATTTGAGTCTATAGGGGACATTGTCCTTCAAACTATCGCAATGTCAGTAGTTTCAGTTGCTTGGGAGATGAAGGCAAGGGATCACAAGTTCAAGGCTGATGTTGGCAATCTAGGGAGACCCTTAGATTGAAACAATAGAAAATAAAAATAAATTGAAATAAACACCAGTGGTAGTGTCTTTGGTTAGTATGTGCGAGGACCAGGATTCAATTGTTAGCACAAAACAATTTTCTTAAAGACTCTCTTTTAAGAAATTAAGTTGGAGATACTATTAAATGGCCTTTCACAAAATTTATAATATGCTCCCTATTTATAATCTGTAAAAGCTTTTGAAAACACCGTGTATATTCTTCCTTCAACAATTCAAAATTCCTGTCAAGAGTTATAAACTATGTTGACGTTAGCTCTGATTTTTGCCTACAGTTGCTAAATGAACGTGATGAGAAACATAGGCTATCTGCGTAGCAAATTGTATGTGTTATTTTGTTTCAAGATTACCTTGTATAAAGGGATTTATACAAATACCACTTTATACACTAACTATTTCTGCTTTTTTTTCTGGAAATATTATTAATAATATACTCAGAAATGATCTTCTAGCCCAAAATGTTCTTGTGTTATTTTGGAACAAGTAGTTAGTGACTCACAGGCCGTTGGGCATCCGAGCTACGGTTAACTGGTGGTCAGGTTAGGAAATTCTCTTCCCATTAACTCCCTCCCTCAGCCCAGAACACCTCTGTACTCCATTTTTTTCCCTTTTGATTCGTCATACTCATGGTCACCGGTTGGTGTTTTCCAACCAAAAGTAGAAGCACTGACACACCACAAGACGTATTGTTCCTATTTCATTTCCATCTTGGGTAAAAGCAAGAAAAACAGGTCATATCTTGGAAAAAATATTTTGTGATTATTTTCAACCTGAGAGGTTTGGATCGACTTTGGTCGGGTGTCTGAACTTTTGGCTTCTGACAGGAAACCTAACTTCAGAATTTGAGCATAATTTCTGCTTAGAAGAAGATGCCAGCCTTATTTAGGTTATGCTGACACATAAATACCTTTGCTTCTAAACCGTTTCCACTTAGCATTGTGACATACTAAAAAAGTTACATTGGGAAAATCGTGTAAACGCTAATCGTGAGATGAGCTGTCAATTTTATAGTCTCACGAGTTGACGTATTTATTGGATACTTTATCTGCCAGCCCATTGATTATGAGGATTTACTCATTGAACGAGTGCTTGGTTAGAAAGTCACAATTTCAAGTAAATCTAGAAGCAAAACTTGTGGCTAACTCTTAGTAGAGAATGCCAATGTGCTCCTAGAAAGTAGATCTAAACTGCTTTGTGTTCCAATGTTCCAATGACCATCCAGAGGCTTTGTAAATCCTGTGAAGTGGAGGGAGTTTATAGGCAGACATTCACATATATTATATTTTTTATTTTTAGGTGCATTAAGGTGAAAGTCTAACTGGGCATATTAGGACAAGAAGATAGAAATGGTTCCTTTATGTGATTCCAGGCAAGTAGGGTAGTCCTGGACAGTGTACTCTGTTATTGTCTTCCTTGGCACTATTCATATTCTATTGTTGTGTAGATTTGTCATAGTAGATTCTTCCTTTTTACATTTCTTATTTATCCTCCCCTTGCTTTTCCCCCTTGAGTTTTGCTATGTATCTCAGACTGACCTCAAACTTGCAATCCTCCTACTTTAGCCTCTCAATTAAAATAAAAAGCATTTATCACCATGCTCAGCTTTCATTGGTTTTCTTCTGATTTGGCCACCTCATGTCATCCACATTACTGTCATGAAGCATGACAAATAGCAATATAAGTCATATAAAACCCAAGATTATATCATTAAGTAAACACAGTTCACTTTCCTTCATAAGATGCTATCTGCTATAATTATTTTAAATCTTTGCTCTTGAAGTAAAAGCAAGTCATCTCAAGGGAGGAAGATGGAGAAAAGATACCCTCATGGGTGCAGAATGGAGAGATAAGGGAAGCAAATTCAGAAGAGTCCCAGCCCCTCAGGTTTAAAGCTTACTGAAAAAGGAATTGAACTTAGCATTAGCTGAAGGTCTGAGAGAATGTGATGCTCTTTTTATTCTGTGTCTACTTGTTTCCATGTAGCGGGAATGTACTGGGCAGGGTTGGAAAGGGCTGCTCCTCTGGGTTTTTATGGTTTAGACTAAAACTAAAGTGCCAGAGTTCTTTAAAATAATCTCTTCATGAGTTTCCAGGCCTTTGAGCAAAGTCAGAAAGTGGAGATGTTTTTTTCAGTAGTTTATCCAACTCTATATTATATACTAATCTATAACAGCTTTGCTCATAGTTATGTGACAAAACAAACTTTTATTTCAGGTCAAGCCCACTCCTCTTTAAAACCTTCATCCAAAGCAAGAAAGAAAAGAAAGAAAGAAAAAAACAGAGTAGAAAACAGCTAATATCTGTTCAAACGCCGTTTAAGGCAAACATTCCTTTATTGTGTGGAGTTGCCTGATACCCACTTTCCTCCTTAGTTCTTGGAATAATATCAGTCGCACATTGAGATCTAACATTTCAGATGGTTTAGCTGAATAATACTGGATGAGTGAGAAAGTCCTAACAGGGAATTTATAAAGAAAATGTTGACAGAGCTTGAATTCTCACAGTGCTGGTGGGTACCACGATTATAATAATGGTTTCCTTGAACTCTTCCAGAAAGTGTTCCAAACAGCGGAATTTGTAGTTTTTCCTTTGGTCCCAACATCAAAAACATGAACAATTTTACATTTCTAAGGTTGGAGAGTATCTGTTTCCACAGTTTCAGTGGGAAAGCAACCCACCCTTTCTCAGTTTTATTAAAAACCACCATCTTGGCTTTGGGCTGTACCGTTACAAGCTCTTTCATTACGCCTCGTATCTCTAGTTAGGAAGTGGGAGACTTTTGTTTGCTCCTTCCTTGTCTTTTTAAAAAGTATTTTTTTAAGTTTTATTTATTTGATAATCTCATTCATGAATACATTACATATTAACATTTCAAAACTTTCTGTTTATTTTTCTATGTATGAATATTTTACCTGTGTGTATGTCGGTGTACCACCTGCATGTAGTACTAATGGAAACCAGCATAGGATCCCTTGGGATTCCAGTTACAGGTAGTTGTGAGCTTCCATGTGGGTCCTCTGGAAGAGCAGCCAGTGCTCTTAACTGTTGAGCCATATCTCCAGCTCCCAAATACAGTATGTTTAGATCATACCACTGACTCTCTCCTTCAACTCCTCTCAGACCCTTACACACCTTCCCACCATCGTCTCTTCTTCCTCTTCCTCTCCTTTTTCTACCACCTACTAAATTTAACCAGTGTCACCTGTTTGCACATCCACCAGAGCATGGACAGCCTACCCTGGGCCACTACTGAAGAAAACTGACTTCTTCCCCCCCTTGTTTGTTAAGGGTGTCCCAAGACCCATCTCCTTAAACAATATAGGTTATTACCATTGTACCTGGTTACCTATTAAGACTTGATGGTAGCAGTCTATTGTTGAAGACAACACTCACTTTGATCAAAGGACATGGAGAAATCAAGTTAGTGCTGCCAGGAAAGCTCCCTCCCTGATGGCTAACTCCTGTAGTTCCGGATGGTGTTTTACAAACTGTTGCTAGATAAAAGCCATTAACAATTTTACCCAGTTGTGAACTCTACAAGCTACACCAATGACTATCCTAAAGATAGATAAGCCCATTGGTATAAAAGTGGCATGAATGTTCACTCTCTTTTGAAAGAGTTCTTATTAAGCTGTTTTTCAGTGACTGCAGCCAGCAAATGAAAAGCTGGAGGTAAGACAAAGAAATATTTAACCAAACTGAGTTCAAATCCTCACTCTGACAACTCAGTGGCTGGGCAACTTGGGCAAGTGACATGGCCTCATTCCTCTCTTCTCACACTTGTACATGTGGATATTAATAGTTACTTTCTTGAAGGGATTTTATAACCTGAGGTTTCTGGACCACTGGAAGCTTCCCCAAAAGGATATCATTGTTGTATATTTTAGTGATTTTTAAATAGATAATTTGGAATTAATTGTTAGTAGCAATTGCTACCTAAGATGATTTCCTTCTGTTACAAGCATGTATTGATGTTTATTTCAAAAACAAAAGTAACAAGCTGGGTTGTGATGACGTGCACCCAGACTTAGGAGGTGGAATCAGGAAGATCAGGAGCTCAAGGCCAGGACAGCTGCACACTGAGTTCAAGGCCAGCCTGGGTGACATGTGACTTTGTCTCAAAAAAAAAAAAATCAAGATAAATGAATCAAATAAAATAATCAAAGATGAGTCATTCACTGAATAATTCTTTTTCATTTAATTATATTCCCTCTCTCTCTCTCTCTCTCTCTGTGTGATATATATGTACATATATATTTAGGTACGCACTCTTATGTGTTCATGTGCAGAGGCCAGAGGAGGATGTCATGTGTCTGCTCTATCTTTTTCTGGGTCTTTCACAAAACCTGGAGCTTGTTTTGACAAGACTGACTGACTACCAAGCCCTAGCAATCCTCCTGTCTCTGCGCCTAGAGCCCTGAGATTACAAACTCTTGGCAACACATTCTGTGATGCAGGCATCAGCTGTCTAAACTCTGCTCCCCATGCTTGCCCAGCAAGTGTTTTTACCTACTGAGCTATCTTCCAGTTTCTGGTAAATTCTTCAAGGAGTTCCCAGTATGTGACGATTGTCATCCTTTCTCCCCAAGGAGCTCAGAACCAGTGGCAGTAGTTGTGCTTTGAAATACTATCTTGCTATCTGAAGAAAAATAAGAGCATTTTAAAGGCTCAGCAGACTATGCACTGAATGTTGCTCTTTATATTTTACGATCTGGATTCAGGATGCCGACAACAATTACATCTATTTATGTAAACTCTTAGGAATGATTTAAATAACCCAGATCATTGATAGAGATAATGTTCTGTGTTGAGAAACTACTCCTACATTGTTGCAGAATGTGATTTTTTTTCCCACAAACAATGCCTATTTTTCTTACTATGTGTGCCAAAGTACAGCTAAAAGTGAATTCTTGTCTGCAATTTAAGTATGTACCATTAAGAAAGAAGGCCTTTTACATTTCTTTGCAAAAAGGAGGATTTTGTTCATTTTTGTTTTTCCCCATCATTCCTGTGAAGCAGAAGGTCTGGTGCCTGCATTCTTTACCACTGAGCTACATCTTCAGCCTCCCAAACAACATTCTCATGTAGAAAAAAAAAATCAATGACTTTTAGGTTTCCTTACAATAAGAAAAGCCAAGACCACAAGAGTTATCGTGTTAGCAAGGTCTTAACCACACAAAATTCTTCCCCAGTCCTTCCTTCTTTCCCGGCCCCTCACTCCAGTTCTATCCATTTTATCTGTGGAAAGGGAGAGAGAGCCCTCACCTTAAACCAGCACTGAATTCCTAGTTTCTAGAACAATGGGGGAATGCTATTTCAGAGAAGGTGAAGGTGAGAATGAGTCAGATATGAAAAACCAGAGTTCACACACTGAGGGAGGAAAAGGAAGAAGACTGGGACTGCCAGAGGCAGGGAAGAGCCAGGAATGAGAGACAAAGGCTGGGCGGCAGGGGTCTGTTCTTGCGATGGTGGTTCAGCCTTTGTAAGGGAGCAAAAGAAGACCCTGAACTGGTACAGGTGGTGGTTAAATTTATCATGACAGAGACCCCCCTCCCGCCCCCATACTGTCACCAGAGGAGGACTGGACAGAGGCACGGAGACGTGAGGGACCAATGCTCTGGTCTAGAAGACAAAAGGGGCTTCTTTGGATGAGAAGGGTTTCAGAGGAAATAGAGACAAAGTGTAGTCACGTGGTGGAGCTGGACCTGACAGACTGGCTGAAGGATTTCTTCGAGGGAATAAAGGGGAGACTACTTTCCAGTACTCCAAACAAGCTGGGCTTTGTTTTGCTTGCAAACATCTTAACACAGTGCCTCCTCCAGTTCTTCTCAGCTCACCTTTCATCATCCGAATGATTGATGTGTACTGTATGCTTTCGCTTCTTCCGTCCAAGTGAAACTCCTGGCTTTCTCAGTTTATGAAAACATCCGAAAGAGAGGGGATATAGTAATAAAATATTACTTAGTAATAAAATATTATTGTTCGATTTAAAATGATGAAAAGAAGCCCTGTTCTTTAGGCTTTTATCACCGTTCATATGAATGTCTGGAATTTTAAGGCTTGAGGGACAGCAAGGGATTTTGTGCATTATTGAAATAAATATCTATTCCAGTGACTCACTCAGTCTGACATGCGTATAGACCAGCCAGGGTCTTATATTAATGAAGATTCTGAATCTATAAGTCTGAAGGGTCAGGACTTTGCACTCTGCTTAGCTGCCAGCTGATGTGCTGACCGTATGAATTAACATGAAGGCATCGTCCCTGTTAATCACTGATGCTTTCAATTTCCCATGGTAAACCATCACCTAGTTGGAGAAACTGATACATGACAAGTTCAAAGTTCATTGCCAGCAAATAGAAGAAACCACTGAGGAAACGTCTTCCTTTGGAAACACTAAAAAATACAGAGGTCGCTTTTTTTTTCTTTGTCTCCAGATGGCTGGAGCATGGACTGTTATCTGTATGCCTTATCCGTCATGATTAATAATTCCATTACAAATGTCAGGGTACTTTATATAAAACTGAAGTAAAACTCACATCTTCAAAAACACTTTACATATGTTACCATTAGCACTTAGCATATCATAGTTAACACAAATCTGACCTTTAAAATCTTTACTGGTTTAAGAATATGCTAATTCTAGAGGGGCTGGAGAGATAACCCAGCAGATAAGAGTTTATATTGCTTATCCAGAGGACCTAAGTTTGATTCCCAGCAACTGCTTGTAACTCCAGCTACAGCAGATCCAATGCCTCTGGCCTCTGTGGGTACCCAGACTCGCATGCATGTGTACACATGCATGATTAAAAATAAATCTTAAAAAAAATGAGTCTGCTAAATTAGAAAGATCTCTATTATGTAACTACTTAACTATTATTCAAGTTAGGGCTTCAAATGTAGCTTTAGTCAAATCAGTACGCCTTAGCTAGAAACACGGTAAGAAGACATCCTTCCTGCTACAATGCTGTTGTTTTAATTGAAGGAAATCAGGACAGAGACTCAGTCTGGAACTTGAAGGTGTTTTCCTGCCATTCCACAAGTCATTACCTCTGACCAAAGAACCCACACTGTAGCCAAAGAGGTATAACAGGAACCACGAGGATGCTACTTGCTGGGCGGTTCACTTGTAGACCCATGCTCAATCGGTTTTCTCATACAGTCAAAAACTACCTTCCCAAGAAATGGTGCTGCCACAGTGGGCTGTGCTGCCCAACATCACCTAACAGTCAAGGCTGTCCTTCATAGACATGCCCATATGCCTATCTGAGCTGGGAAAATCAGTTCCTCATCGAGACACCCTTCTCTGATGACTCCGCGTTCTACCAAGTTGACAAAGCTGACTAGGACAAGTATCTTTGGATGTGTGATATGGTAGAGAATTTACTTCAAGATCTAAAAGTATATATATTACATATATTCATATACATATATATATGCAATATGCATGGATGTAAATGTGTGTACATAGATATATATATATTTCTATATGCATGTTAAATATATTCTGTCTGTTCAAACATTGATATTAGCAATCTGTAATCTATTTTTCCTACTTTTACACAGCTTTTAAAAATGTTTTTAAATTTTATATTTATTTTATGTGAATATGTGTTCTGGCTACATGCGTGCATGTATAGCATGTGTGTGTTGGATTCCCTGGGAGTGGAGTTACAGACAATTGTGAGCTACCATGAGGGTGCTAGGAGTTGAACCTCAGGTCATCTGGAAGAGCAGCCAATGCTCTCAAACCCTGAGCCATTGCTCCAGACCTCTATGCAGTTTTTTAAAAAAGCATTGTTATCAAATTTTTTCAGAGGGAAAAAAAGTGTACAGTAAATATCCATACACCTTTTAATCTAATTTAATCTAATTAGAAGATGTGGTAATCCATGCTGCTGTGAGACACTAAGTACTAGAAATGTATACACTGGTATATACTGGTGTACATATATTACTGGTGACAGACTTGGCTTAATTTATTTATTATATATTGTATTCATATTTCAAATGAACTTTGTGGCATATAAGTTTATGCAATTATAAAATATAGTTAAAGTAAACAATGAAATGACACCAGTAATTCATAAATGTCACTCTGAAGTATAGTGGATTTATTTGAAATTTGTTGTGTTAGAAGTTTAGCAATCAGAGACTTTATGCGACTCCAAACGAATACACATTTTTCTCCCTTTAAAAAGAACTTTAGAATTGAGTTGAAGAGATGAATAAGTTTTCAGTCATCAATGTTTTAAATCGGTTTTGGACTTGGCATCTTGATCTTGAGCGGACTTCAGAGCAAGTTAGCCGGAAGCTTGTGTAGCTTTAGATCTAAGGAGGTCTCAGCTCAGCAGCCACGGGGCCGACTATGACTCATAGGCGTTCAGCGACAGGGTCCATACCTGAACACTGACTCACAGGACCTTCCCTTCTGCTTCCTGTGACAGTAGCCCTGAAACCTTACAAGCATTTTCTATCATGATTTGTTTTGCATAAAAGCCTTTCTAATATTTTTGTAGCCTCTACTATATAATGAGTATTTTACTAGGGATATAAAAGTAAATCGAACTGAAGCCCTCTTCATAAAATTTAGACTTTAGTTAGACTTGATAAGAAGAAATTTACAAGTTAATTAACAAAGAAGTTAAGCAAAGGATATATCACAACTGTGGTAAGTTCCATTAGCTGTTACTATCTGTTATGGGTCAAGGTCAACATAAACATACCCTAAGAACAGAGTCAAGCTCTATGCTTGTAATAATTCACCCTCATATCTGACACGTTAAGATTCTGATTCTGGGCTGGCAAGTCAGAATTCGGCAAAATCTGGTCTTTACATTTACATATAGATGAAAACCCAAAGTATTTTTCCACTTTCATATATTTTGTGTTAAAGAAAAAAAGTAGATTATGTTAACATCTCTATTTTGTACAGATCACAGATAGGCCTACCACTGTCTTCTAGTGAGTTCCTTTTGGCTATTTCAGGATGAATAGCTTCACGTCTGCCCCTGCAGGTGAGTACTGTGACCCTCCACCGAGCAGTTACCCATGTATTCCTGCACAAGCTTCTGAACTGCTCTGGGAGTGGCTGGCAGACAATGTCCTGAGGACTGAGTTAAGCAGGAACACAAGGGCATGACAGCTGGACCTTGGATGGACCATCACTTCTGAGTGTGCTTTTTTCACTTTTTACTACTGAACTCAGGACAGTTTGGCTTGGGGAGAGTGTTGTACAAAAATGTTGGAGGCTAGTATTCCATGACCTCTTTGTGCAACTATGTCCTGGAACTCTTGCTCTCATGGTTCTGCATATCTTTAGTTATTTGATTACAGTTAAAGTGAGTCGGATAGGGAATCGAACTCAGGGCCTCTACAAGAGCAACAAGTGCTCTAAATCATCAAGCCATCTGTCCAGCTCATATTCTTCTTTTAAAATATATTTTAATCAAAATGTAGTCACATCACTTCCCCCTTCCTTTTCCTTCCTTCGACCTCCCATGTCCCCCATCCCTCAAATTGATTATACACACACACACACATACTCTCTCTTTCTCCCTCCCTCTCTCTGTATCTCTCTCACATACACACACACAAATATAGAAATACAACCAGATGAGTCTATTTTTATTATATATGTGTATATGATTTCAGGGCTGATCGTTTTGTATTGAATGAATTAGGGTGCTTATCTTTGGTTGTACACGACACACAGCACACATGTGTGCATGCACGTGCGATCTTGCATGCGCACACACACACACACACACACACACACACACACACACACAAATAAATTCTCCCTTTCTCAACAGTCAATAGTTGTCTGAAGATTTTTTGTCTAAGGTTAGGACCTGTTAAATTTTCCCCGCTCTACATTAGCGTGTATATCACTATTGTCATTGTTCAGGTTTTGTCTGGGCAGTCATTCCTGGGAGACAGTCTCACATCAGACTCTCTGGTCTTCTGGCTCCTATAGTCTCTGACTCTCTTCTACAATGTTCCCTGAAATGTAGGGGCAGGAGAGTTGTGTTGTAGATGTATCTATTTGGGACTTGGCTCTCCACAATACGTTGGCTTCACTGTATCCAGTTGTGATATTCTGTATTGGCCCCTATTTGCTGTGAAGAGAAGCTTCTCTGATGAGTGGTGAGAGCTACACTTTTCTGTTGGTATAAAGGTGTTATAGTATTGCCAGGAATTATGCTGGCCAGTAAAATGGTGGTAGTAGATTCTCCTCTAAGAACCATGAGCTTCGAACCCCGGGTAGTTGGCTAGGTTTCTAATACCAGGAATGATTTCCTTGCTGTTGAGTGGATCCTATGTACAACTTTTTTTTTTTATAGGGTTTCTATGCTGTAACTCTGGCTGTCCTGGAACTCACTCTGTAATTGAGGCTGGCCGCGAACTCACAGAGATCTGCCTGTTTCTGCCTTCCAAGTGCTGGGATTAAAGACATGTACCACCACTACCCAGCTCTCTTCTCAATCTTAATTGAAGTATTTTTAAGAAAACTGTGGCTAACTCATGTGTTGTGATGTACTTGCAATCCCAGTTCTGAGAAGATGAAGACAGGTGGATCCCAGGGATTAAAAAGTTGGTGAACCAGCATAACCTACTGACGCTGACCAAATTATGACTGAATTAATTCATTAGGAAAACTACTACAAATAAAATTGCTTGTAAGATGGTCTAGAACAGTGATTCTCAACCTTCCTAATGCTAGGACCCTCTAATGCAATTCCTCATGTGGTGATCCCCAACCATAAAGTTATTTTGTTGCTATTTCATAACTGCAATTTTGCTACTGTTATGTAAATATCTGATATACAATGTGTATTAATAGGCCCCTGTGAAAAGATTATCCACCCCCTAAAGGGGTCATGATACACAGGTTGAAAACTGTTCACTGGTCTAGACTAAGGAGAACATTTATGATTGATGTAATAAAAATGAGAAAAGTTCTGGATCCGCCCTAAAAATATTTCCCATTTTGTCTGTGCATATGACACACAAATACCATTTGTGGTACATGAAAAGTAGCTAGGTGAACACATTCAAATGCAGAGTACTAGCTGTTTCAGGTCTACTCCATTTTCTTTGTGAGCATATAGATACAACACACGAAACTCTAAGGCGTCACTAAGACAGTTTTCTGCAGTAACCGAATCGCCATGTTAAGTAGTAGCACAGAGAACGAAGCCTGTCTGCTTTGCAGTTCCTTTCACATCCCAGTGTGGTGTACTCAGATGTGGTGTACTCAGGTGACGAAGCAAGCTTGACAGAGCTTCACAGGAGGCCCCCCAAAATCAGACCACCATGGAGACTTGGCAATCAATTCAGACAACTTTGAGAAGCCCTTCAGATCTGATTTGTTTTTTTATTATTCTCTTTCTTACCTTGTATTTCTTTCTGTAAGAAAGTTGAGTCTGATCTGTTCTGAGGATTTGGCCCACTGAATTGAACTTGGTGGTTTTAGTTTCACTGTTGTTTTTCTTCTTTTAGGTAAAAAAAAAAAGTACAGGAGTCCTGGCTACCACTAATAGAAAAGCACTGAAGGCTCTCCTTTTAATTAGAAACTTACATACTTAATAGCGTGGGTACATGCTTTGCATATCCTGGAAACGGTGGGGGGTTTAGTTCCCTTAAGCTCCTCTAAACATTTTTCTTTAAATAGCTTGCTAACTTCCCGTGACCCTTAAAGGGATAACATCATCCAAACACCTGAAAATCTGCTTGAATAGTAGTTTCCATTTTGTTTGTGGGGCTTTTCCACTGTAAGAACTTTATTTTATTTTTTCCTGGCGTTATTCCCCATTATATCCTAGGAAGCCCTTCTTCTCTCCATTTGGGAAGACTGGGATCAACTGTCTCACTCTCAAGAGGTTGATGCAGGCTGGAGGGGAAGCTTTTGACCTTGAGATCATTCTTCCAGAGCACACTGATCCTTGTTTCCTTTCATTTTCTTCCCCAGTCTACATTACTGAGCCAACCAGTACCGATGAAAGGCCATCATAGACACACCCATATCTACCTTCCTGAAATTTTTTGCATATAGTCCATGAAAATGGAGTAGTTTATATAACTTACTTTTCTTTATATGGATTTAAGTATTGAGTTCAACAATTTGTATCAAGTGTTGAATGCCAATGATGAATGTAACTATTATATGGAGCTAGAACTTGAATTACATAGTTCTGAACTACATACTATCTAATTTTATACCAAACATTCTATTTTGAGCTCCACGTGTATAATAGATATTATATTCTGTTTCTTCATGTGGGTTTTGTGAATTTTGCATTTTTGTCTTAAGCTGTGGTCCTGGAAACAAAACCCAAACATGCTGAGCAGATACTCTACCACTAAGTAACATCCTTACATACCAAAGTTACATGGCATATGCATATAAGGGTGATATTCTAATATTCAGAAGGAATTACCAGACTAATTGAAATATAACATTACCACTTGGAACTTCCTAATGATATCTTTGCACCCGCAAGCCTGAATGGTACTTGAAACTAAGCTCAAACTACAATGCTTCAGAATAATCTTCATTTGTAACTAGATTAAGAAATTTGAAAGTGGGTAATAAATGCCTATCAGGTGAAAGCAACAAAGTAAGCTTCACTGCTGAACATCATACTTTAATTTTCTCATTTGTAAAATGAAAGTAACTCCACTGAACTTTCCTTTCTGATGCAGTGGTTGTCATCAGAAGAGAAAAGATATGAAGGGATATTAAACATGAACATGTTGGAAAACTACAGTTTCTGTTGCTGTCCGTGTAAGTCTCCATTTTTGCATGAATATTAACCTGTCTAACTCTTACACTTAAAAAAAAAGCTAGACTGTTTTTGAGGACAAACTTTCTCAAGACATTTTAGAATTTCTTGCTTACTTTGCTCCTGGCTCGAAGTACTGCAAAAACATCGACTCTTGTAATTCTTTCACACCTCTGTTTCCAATCCTGGCCAGACTCTCAACTACAAAAAAAGATGTGTTAAGATAGTCAGGGGGAAAAGTTCAGTTGCTGCTCTTGAACCTCTAAAGCAAACTTTGAGCAAAAGTCAGTAAGAGTGATTACTTTTAGTAGTTAGCTTATGTGCTTACATGGACTGTGTCCTAATTTATAAAACGGAAGGTATATTTTATTTGCTTATTGTGTCTTCATTTTGTTTCTAATTCTTGTTTTCAAACCTAAAATTCTGGACTGAAAAGATTATTCGGATAGAGGCTCTTATGCCCAGGCATGACTACCTGATTTCAATCTCCAGTTCCCACAAGTAGCAGACTTGCTCCTGAGAGGTGCTCTTTGAGGTCAACATTTGTGTACGTGTGTGTGCATGTGCGTGTGCATGTGTATGTGTGTGTGTGAACAAATAAAATTAATAAATATATCTACTCTAGTAGGATTTCACAAGAAGCTTCATCTAATTTCTTCAGAGCCTGAACAGAAAGCAAGGTAAAGAAAGTAAGAATTTGTCCTTCTTCCTGCCTGCCTTGTGCTTGATCCATATTGCATCATCTCCAGTCCTTCTAGCTTGCAGACTAGCTTAGACTATGGGATTTCTCAGCTTTGGTGATCACATGAGCCGAACACACACACACACACACACACACACACACACACACACACACACAGAGTTTCTTGGAAGACATTCATTAATATCTTTTAGCTTAGGGTAAGGAAAAGCCCATTACTGGAAATAACTGTTGGAAGCTGTGTTGGATTACCAGGAGAGGTAATATAGGTCCTCAATTCCTGTCAATAAAGATAGCTTAGCAGATACTGTATGGGCTTCCAGCATAAGAGACAGTTTGACTAGATTATCTTGGAAGTTCTTAGGATTCACTACTAAATACCAGCTTTAAGAAAGAGTCTCAGCATATTATATCTGAAATGAGCTTCAAAAATTGCTTGATCTTACACCTTCACTTGTGAAAGGAAGAACATAAGTCCCCAGAGAATGCAAAGAGCTCACCAGATCATTGGAGATCAAATAGTATTTAAAGGTTTATTTATTTTTATGTGTATTGTGTATTTCATCTGGATATATATCTGCGTGAGGGTGCTGGATCCCTGGAACTGGGGTTACAGACAGTTGTGAGTTCCTATGTGGGTGCTGGGAATTAAACTCACTTCCTTTGGAAGAGCAGCTAGTGCTCTTAAGCCCTGAGTCATCTCTGAAGCTCCAATTAAATGGTATTTACCCTTGAACTTTGATTTACCAGAGACTACCGTTTTGATTATATTTAGAACATCCTAAAATGTAACTGCCTGTATAGTATAGGAAAACTAGGCACCTTTCTGAAGACAGTATTTTATTTCTTGTTCATTAACATTTATTTGACATATATGGCTCACAAAGGTTTTAGGTTGTATACAAACAATTGAATTGAGTATAAGTTTATATTGCCCCCCTACCCCCCAGTTCATGTACATGTACAATTATGGGGGAGTAATCTCATGGGCTGTGTAATTTGAGTAACTTCTAATAACTTGAAATGGTAAATTCACCATTGGGTTGTAAGATAAGAAATACTAAGAATTCTATGGTGTTGGGGATACAGCTCAACAGTGACGAGTGCTTGCTGCTCTTCCAGAGAATCGGGCACTGGTTCCTTGCAACTACATTTAGTGGCTGACAACAGCTTTAAACTCCAGCTCCAGGGGATCCAATGGTCTCTTCTGGCCTCCATGGGTACCTTTCCCACACACATGATAGTTTTTAGGTTTTTTATTGTTATTTGTGTGTGTGTGTGTGTGTGTGTGTGTGTGTGTGTGTGAGAGAGAGAGAGAGAGAGAGACAGACAGACAGACAGACAGACAGACAGAGTCAGAGACAGAGGAGAGACATAGACAGACATATACACAGAGGGGGAGAAACTAAAAGAAAAGAGAGACTCTTCTGAAAGTTGTTTTTTAAGACTGAAGTTTCTCATAGCCTAAACTATGAACAAAGATCACAGAAAGAATCCTGTCTTAGAGTCATATCCAAGTACAAAGGGGATGGTGATGTCCTCCAGCTGTGTACTCAGTAGCAGCTGATGGGAGCCAACACAATGACACAACAATGTCAGCCACTAGGTGATCTTAAGAGCAAGACTGTACCTGCTAAGTTTTCTGGAAAGAATATATTCTTTAGTCCTATCCAAATTGGAAGTAATGATTTCATAGAAACAAGGTCTTAGAGGAATAAAATTGTGCAATAGTACTGATTATAGCAACCAGCACACTTTCTGGTCATGTGCATTCCATTGATTTATTTATCAATCACTAAACATCTTGGGCACTATTTCAAGTGATGAGGATAAAACAGTGAAAAATGGACAAATATCCTGCTTACATGGAACTTAACATTGTTTATATTCTATAGGTGATGAACTTTATTCTATGATGATAACTGTTATGGAGAAATCCAAGATATGGAAAAAGGAGAATTTGGAGGGCACTGAGTGAGGACTTGAGGGAGATATTAATAAGAGTATGCATTATTCTAGAAACATCAAGTAGCCCATCTTATCTCCTTAGCATAATAAGAGAGGGGACAATATGTGACTTGAATGTTGAAAGGCACAACAGTGAGGTTCTTAAAGATTGTGGTAAGGACTTTTCCATTCATTTTGAGTGACACAGGAGTCATTTGAAAACGTTAGGTAAAGGAGTTGCCATGTTTCCAATAGGGTCATTCTGTCAGGTATGTTAACAATACATTAAGTTAAAGGCATGATGACAGAAATAAAGGCATTTATTGTAGTGTGATGGTTAATATTTTTTTGACTTGACATAAAACTACATATACCTGGGAAGAGGAGACCTCAATTAAAGAATTTCCTTCATCAGATTCACCTATGGGCATGCATGCGGGCCCCTTTCTTGACATCTAACTAATGGAGAAGGATCTGGTGCCACTGTGACCAGGTAGTCCTGGGTTGTTTAAGGAAGGTACGTGAATGTGAGCTTGGGAGCAAGCCAGCAAGCAGCGTTCTGCCATGGTCTCTGCTTTAGCTCCTGCCTGCAGGTTCCTGTCTTCAACTTTTGCCCTGTCTTCCCTTAATGATGGGTGAATCCTTTCTCCCTCCAACTTGATTTAACCAGTGTTTCACCAAAGAAACAGAAGTCAAACAAGGACACTTTATTCATCCCAGTGAGAGGGATATTGATGTGACCAGGCTAATGTCAGTGGAGATGATAAATACTGGTCAGAGCTTGGGCCTATTTCAAACTGGAGCCATAAGGTATTTTTGATGGACTCAACACCAAGTGGGAGGGAAGTAAAGGGAAGGGAGGAACAAAGGAAGACTCCAGGAAGTAATGTGTGGGTCAGTGCATGGATGGAACCAACATTTACTGCAGTAGAAAAAGACTACAGAGGAACAGTTTGAGGGAGTGCAAGTAGTTAAATTTGTGACACTTTAGGCCTCTCACTTGAGGGGGTCAAATATGCAGCCAGATGACTGGAGTCTGGAGTCTAGAAAACAGGTCACACTGGACGCAGAAATATGGACACAGAGTTCATCAAAGTTGAAAAGAGTTTATCAACACTGAAAAATCTAAGCCTGCATGAGATAATCAGTGAGAGTCAACGCAAACAAAAGATGACGGACTGAGACCTGGGCAACTACTAGTTGGGAGAATGTGATGGAACACAGAAAGGGAGATTAAGAAGAGATTGAGAATGAGGGAGGGAAAAAGGCAGAAGGAGCCCCATCTTATAACCATTCTGAGTAGGGAAACGTGTTTCAAGGATGATCCATTGTGCTGACAGCAAACCCATTAAGCAGGGGGTAAAGGATGGCATTAGATGCAGCTATGCAGAGTTGTGGTGCTCTTTCCCAAGAGTGTCCCAGGAGTGATGGGCAAAGCCTCTGAAGTGAGATGGAGAGAGAACAGGAAGCATGAATCGGAAGCAGTGAGTGCATCATGGTAGAGGCAAGAGCAAAGGGACAGTTCCTTGACAGGTAAGTGCATTCAAGAAACTGTTTTAAAAGATAGAGATTATGCTTGCTTTTAAACTCTAGTGTGCCAGATGGGGTGAAATTGGACCGTGAACGAAAGAGAGGAGAGACTTGGAAAAGAGGGAATGGGAGCTGGGGTGCAGGCGGAAGGGTAGGTATGAGAGATCTCTTCTAATGAGACCAGTGGCAGAGGATAGAGGGGCAAATGACATTTAAGAAGGATGGAGAAGACACAAAACAATCCTTTCGGAGGAGAGGGGCAGAATGTACATACTGGGGAAACGTGGTAGACTTCATTCCTGCATAGTCGGTGGATTCTTGGAGTCAGACATCTTGAAGGAGTGAGCAGAAAATGAAAGTCTGTTTCCAGATGAACTGTGAAGAGGAAGGGTGTTGGACATTTCCTGAGATCTAAAAGGATTGTATGACATTTTGGGGAACTAGAGGCTAACCCACTCAGTGGGAGCGGGGCTACTTATCTGGGAAAGCCGAATTAACAGTGACACAGACTTCCGCACAGTATGTGGCAGAGATAAATGAATGGTCTTGTCCAGTAGATTTTGTCCTTAAAATATGAGCCAGTGCAGGGGTGGGACTCGTTGGATAAAACACAGTCTCTCGGGAAAGCTGGAACAAGAGACCGGGCCCATTATGCTTTCCAGACCTGAAACAGGAAGTCTGATTTTAATAGCTTTGACCTTACAAAATTAATACCTTCCAAAGACAATTCACCTGTTGCCAAATCTGATGCCAGGCTTTGGATGCTCTTAGCAAGTCCCTCGGTTGTTTTCGTTTCTATTTCTCTTTTCTTCTCTGTGTTGCCAGAGACTTCTGGTCTTTTAGGCTTGACTACCAATGGGGAATCTATCTCCAGCATAAGTTGTTTATCAAAAGGCAATAATGAAAGAGAACAAGAAACGAAGAGAAATTAAACATTTAGGGTTGAAATACATTTCTCTTGGCCACAGAATCCCTAAAAATCCCTTTGTGTACATATAAATACTCTGTTTACAACTTGTAGTTTAGGCCACATAATTTTGAAACCCAGCTCTTCAAAGCATTCTCTTCTAGTTAGGCAAGGTTGAAACCCAGTTCGGTCAGAAATCCACATATGTTCATTTTTTAAAAATTAGGTACCCAAAGATGTCCAACTTAATCCGTCACACACTCAGATGTCAGTATTCAGCAAGTCCTGCTGCCATATATGGTTTTCATTCTTGTTTTATAGCTTTTATTTTCAGATTCTATGTATTAAGTTTTCTGTTCAATGTTCCCAAGAGAGAAGAACCAGAGACATCATTTTCTCATAAAGAAAATATGAAAATAGTCAGTACTGAATACAATATGTATAGATGACATATATATCATCTACACACAGGATGATGAGAGAGAATAGTTTAAAGAATGTCCTTCCATCTTTAACGGTTGGCTAAAACTGCAAATGGATTTAGGCTTGGGATTGTTGAGATCTATGTGGGTTCTGGCAACCCACACTCCAGTCTTCACATTTGCACAACAAGCATCTTTATCTACCGAGCTGGTTGACTGTTATTAAGTCATTGTTGATTTGATAGCTTGAAAGCATTAGCACACTGCGGTCACGAATCACACGGTAGCCATCATCTTGGTTGTGTGAATCAGCCCCTAAATACATTGAATGGATTCACTGTGAATTCCTGATTAGAGTTATGTCAACGGAGGAAATTTGGGGCTTTCAATTAGGGATAGTTATAGGTGCAGAGTACCTACAATTCAGGTGCTATCTGATACCCGTGCTTTCCACACATGGAAAAATGAAATTAAAGTATTCTGCATGTGTTTGGCGATGATAAATGGTCGACAAATGCAATCTATTATGTAGGGTGTCTTTCCACCCTTTCATCGGTTCCTTTGCTGTGCTGTGTTTCCTGATTTGATAGAATAGCTGTCTCTCCATGGCTTGCTCAGTTTGCTTTTTTAATAAAATCTAGGAACTCGTTATTGGAACCTCCCTCAGTGGGCTGGACTCTTTCACATCCTTAATCAAGAAAATGCCTCAGACTTGCCTCCAGGTAATCTAATGGAGGCATTTTCTCAATAGAAGTTCCCTCTTCTCGGATGACACTAGCATGTATCAAGTTGACAAAATACTAACCAGCATGATAGTCATCAAAGTGCAGATTTGTTTCTGAGATCTCTAGTCTGTTCCATTGGTTACTGTGTCTCTTGTTAAGTTAATGCCGTGCTGTTTGGGTTGCTGTGGCTCTGTGTTATGTCTTGAAATTAGGTTTATGAGGTCTCTGGCTTTGTTCTTTTTGCTCAAGATTGCTTTGGATGTTTAGAATCTTACCTGAATCCATATAAATTTTTGGAAAATCATAGAGATGTTATTTGGATGTGAACAACATTGTTTTCATTATTTCTATTTCAAGAAATACATTATTCATACATAGACAACTACTGAGATTCCAATATTGAGTTTGTGTCCTGTCCCTTTATTGAACTTATTCTTTATTTGAGTTTTAAAGCTACTGTAAAATTATCATCCACAAAGGCAGCACAGATTTACACTAAGAGGAAGTAAGAAAACATTTACCTAACTTTTTATGAGTTGAAGATAATTGTTTGTTATTAGTGACAATATGGTTGAATAGCTTTACTTATTCATTTAGCCATGTGTGCTTCTGTATCTGTGAAAATCCAGCAGACAAGCTTCATTCATCTACTTTTGGCTTTGGGTCAAATTATTTCCTCTTTGATTAGGTACGGATAATATGTTCATGACATTTAGAATCCTAATATTTTAAATGCAAAGCAAATGGCTGAAATTTTTCCCCTCATGCTACCCAGTCTTTTTTTTTTAATCATTGTATAATTTTTGTCACTACAGAAGTATTATATAGTCAGATTAACTAGTCTTTTCCTTTACTGCTTTTTAGCATACACCTTATGTAAGAAGACTTCCTTACCCCAACGTTATAAATAGATTTTCCTTTTGTAATTTTATTGTTTAAGCGTACGTAAAACTTTTGACTTATAAAGTATTTTTTGTATGCAGATAAGGCTACCTAATAATTTTGTTCCCCTTTCTCTTCCAATATATATATGAATTATATAATCAGAGCCTCCATTTTTATACTAAGCAAACCGAGACTGTATTCTTCTGTGCATGTTGCCACAGCTATTTCCACTGAATAAACTGGAGCATCCTCTCTGTCACCCATTCTGTGACATTATATGGGCTCTATTTATATTCTGTGTTCCAATGGACTTCTGTGGTGATGTCATACAGTTTTCATTTCTGTGGACGTAACACTAATTTTTTTTTACTAATATTCTCTAATTTTTAAATATATTTTATCTTTTCTGTATTTTAGGATAAACTTGACAAACATTGTCTGTAATGGTGTTGGTAATACACTGACTTACTGATTCACAGTGTTTTATCCAAGAATATGATATCTCCATTTATTCAGTTCTTTTTGTGTGATTCATTACAATTTTATGTTTTCATAATGTCTTTGTCCTGCTCATAATAAGCTTATTTATAGCCAATTTATTTTGGGAGTACAAAAATTATAATTTTGGCATCAAGTAGCCAGTTACTGATGATATTGAAAGAAATAGATTATATTCAAGTATATTGATCTTCAGCATGAATTGGTTCTGAAATTCAGTGATGTCCACAAGCAGTATGAAGGTGACTGGGTTTTCTCTTCATATGTAGACTTGTTTCCCTTTTGTTCCTGTCTTTCTCCGGAATCTCCTGACTAACGTTGAGTAATACGGCTGATAATATTCCCTGTCTTTTTCCTGTCTTCAGTAGAAGTCTCTAATACTTCATCCTCTAACATGGTAAGGTTTTTGTTGTTGTTGGCCTCTGTGATTAGGGTTTGGAATGTCCCTTAAAGGCTCATGTGTTAAAAGCTTGTTCCTAAGTCTACAGCTGGTAAGTAGTTTAACCTCCAAGTAGCAGCGCCTATTAAAGATATTGTTATTGGTACATGCCCTCAGAGAGAATTGCGGGACCCTAGGCTTTACCTTTCCTTTTCCTATCTAGCCATGAGTTTAGCCATATGCTATTGCCAAGGTGGCCTCTCCTGACATAAACCTAAAAGCAGCTGGATAACTAACCCTGGGCTGGAATCCTCAGAAATGTGAGCTCAGACAAATCTTACCTCTGTATGAGTTGATTATCTTGTATATTTTGTTGTGGGAACAAAACACCATGTAACTAGCACATTGATTGATAAAGAATTCTCTTTCTGTGTGTGTGTATATATATATATGTGTCATATATTTATATATGCAATACACATATTTTTAATATAGGTATTGTATATTGGGCTTATAAAGGTTAATGGCAAAGAATTAAATACATTATATTGAAAAGATCCCTAATCTTGGAATAGCCAAATGGGAATTCTGGCTCCATCGTGTAACTAGCATTGTGACTTAAGAATGATACTTTTTATCTTTATGAGTCTGAAGTTTTTGCATCTGAAATAGAAAGATAACAATACAAAAGCTAACACATTGTTTAGATGACCAATAAAAGAAGTGGCATGTATCAGTGGCCCTATAGATTGATCTGGTGTGGTCCCAATAAACCTAGATCACTCTCAGTATCCTAGAGGTCTTGAACAAAAACAACAAGAAGCTATTGTCCATGTACTGTTCTTTCACTTTTAACTGAAAACGCAGCAGCTCTTATGTAATGTGTGGCTTCATAGTGTATTCAATTTGACTATGATGGCACATGGATTTTATGAGGTTTGATCCACAGAATAATTAAATAAAGAGTATATCAAGTCTGTAACTCCACTGAGCTTGAAAATTCCTTAACTAAAAAATAAGGAAAAAAATACTAGAGTTTTATAAAAATTAATTAGTTCTGGTGGTCTGGAGAGGAATTTCTTTACATTAAGCTTTCTCTTTTAAAAAGCAAATGACTTCATTTAGATTTAAGTCATTCAAAATTATAGAGGTCACTTCCCCCAGAAACATGAGTAATTAGGAATGAACAGGTCAAGTTACTGGTAATATACTAGACTTAACACAGAAGCCTATGTAGCCACTATAAAGTGACTAACATACCTTTAGATTTTAATAACTTAGAAAACTCAAAGTGCCACTTACTTGAAAGAAAATGATTTCTTCTGCTGAGCTACCATCAGAGTTAATGGTTAAAACTGGATTTTGATAGCTTGACATGATTTTTCAAATTCACTCATTTGTGATTTGGCTGGAGAGCATGTGTATACATGGCTATTGGGCATGTTTAACATTCTATGATGTTGTGAGCTATTGTCTCTTATGAGACTGTCCATTCATACTCTTTTAGTCTACTCGTAGGAGAACCTTTAGAGCAGGGACCATGTGTTTTGTACATCATGTTCCCACACATTTCTGTGATGTACACCTCAGTAAGTATTTTAGCATAGTTAGTGAAAACAATATTGGACTTGTCTAGGGACTTACTGTGTATAAACTTTAGAGTTTCAAAGTCTATTTTTCCAAGTAGGTGCTGTATTTCTTGACCATAGCAACATGCTTGTATCTATAATGTCAACACAATACATTTAATGATGCTCACGATTTGACAGTTGACAGAGTAAATGAAGAAGAAGAATTCATCGAGTTTACTAAATGAACTTCAGATTAAATAAAAGTTGAGTGAAAATACAAAAATAAAATTTAAAAATTATCTTTATAATTTATATCTTTATAATAAGATGCATTAGGCAACACACTCTTAGGGGGAAAAGAGTCCACTTATTGTGCCTTTAAGGATTGCTTTAACAACTTCAGGGGCAGAGGAAATACCAGGGAAATTCAGTATCTTCAAGTGTGGTGAGCTCAGTTTCCTTCTCTCTCTGAGGGGACAGCCTTTCACTCCCCCGTTGTGCAGTTATGTGATCTGGAAACACTGACATGAGTGACTGTGTGCCTACTGAGTGGGGAGGTCGGCAATAGATGTTAATACATTGGAAGTCAAGTGTATTGGAAAGACTGTAGCCTACCCTTAGGAAATGGTGGACACCGGGACAACTCATAGAAAATGGCCAGATCTCTTTCACATATTCAAAATAAGGCCAGGTTTGCTGCTTTAGGAAAATAAAAATGATTATTGGTGACACCATTGCCAAGGTGTGTGTGTGTGTGTGTGCTCGCGTGTGCTTCCTGTGATAGGACATATACACACCCTGTCACACATTACCAATACAGCCACCTACCAGCAAAATCTTTCTCCCTTTTAAGGAAGAGACGTTTTTATATTCCTTTTCTCTGAGCCTTCTGAGTTCCTGAGTTTGCAGTATGACCGGGAAGTTACTTTTTTCTATGTGGAGAGGACTGTGGGGAGTGACGCAGGCAAGAGCTGGCCGGCTGGCTGGCTGCCCCTTCCCTGCCTGCCTTCTGGGCCTGGCCTGCTGTTTATACCTGCTGAAGTGCTTTCTGTGTTTGAGTTGGCACTGCCCACTTACATGCTAGAGCCTTAGGCTGTTCATGATGTGTGTCCCAGGACTTTGAAACCTATGAGCTGGCGGCTGGGACGGGAGAATGTCTCTCTCAGTTTTTGGGTGCACTCCATGTTTTTTCCAAGAGGTTAGATCACTGTCCACAGTCCAGGCTTGCTAGACAGAATGTAACAGTTACTGTTTGAGACATCCTGAACTTTTAAAGGCAATAGGCAGAGAGGGAAGTTGGAGAAAAAGCCCGGGGTCAACTGAACAGCTTGGAAATGAGCATTCTATAACTGGTAAACACAGACTCTCACTGTACTGAAAGATTTCTCATTGAGGAAGGGGTGGGAAGTTGTTATGTAAAGAGGGCACATTGTTTAAAGCTTCCCGGGTCCAGCCCAGGTTACATCCAGAAACCAGACCTGATTAATCAAAGGATTGCAGGGAGGGTTTTAAGGGTGATAGAATTTTAATCAACTTTTCTTGGCTGCCTCCTCGGTCCTTTAATTCTCCATCTAGATTTTTAAAAGACTTGTCTTTTTTTTTAAGTGTTAAAAATCAGGAACATTTTGTCACCTGCACACCCTAGCAATACTTTTTGTTCTCCCACACTCCCCGCCACTACCTGTGTCTGTCACTGAGAACATCATCGCCTGTTTTTCCACCTAAGATTTCTCTCCTCTCTTCTCTTCCTGTGAGAAATCTTGGCTCAAGGAGGAAACTTCGTTCAATTTGTATAATCTTACATGTTGCTAAATTTCTTCATTTTATCTCTGTCTTTTTGTTTAGGAATGAACATGATACGTGTGTGTGTGTGTGTGTGTGTGTGTGTGTGTGTGTGTGTGTAAAAGATGTTATACCTGAGAAACTAACATATATTTAAAGTATTTTACAACGAAGTCCGATACCATCTACATAAAAGAGTGGTAACTACATTGCGAGACTGAGTTTAAACCTGGAGATGACTGATTTCCAAGTTCACAGCAACCTTGTTTACAGGAAAACACAGTAAAGCCCTTGTCATACCCGCTCCTTTGCACCACCAGTAAGGTACAAAGTCTGTGTTCTTATAAATATATTAAGAATTTCATCTGTAATGTTTGTCTATGAAGAACATAAAAATACCTTCGTGTGGGGTGAGTGCCAGTTTTTAAACCAAGGGAAAGAATCCGTACCCGGGGTTTCACTAAGGAAATGCTACTGAGGAATGAATAGGCTCTCCTCTCTGCAGGCAGGCAGTTTATTCCTGGATCCGACTCAGTGGTCTCCCATACAATGATGTCCTCTGCCTTCCTCCCTACCCCTAACTCCCGCATACCTCTCTCACCAACCCAATTCACGCATCTGTCTGAGAAAGCTAAAGGGTACATAAACCGAGCCTTTCAGGGACAGCTGTATGTTATATCAGCACTAATGGACTATAGTTGTTCCAGCATCTGGGACAGCTTTGTTTGTCATTCAAGAGGTTTATTGATGCAATGTGTATTCCCTGGTTGTCCTCAAGAGAAAAAAAAAATGTTTATACCTGTGGGCATGTCCAGATGGTGGTGAAAGGCTTGCATTCACGAAAGCAGCATTCAGCAATTCATGGTTGCCAAGGTATGCAGCAGAGGCATGCCCTCTGCCACCCTGTTGCCTCATAAAGAAACAGTATCTAAGGCAACAGATTAGCACCTTTGAGGCCAGAGTTCCTTAGCATTTGAGACTTGAAGGATGGGGAGAGGACAGACAAATAGCATGAAATACCATCATGAGAGGTGCTTATCATTGTTCCCACAGCTTAAAAAAGGACTTCAGTGGAGGAGATAGGTCTCAGGGCTGTGTATCTGGGGCCTCAGCAGAAACTTAACAGGTTTCTCTGTGCATTATAAACACAATACTCCTTCTGTGGGCTCATTTCAGGGACATATGCAATTAAAGGTCCAAAATAAGACCAAAGGGACAGGATCTGGGCTGAAGATGCAGTTTCAATGATTTATTTGGAATTAGTAGTGTTCTAGGGACTGTCATCTTCCTTCCTTCCTTCCTTCCTTTCTTCTTCCTTCCTCCCTCCCTCCCTCCTTCTCTCTCTTTCTTTCTTGTACGTTCTTCTTTCTTTTTCTTTTTCTGTATTATATTCCCTTAAAGCTATCACTGGCATGGTAAAGTGGTCACAAGGAGACATTACTGATGCTGGCAAAGGGTTTCTCATTGGCTCATCTCCAAGTACAGAAAAAAGCTCAGATGACAGCTTCTAGCCTTTTCAGTCAACTACAGTTGGATTGTGAGCCCAGTGGCTAATACAGAAAGATATTATACCCTTTACAGAATTTGGCATGTTCTGACTGTTTACTACCTGACCTCATGGAGGAAGACTTTTTCCATGGTTACGGAATACAGCTTTGAAACCTAGAGACATTCTAAGATTAAAAGAAGAAGATGGTTTTCTGATGACCAAATTGTCCTTTGTTTAATGTTGGTGGCAATGGGGAAAATGAGCTTCTCTCCATCACCAGGGTGTCTTGGAGGAGAGAAGCTCCTTCCTAGCTTTTTTTTTTTCTTTTTGCTGATTTTCTTCAGGTTTTATTGAAATGTCATTGAGGTATTTTCTGAACCTAAATGAACACATTTGGTTGGACTGAAATGTCACATGCACTCTGAACACGTGATGCTAAGTGGAGTGTGACAACCAAGAGAGTCCGGGTTAGACACCCTACCTCTCAAGTTCATTCTCTATAATTTGCCCTCTATACACTGAACAACAAGGATACAAAGAACTGCCCTGTGATGTTCCCCGATACGGTACAAGCAGTGGGTCACTTGAGGGATCACTGCAGCTCTCCAGAAACCCGCTAGGGTCCTTCTTTCATTACTCCTTTTAATGAGATGAATGCAAATTCCTTCCCTTTGGACAAACCGGCTGGAAAGAGGGGTCCATTAGCACTCACAGAATCTGCTGCCGTGTAAGCGATACATGCCTACACCTCAGTTAACATCATACAAGTGGTCTCTGTCTCGCTGCCATCGACTGATAGTATCCTGGCCTGGCCCAGGCCACTATAGCATAGAATGTCAACCACAAGCAGCCCTGGAAACTATCATTTCTTGGAATGAAATGTTATCCATTCCTCTTTTCTCTGAAACATACATCCTCTTAGGCAGAGGGTAGTGTGAGCTTAACTCACACATTTCTAAAGTCTCAAACAATACGAAGACATCTTATGAAACCAATGGATTGTAGCACCACTGTAGTAACCGTATCCCAATGGGGTAATAAGGCACAACGGACTCCTGAAAGTCATTCACTTAGTGAGCAGTCTGCCATTGCGTTGGCAGATTTTAAGACATCCAGCAAAAGAATTTGTCATACTATTCTTAAGATATCCTCAGGGAATTACCATGCATAACCCCTGGAAACAAATCCACCCTCCAGTCTCCATATATGTCTTGTGCCAAAATTCCAGATCTTAAACTATTTCATTCTCCACTTTCTAGCCATGAATAGAAAACAACCCATTCTATTCAATACATGTTCCCAAAGCTTCTAGCCACAGGGATTTTATAGGAGTTCCCACGTTTGGATTGTGATTTATAAGGATATCAGGAAATTTGTGAGTTGTATAGAAACTTAGTAATAATATTTGTTGCATGCTTTCCACCGTGCTTGAGGGGCATAATTTGAAGTGTTTTTTGTCTTCACTCATGTGTTCCTTTTCAACAACTGAACAAAGTACAATTTCCCACAGGCCATACGGCGATAGACTCATGAGATTAATTAACTTCCCAAGGTCACGCTGATGATTATTAGGCAAGTCAAGAATGGAATGGAACCTAGCTTGAGAACAGACGACAGTGACACTGGCACTGGGTGAAGACAGAGCTTGTGCTTCGTGTCCTCCACCTGGCCTATGGGACACTTCAAGTGTATTATGCTGTCCACGAGTTTGGTTCTAGTGGCTGTGCCAAGTTTGCCATCACGTTTACGACAGCGGGTGGTGTACTTGTAACAATGCTCTCATCACTTTCCCTCAGGGCCGCCTCCCAGCTTCTTGTGGTGTTTTAGTGTCTCCTTTTGGATGACTTTCTTATTTCTCTAGATCAGGGTAAAGTCTGAAGGCCTAAAAAATGCTTCTGCATTCACCTGCTCTCTATATTGCTTGTTTTCCGTTTTGACGGTAAGAGGTCATGCAGCCACTGGCTTGTCGCATCTCTTTTGAAGAGAGGGTGGGGGTGGGATAAAGGCTTGACACCTTAGGGCATGCCCTAAGGGTGGGGATTTGCAGAAAGGATGACAAAGACAAGGACAAGCACCTAGGACTATCTTGGAGTGAGAAGTACGGTGTAGGTGGATTGGAGTGAGAAGTACGGTGTAGGTGGATTGGAGTGAGAAGTACGGTGTAGGTGGATTGGTAGGTGGCTTGGCCCCTGCTGCAGCCATCTTCATTGCCCTTGCGGGGTGGGTGACCTTGGCAAACGAGAACCAAAGCTATTTTGTCAGGAAACACCAAAACACACAGAACACTGGGATCGCTGACTCTGTTATCCTACCATTTTACACAGAGTAACAACAGTAAATCACTAATACTGAGATAACATTGGTTACCATTACTTCAAATTCCACTTTCACCATAGAACAGAGATTTTCTTCATAACAAAATAGGTTAATTAATTCCAGTTACCCCAATTGTTTTGGGAATTCCTTAAAAAAGTGTACTTCTTTGTAACTAAATCTTTTGTTGGCATCTATTCATTCTATAGTGATTCATAAAGACTTTCTTTCAAGTATATCATGTAGCTTGCCCCTGTTTATTCCCAGTAGCCTTTCTGCCCCCTTCTCCCTCGACACTCCCAGTTCCCTCCTCTCCCTAGTCTCCCTTTTGCTTTAGTGTCACTCCTGTAAATGGTCTTGCGTGTCTATGTACTTACTTACTATCCTGTGTCTACAAATGAGAGAAACCATGCAATATTTGTCTTCTTGAGTCTGGTTCATTTCACTTAATTTCTGAACTCTGTTTGCATCTGTTTCCAACAACACAATTCATTCTTTCTATGGAGGTATAAATCTTTGCTGTGTATATATGCTACATTTTCTTTATCCAAATTCATATGGTAAACATTTTTCTAAAATAGAGTTTTAAAATAATAAAGTTGTGCAAGTTTATTGATAAGAAAAAGACCACATTTAAGGAGCTGGGTGATGGCGCAGCGGGTAAGAGCACTTGCTGCTCTTCCAGAGGATATAACTTTGGTACCCAGTACCAAGTTAGGTAGTTCACAACTTCCTATAACTCCAGCTCCAAGGGTGCTTACATCTTTGGCATCCACTGATTCTGTACTCACAAGCACATTCACACACACACATACACACACACACACACACACACACACACACACTTATACTAAATAAAAAATGATAAAAACAGTTTTTTAAAAGACCATATTTAAGGTGGGTTAAACTCAATGTACTTGTCGGCTTATTACAATTTTATTTATTTTCTTCCCAGTGTTCCATTTCACTAAACTCTTTAGGATAAGGCCAAGGAAACCAACTTGAATCAGCTGGGCTGTTCTCAAAGATTCCAGAGAGACACACTCCTATGTTGAGAAGTTTGATGATCTGAAAGATATGCTTTGGGAGACTTCCAATTTCTATAACTTGGGAGGTCAGGTCAGCATTTTATTTGAATATTTATTCATCTTCTCCTCAAGTATTGACATCCTGATCTTTATTATCTACTCCAAAAGAATATTTTTGCTTTTTCAAGGACATTTCAGGTTATTGTGTGACAGTACCCCTAAAGAAAACAATTATAAAATGACTATGACCTAAAAGTAAAACAGCACTTAAAATTAAAGTGAAGTAGATATTGGAGGAGAAAATCGTCCTTTTCAACTTCTGTTTCTTTTTTTAATTTATGATAAGAATAATAGTAATAAGAACAACACAGAAAGGTTTTTAGGCTCTCATAAGGTGACACATGCTAACCGTTTAGAACACTGCTCGTGCACATTAGGGACTTGGAGAGCCACAAGTTGGTGGGAGTGACTCCTGTGGCTCATTTGGTTTGTATTTAATATCTGTTTGAGGGAGAAGGAAGTGCCCACCCCGAGCCATGAGCAAAGGCTGGCAGGATGCATTCTGGGAATTATGTCAGTAGTAGCTTGGTTTGGGAAAGAGGGTGAAAAGTCAGGCTTTTCAGCCTTTCAGGGTAGACTGGATTTTATAGTCCACCAAATAGAAACACTATGGGAGTCAGAACACAGGCTCCTGCCCTCTTTATTCCCAGTAAGATGAGAATTCTACTACCTTTCTCACTTTGACCTGGCTTCCTGCTTTGTTCTCTTTAGGTATCCTAGAGAGAAACTTTAAATCACTTTTTGGTATTCAAAATCCAGTGTGAAGTTAAAGTTAATGTTCTTATTTCTGTCTTGGTTTGTAGACACAAAGGCCATGATTGGCTGACGAAACATCCCTAGGTAGTGAAGTCACCTGGAGTCTCCAAAGACCCCACTTCCTTATCTGCTTGGTGGATTTTAAAACTCTTATCTGGGGTTTCAGCAGCAGAGGGTGGATCTCTGCTTTCACATGCCTTTGTTGCTTTGTTTGTTTTATGTTTAGTTGAAATAAGGTCTCATTTTCTAGAATGGGCTGGCCTGGCCGATGCAGGCAATCCTCCTGTCCCAGCCTACCAAGTGCTAGGATTACAGGCATGAGCTACCACAACTAGCTAGAATGTTGTTTTCAGGGGGTGCGAGGTTTGACAAAAGAAGCAATAGTTTGGATCCAGGACATACGAAGTCCTCCCTGGCAGGCTGACACAGTCAGCTGAGCACTGCCAGCACCTTCCTGCAGACCTCAAAGAGCAATGCCTCCTAACCACGGTTCCTGCATTCATTTACTTGTGCATTGCTTTTCATTCCTCGTGGTCAGCGTTTAGCCTTTGAAACTCTGTGGTATGTGAACGGCTTTAATACTTCAGTCCTTTTTTGTTTATAAGCAAGTCATAATTAACTTTGTTTTGAAAGTTACACCATGGCCTAAGGACTCGCATCTTTATTTCCGTCAAGGAACGTTTGAAGGACAGAGTGGGATAATGTATGTGAAGATGTATTGTTTTTTTGTAAAGAGAAGTGGTTTCTGTGTACAAGTACAGATGTTTTGTCTGTCTTTAATAGTTTCCAACTTCAAAGAAAAGCACGTCTACATGACATTTTCCAACTGTTTGCTTCCTTAACATTGTAACGGGTCCTAGTTGAAAGAAACACAGCCGTGGCTATAGATAGGAATGTTTAAATACCTTTGCCAAGAGTAAAGCTCAAAAGGAAGGAATAAAAGACTCATTTTCTCCTCGTAAATCTGTCTCCCAGTAGAAGGGGATGGAAGGTCTAAGACTCGGGAGCAATGCTGCTCAGCCTTCCTAACCCTGCGACCCTGTAATACAGTTCCTCATGTTGCGGTGACCCCCCAACCAGAAAATCATTTTCATTGCTATCTCATAGCTGTAATTTTGCTAATGTGAATCGTAATATAAATATCTGACATGTGCATGGTCTTTGGCGACCTCTGTGAAAGGGTCGTTTGAACCCCAATAGGGTCAGGACACACAGGTTGAGAACCACTGCTGTGGAGGCTTTGGGCCCAGTGATGCAGTGCGGTGCTCTTGAAGGCGGTCTTCAGCCGAGCTCTGGAGAGCACGCTGAAGGCAACGCTTCAGGTACCTGAGCAAGGAAGGACTTCTGTAATCACGGCAGGTGTCTAAGAACTCAGCCTTCACATTGCTGTTGGCGTGGAGGATGCCATTGAGGAGCACCAAGGAAAGCAGTTAGAAAACCAGGGTGCAGCAAAGTGTATCAAGGCAGGGGGTGGAGATGATTCTAGTCATTAAAATACATCTGGAATCTTCTACCTAGATTATACTTTGTTACATATAGCTACAAAGTATTTTACTAATATTTTAATTATCCTTTAAAATGAGGGTACATTATTCTCTTCTGATTGTAAAAGTGACATATCTTCATTAGAACTTTATAAAGTCCATAAAAGGATGAAATAGAAAATGAGCATTTAGCTCCCTACTAGACAAGGATAACCACATTGACCTTTACTTTATTTCCTACTGTTTTTTTTTCTATCCATCTGAATTTTGCTTGTTGGCATGTCGTATGTGCATCTTTATATTGCTACTATCTCCATAATTTTTTATAACACAAGCCTGTTTTACATCATTAGTGTTTAAAATTATTCTAATGCTGGTGCCATGTTCCATCGTTTAGATGCGTGATGGTTTAACATGCAGATTCAGCTGCCGGAGTTTGAACTTTACTGTTTTGTGGCTAGCCAGTATGAATGACTTTGTTTGGCTTTTTGCTTTTACTTAAACTCTGTGCTTCGCTGCTAAAATGAGGTTGAAAATCGAGTTGATCGGATTGTTGTAAAGACGAAGTGTGTTCATATCCATCCGCCAAAACCTTTGGAACACCGCCTGTTGCAAAGGAAGCGCTCACTGGACGTTATTAGTATTCTGCACGATTCACATAATGTAGGCCTTTTGTGATTTTTATCAATAAAACTTAAGCCGTTCATATCCATCAGATACTGGAGAGTGAACTCAGGGTTTCGTGTGCGCTGCGACTGAGTTACCCCTCAGCCCCGTAAATCTCTTACCTGTCAGATTGCACCCTTAGCATAATTTCCTTAGAAGTGGAACTACAGAGTCAAAGGAACTTAGTACGCGGCTCAGCGGCTTTGTGGAAAGAGTGTGAGGTTTCTCTTCTCTGTTTCTGTCTATGCGCTTACCTACTTCACTGTGCTATTCCTAGCCCTTGGAATAATTATTTAAAACATTTTATAATAAAATTGCAATAAATCTTATTTTAGAAATCCTTTAAAAATATATTTTATATGTTTTTTCCTTGGTAAATTGTCCATTTATTTCTTTCCCTTTGTAGAAATTCTTGGCATAACACAATGTCAACTTGTAATTTGTCATACTTTGGGCAGCTATTTTCTTTAAATTAAAAAAAAAAAAAAGAAAATAGAAGGGTCCTTTTGGTGGTTTATGCATTTACTTTTTAAAACTATATTTTCTGGTCTTTTCCTTTTTCACTATTTTCTATTTCTTATGCCCAGGAAATCAAATGATATCTTTTCTTCTTTTTCTTCTCTGCTTTTTATTAAACTCCAGTTCATCTGAAGTAAACAGTAACAGTGATTTGAAGTAAAGACTGATAGTGTATGTTCTTTCTTCTCCCCTAGGTATTTTGAAGATAGAGTCTCACTTCTGTCTGTCTCCCAAGTCTTGTTCCATCACACCAGGTTGGGCAAACATTTTCATAGAAATATTTATTGATTAATATTAAAATTTTTTGAAATAATTAAGCTAATTAAAAATGTGAATTAAAACTCAAACCAACTAGAGTCATTTGAGAAGAGGGCAAGGCAGCTGAGAACGTACCCAGTTAGGTAGAGTGGCCTGTAGGTAAGCCTGTGGGACATTTTCTTGATTGAAATACTCAGCCCAGTGTAGGCAGTGCCATCCCTGGAAAGGTTATCTTGAGGTATGTAAAAAATCTCAATGAGCAGGTTGAGGGAGGGGGGTTGGGGCATATGCCTTTAATCCCAGAACTTGGGGGTCAGAGAAAGGCTCATTTCTATGAGTTTGGGGCCAGCCTGGTCTATACAGCAAGTTCCAAAATAGCCAAGGCTACATAGTGAAACACTCTCTCAAACAAACAAAAAACAAAAACTTACCCCATCCCCCCAAAAAACCAAAACAAACAGGCCAGCCCCTCCCTCAAACACATACATAAAACACCAAACCAAACAAACAAATAAAAGGAAACAAGCTAAGCAAGTCATAAGGAGCAAGCAAGTAAGCAGCATTCCCCAGGGCCTCTGCTTCAGCTCCTGCCTCCAGGCTCCTCCTTGAGTTCTTGCTGTGAAGCTTGTGCGAGAATATGCGTATTGACTCTGACATCATTTTAGCCAGCAATCTCAACACTGGAATGAGCGTACAAGATTGCTCCCTCCTTCTCTTTTTCTATGTACTTCACAGAGGTCATAGCAGTTTAAGGAAGTCTTTTAAGGATTGTGAACTATTTATTTCATTGGGTTAATGCCTTAAAATGTAGGATGCACCTTGTTTGATTTGAATGTTCTAATATGTTCAATACGTTCAAAAGATGTACTCATTTTTATATAGTCTTTGAGAATGAAGTACCTGGTTAAGAGTCAAACATACAGCATGGATTGTATTTGGTCCTCCTCCAGCAATTTGTCAAATGACATCAGTTATTTTGCTTTTAGAGTTCTGTGTTGTGGTCACTTGGCTTTGCTGTTTCGGAGTTGTGGTGAAATAGAACGTTGTGTCAAGAACCCATGATGGATGAGAGTCGCCCACCTATGGCAGTTAAGAACCCAGCAGTGAAAGCAAGAGAAAGAGAAGGGATAGGGTCTGAAAATATCTGTCCCAGGCTTGGACCTAGTGGCCTCTCTTCCTTCTACCTGCTACCGTCTCCTAAAAGCTTGTGCCACCTCTTAGACACTTCAGTTCCAAACATAGCATCCACACATATGGAAACGACAAACAGGAAGTGAAACTGTGTGTTGGCAAAGAGACTCAGTGGGCAAAGGTACCTGCTACCAGGCCTGATGGCCTCATCCACAGGACCCATACGATGGGAAGAATCAATTAACTCCTACAAGTTGTCCTCTGACTTGCCCAGGTGCACTGTTGCATGGACATACTTCTGTTCCTCCATCCTCCCAAAGATAAGTAAGTGGAAAAACATAATTAAAGTTACAGTGGTTCCATGTTTTGGGGAAATACACACTCAGTGAAACAGCTCCCAAGTGCTACCTCTTGATATCCTCTTTCTATCTCTGTCTTTTTTCCCTTACTCTCATTTCCATTAAGATTCTCTTGTGCCAGTCCAAGTGGATTAGTCACTATTGCCAAATTCTCAGCCTCTATTGTCACTGTTTGGCAGTTACTCGATGTCTGTAGTAGTCAAACTTCAGTTGGATAATTCACATTTATTATGAAACACATTTTATGATATTATTTGTTCTCATTTTTTTTCTTTTTGCAAATTCTACAATGAGTGATAGAGAGGAACTTGTCTTCTCCACAAAGTAGTTTCAGCAAAAGTCATTCAATAGAATTATTAGACATTCTTTTACATTGTGTGTTCATCTGGATGTGTATGTATGTGGGTGGTGTTGTATTTGTTTGTGTGGGTGTGTGCACATGTGCGTGCAGGTGCATATGGATGTGTGTGCATGTGCAGGTAGAGGCCCAGAGGTATAAATAGGGGGCATCTTCTCTGATTACTCTCCACTCTAATTTTTAAGATGTGGTCCCTTCACTGGACCTGTAGCTCATTGATTTGGCTGGACTGATTGGCCAATAAGCTTCAAGGACCTGCCTATGCCTGGCCCCAGATAAGGCTGTTTGCAGATACCTGCACTAGGCTTTTGTGGAGTTGCTGGGTATCCAAACTCAGCTCCTCTTGCTTCTGTGTCAGGCACTCTACTAACTGATCATCTCCCCAGTGCTGGACTAGGCATTTAGTGTGGCTTAACCAAGAATGCCTGTCACTTTGATTTCAATTTTACCAGGTTGAGTGAACGGTAGATGTCTTACCACTGTGACTCAGAAGACCCATTAATATAGTTATTGTTTTTCCTTATTCCCCATTTGTTTATTGCAATAACTAGAGATGAATCAGTCCATAAGCTATGATATATGTAGAGGAATATGAGTTCTCAAAAGGCTGATTCTGTAATTGCACATTTGTTGGAGGTGCTGGCTATCATGGGCATACCTTTGCAAAATAAAACTGATAATTCCCTTGTGTATGTCGCCAGTTAAATGAAGCGTTTTTTTGCATATTATAGTATAAAACATATTACAGGTATGCCATACAATCCAGCAGGTCAAGCAGTTATAGAAAGATCGAACCATTCCTTAAAGAAAATCAGAAATGGGGAATAAGAATAAGGACTCTCAGAGATGAATTGCATAATGCTTTATTAACCTTAAATTTTTTTGAATGCCAATGAGTTAAGAACAACAGCTGGCAAAAAAGACACTGGATTGTAGAAAAAATTGCTGAATTAAATCAGCCTGTATACTATACGGATGTATGAATATCAGAATGGAAGTCAGGGAATATGTTACATTGGGGAAGAGGGTTTGGCTATATTTCCACAGGAGAGAAGAAAGCAACTGGTACCATCAAAATTGATAAAGATTTGATCTGAGTAAGAGAAGCTTCCTAGATACCAGCTGCGCACATGAAAGGCATGACTCAAGGAAGGGAGAGATGCAGAAAGACAGCAGTGCAGGTGATGCAAAAAGCTGATCCCCCTATGAGGGGATAGCTCAAGAAACTGACTGAAAAAAGATAGGCCATAGTTCATCAGACTGGAAAATCTTGATGATAAAGTGAAGATTCGCTGAAGGAATATTGAAGAGAACTCCACAGATGATCGGGACTGATGTTTGTTGTAATTATGGAAGGTCATCGCATGAATGGCTGAAGTGAATCTTCAAAGGACATTCAGACTGTTAAGCTTATGGGACTGATAATTCTTCCTATCACAGTAGTTAAACTGTGTTTGAGCTATTTTCAGCACAATTTAAATCTTAAAGAGGAAGTGGGAAATATATAGAGGAATACTTAATCTTTTAGTCCTTCAGCATGGCTGCTCTAGGGAAAGAATGTTAGTACACACCTTTAATGCTAGTATGCAGAAGGCAGTGGTAGCACATGCCTTTCATACCCAATAAAGGCGCAAGTAAAAGCAGAGACAGAAAGCAGAGCTCAGAAGGAGTCAGTGTCAGACAAGAAGTGACATCTGAGATGAGTCAGAGTGAAGAGCAGGCAAAATGGCAAATCCGTGGAAGAATTATTAGAGTGAGGACGCACCTCTCATGATATAAAAGCAGGCTTTCAGCTCAGAGTCAGGCAGTATGAGACAAAGACACAGGCATTTTAGCAGAATGAGTCAGTATCAGATAGTAAGAGTGAGTTTGGTGGAAAGAGTCAGTTTGAAGCCAAGCAGAGCAGTTCAGTCAGAGAAGTTGCAGGAGTCAGCTAGAATCACCCAGAGTCAGAAGAGTTCAGTCAGAAACAGTCAGCTGGCTCAGAAGATCAGTTTGATCCAGACAGCTTGGAGAAGAGTTTGAACCAGAATAGCAAGTGAGTTAAATCAGCCAACCAGAAGAGTCAGCTGAGTTCAGTACAGCTCTGAGTTCAGAAGGAGCTTGTCAGAGTGAGTCAGTCAGCAGTAAGTCTTGGATGTTGAAACATTCTAGGTCGGAGCTAGCATCTTGAAGATTAGATTGTCTGGAGGCTAAAGCTTCCCAGGTTTAGATTTAAGACTAGATTGTACCTCGAACCCCCATGAATAACAATATGCCTACAGGTATGGATACTTAAGATGCTAAAATTCCATATGTCAGCCAGCAGGTTTTATGGTAAATCCCTTATCACTTTAAAATGAGGCACTCAATTCATGATCCTGTTGGTGGCAAGGTTGGAGCCCAAGAAGGTAGATCAAATGGCTATTGATTACTATGGGAAAATAGTAATTGGCTACAGGAACTGACAGAATTTGCAATGTAGAAACTATTTTCTGGGGCTTCAAACATTTGGGTTGGGATAACGATTTGTTAAATTTCAGAGGAAAAACCATTTAATGTAGTGTGGCATAGATGGGATGAAGTTCAAAGATGTATTGCAAGGAATATACAACACATACATCATTGCTTTGCTTAAATGGAGAATAAGGCAAATGTTTTTATAAATCAGGTACTACAAGCGTTCAATGATGAAAAAGATAGGATAGATGCTTGTGCATTAGTGGGGGAAGGTATATAAATCTATATATCTGATGATAAGGATATAATTGCTGTGTGGGGGGAAAAAGTAAATTAATACTAAGGGCCTGGATTGCTATTTAAACTTGGTGATTACAGAAGACTCATTGAAGCAGAGTTATCTAAAACCATGACTAACGACTGAAAAAAAGTTAGTCACTTGCAGCTGGAAGACTCCAAGAAGTCTTCCAGAGTCTAAAACATCTTAGGACCAGAAAGGAGAACTAGCAAATCATGTAGGGGTTTGCTCATGCAGGCCTTTGAAATCTTAGGCCAGAAGTTGGTATTGTATTTTTATTGGTGGGAAAATAGTAGAAAGCTTAAGTAAATCTGTGTTTCATGACCTAATCAAATATGGGTCTTAGAGTGATCACTCACATTGTTGTGCTGTAAAGGCCTGGCTAAGATCAGAGTTAGTGGCTATAAGCTAACTGTTTGGAGTAAGACCAACTTCCCAGCAATAACTGTAGCTAACACATACTCTGTACTTACATGTATTGGCAACAGACTAGTCATTACATATTCTATTTAATTCAGCCATGTACAGAGTAATTTTTAGATGTGTAAGAGGCTGTGGTCCAAAAGTACAAATCACATTAACAATTCTTCTAAATAGGGTAGTTTTGGACACCCAACAGTAAATGCATTAGAAATAGGCTTATATATGGAAAGGCTTGAGTACTTTCTTGACCGTAAAGTGACCGTCATATTTAAAAGCCTCAGAAGTAAAGATTTTAGGTAGGGAGAATATTATTTCCTATCAATATACACTGCAATATGGCAAAGGGGAGGAGCCTAAAGGGACTAAGCTTAGTCCTTAGCCCTTCTAAGACTAAGCTTAGAAGAAGGAAGAAATGGAGACAGGACCAGTTGTAGATCTTTCTGCCTCAGCAAAGAGCCTATACCTTAAAAAAATCATGGAGAATAGCAACAATGCATGAGTAAGTAATAATCTTGGGGTAAGAGGGGCTTGGCTGAGAGTAAGAGCTGGGGACTGAGCTGGGGTTCTGTCTGTATCAGTGAAAGTCTGAGTCAGATACAGTGTGAGCCATTACTGGAAAAGGGGTGAGGGTAGGCTTAGAGAGAAAGGAACTGGACTATGTTTTAACAGGAGGAGAAAAGTAAATCATGAAAGCAAAGAAGACAGCAGTACCTACAGAGCTATCTCTGGAAGACATACTCTGCTGTATGAAGTTGGAACAAAGGAAGTCCAGGAGGAGGAGTAGAAAGAAAAAGGGCAAAAAGATCAATGAGGCTGCCCAAGGTGTATGTGATTCCCACAGTCGATTCTTTTTCTTTGGACTCACTCAATGTAGAACATGAGTCTTCAAGAATACTTGAGATGGAGGGATATCCCCTCCTGACATGCTGGGATACTCCCTCTTGACATGCTGTTGGGGCTGTGTTAGGTTGTTTTGAGGTATGGGCTGGGTTCAGTTTATATCAGTGTTCAACTTAGTACCTTGAATTTGACCCAAATTGGGCCAACCATATCATAGAAATTAGAAAGGACTCCTTGTTTCCACACTGAGATTTAGTTCACCATAAGCACATTGGTTGGTATAACTCACAGGTGACTGGACCCAATATTGCAGTGGTATTTATATATCAGGAGATGGAAAACTAGGCAGGGAATTGCTCCTGGAGATTTTGTGGCAATCGTTTATTTTTGGTTTATAGAAGAAGTCATTTATTTTGCTCATGGATTTGAAGGCTGGGGAGTCAAAGAACATGGTGTCAGCGTCTCATTAGGCTGAGATGCTGAGTCTCAACAGGAGATTCATCACAGTGGGAAAGAACCAGAGAAGACAACAGTCTTAATCCTGATTGCAGGTGGCCAGTGTGAAGTGTGGACTGTGCGTCAGAACTCATGCTTTACTCAACTTAACCTTAAAACATATCAGCAATCTACTTTCTCCTGACCTCTCTTAAAAGAATCCCTGCTGAGGTGTTACAAGAATAAAACGTAATGACCTGGAGTCTCACAAGATTACCCATGGTCAACATGGTGTCCGTCTATTTTGTGAAGCACTTGAAGACTTCAGCATATTTCTCACTCATCATCTCTGAGAGACACTTTAACAAAAGACACAGGCACCATATTCCCATATTCCCAAGTGGTACTTGTGCAGTAGTGTCAAAGTGGCTTATTGTCTTGCTTTAAGTTTAGCACAGACTCGTTTCCCAGATGTTAAAGGACTGTAAAGCCCCTGTTGGCAGAGAAAATACCCATCACTAGTGTTCTGCTCAGAGTGTTGTTCTGGTGTAGAAAGAAACTTGAAATACAGCTTTGCAGCTGTAGGCGAAATGTTGAAATACTTATTGGAGTATTTAAGTATTAAGGAGATTTTCTCCTCAAGTATTTAAAACAAACCACTCAATTACAAAGCTTTTCCTGAGATGGATTTCCATAGGGTATGGCCAACTTTCTGGCAAAATTAGATTGGACTTGAGAGTTTTGAAATCTGAACTTCAAACTTGCTGGATTTCCATTTGGCCTCAGATTGTCTTTCAAGTGTTTTATTGCTCCCTGACTCAGTGTTCTCAAGAATTCAAAATACAATGACGAAGGAAGAAAGTATACTATGGAGAGTACACCCACCTGGAACTCATTTCATTTGGAGGGTATATCTTCTGTACTGAGTTCTCAAGCACTCTAATACAGTTAAAGTTTGGGGGTGTGTGGGGGAGACTTTTTGGATTAGGATCTTAATTACTAAATATTTTTCCCCCCTCCTCTTCAAAATACTTTAAAGTTCCTCTTGAGAGAAGCAGCACTGCTCTTTGGGAATTTTACAGGGGTCAGGTGTTTTCAGCCACTCATCCGATACTAAGAAAAGTCTGTCTTTTCCCCTTCCTCGTTGTACCTGTTTTGAATGCCGGCTACTGAATGCACACATTTTGAAGGCCATGGCAAGCCTGGCTCCGCAGCCTCACGGCCTCGATACGCACACCACAGCTAGCGCTCCTCCACCCAGATTCTACTTTAGCCACAGCAACCACGAGTGTTTAACATCCATCTTTACCTTTTCCTCCTCTTCTGGACTTCAAGCCAGGTGAGCTATAAATTGAGGTAAAATATACAGCTGGGTCAACAAAGGGGAAGAGGGGGAAGGGGGGAGGAGGAAGCCTTTTCCTATCATTTTTTTCACAAGGTTTGAAAAACACAGTTGGCAGCAGGGGAAAAATAAAACAGGAAGCAAGATTGCACATATAAATTAAATATTTTCACCCCAACTCTTTTTCGATAGCCCGGGGGTAATAAGATTGTGTGTTTTGGAAGGGCTCAGCAAGCATTCCAACAGTAAATGCCTTCCTGTTCGGTGTGTTCGAAGTCAGGCTGTCTTCTGGGGTTGCTTTAAAAATATGTGTGAAATATGTACTTTTATTTCAAGCCAAGTCAAATGTTTTCAACCGCCCCCCCACCTTTCCTTGCTTCTCTTCTTTTCCTTTCCTGTCATTTCTTGCCCCCCAGACAGTAAAATATACCCTGAAGTGTGTTTTTATTTTCCAAAAGGAAGTTTAGTGATTAATTATGAGTTACATGTAAACATATATTATTGCCCTCAAAGGTATTCACCACAAACCTGGCCAGTGCTGTTCCTGGCTGGCATTCTTGAGCATTCGGTCTTAGGCAGTGGAAGTTGGAGAAGCGTGCAAAGAAACCAACTATTTTGCTCATGCACAGCTGGGAAGCAGCAGATAGTTGAGGGTGAGAAACGGTCTATAACTCTTCACCCCAGTGGAGATGAACCTGTAATTTCCAAATTGTTTGTGTAATTTTCTATTTCTACCACATCAGAGACAAATATTATTTTGTACTGCGTGTTCCTTGTGAACTTTTTTTTTTTTTCATCAGCAAAGTCCAATTAAGATGCTTGAAAGGAAAACAGCATACCTGGGGCCGTCAGACCTGGCAAGAAATACCACAGACATGCCCAGGAGAGAAAACAGACCTCTGGTGGAAGCCACAGTGCCCCTCTGCAAAATGCTACTCTGGTGTTGATAGACTTTAAAAATATATATCAAGTGACCTGCTTAAAGGAAGCTGTGATATTCAGATTCGACATCAAGCTGTCGAGGAACCCTTTACGTTTGGCACAGGCTGCAGAGGCTGCAAATCTTCTGTCTCAGACAGAGGCTTTGTGTTCCCCATCTTCCATCTGATGGAGCCTGTTAACGTTCAGGAATGTTCTTAGACAACTATATTTACTAATAGTACCAGGTGTCAGAGTTGGTCTTTTCCAAATTTAAATGTTATTTAATGTAACTGATTATTTATATTATTTTATGAATTATATGACTTGTGTAGAAGGTGGGGAGGGGAAGCCAAGCTTTCAAAAATAAATATCTAAGGGTAATTTATTCAAAGAATGTCTGTTGATATGTGATTCTAGGTTTTTAGGGTTTGTTGTTTTCACATTAAGTTTAACTCAGCAAACACTTATTAAATTATTGACTGTGCGAAGCTCAATGCTAGTTGCTGTTAACAGCTGTTAATGACCTGGAAGTAATTCAGCTTGACCTGGTCCAACACTCTTTTATTATAAAGTCTCTCAGAAAGAAAGTATGACTATGAGAGAACTTTCTCAGCACAATAACTGGCATTTAGTTTTTAAAAGCAGGCAGCTAGCAAGATAGTGTAGCCATTGATTTGGGTTCAAAGGCTTTTATTCTATGGTTAATTCAATCCCTGGCCCTAGTCATGGAGCACTGCAGTGTTTTGGCCTTAAAACATTTAAGCCTAGAATTGGAAGTCTTCCTTCTCAGTCTCTGTACAATCTAGAATGCTTAAGACTCTGAGAATTACTTCTGACTGAGCCACTCTGACTTGCTCCTTTTGAACTCAGAGCTGTACTCAACTGACTCTTTTGGTTCAACTCACCCTCTGTTCTGCTCAAACTCTTCTCCAAGTTGACTGGTTCAAACTGGTCTTCTGAGATGGTTTACTGTTTCTGACCAAACTTTTTTGACTCTGGCAGACTCTGAGTGACTCTCTGACTACGTCAGACTAAACTGCTCTGCTTAACTTCAAACTGACTCATTCTTCCTGTCTGATACTGACTTCTTCTGTTGAACTGCCTCTGTGTCTACTCCTCAGCTTGCTTCAGACTGCTTCTGTGTCTCTGCTTCTGTGTCTTATCCTCTGTGTCTTATCCCCTGTCTGGGCTGAGAGCCTGCTTTTCTATCGTGAGAATTGGGCACGTCCTCATGCTGACTTACTCTGCTAACTCTTCTTCTGATTTGTCACTTTGCCTGCCCTTCACTCTGTTCATCTCAGTTGCTGCTTCCTGTCTGACACTGACTCCTTCTGAGCTCTGCTTCTACCTCTACTTCCAGTCTCCCAAGGGCTAGGATTAAAGGTTTGTACCACCACTGCCTTCTGAATACTAGGATTAAAGTTGTGTACTCCATTTTTTTCTGTATTCCATCTGAGTCACACAGGCCTCTGAATATGATCCTTTCCCAAAGCAGCCATGTTGCTAGATTAAAGGATTAAATGTTCCTCTATAAGACAGCATCTTTGGAAGGGTAATCACTCCTCAGCTTCTTAGCAATTTTGTGTGTCTCACGCTTAATAGTGAAAGACTTAGGACTTTTCTCATTAAAATCTCAAAGAGAACCCTATGCCAAAGGACCTGCAGGGCAGGTCAAGAACTAAAAACTAGATAACCTGGAGATTTCTAATGATGTCACACTCTGTTCATAGATCAGTACCTAACCCAGTCTTCACCTGAGAGGCCCCCTCCAACAGGTGATAGAAGCATATCGAGAGGCCCCCTCCAGCAGCTGAGAGGACCATATAGAGAGGCCCAGGGCCAAACATTGTGCAGAGATCAGGGAACCTCGCTAAAGAGGGAGAAAAGGGATGGTGGAGACCAGAGAGGCCAAGGTCACCAGGAGAACAAGCAGCACAGTGTCAACGCACTAGTACTTCTAGGAGCCCACAGAGGCTGAAGGGACAGACACAGAACCTGCAGGATCCCCTAAAAACATCCTATGGCTGTCTGGATTGGTGTTTTTGAAAAACTCCTTCAGGCTAGAGTGGTGGAGTTTCTGACCCTTTTACTTGCCTTTGGTATCCTTTGCTCCTGTCACATTGCCTGACAAACCCTTTTGGTATCTGGCCTGGTTCTATCTTCTATCTTGGTTACTTGTTTGAGCGGTAACCCTGGTGGGGGGGACTCATTTTTTGGGGGGGGGGAGAAGTAGGGGTATTTGTGGGTGGTGATGGGGGGATAGATCTGGGGGAGAGTGAAGATGGGGGCTGGAGGGGTGAAAAGATTGGAAGAGGAAGGTTGGGATGTATTGTATAAGATGTATGAGAGAAGAAAAAAATTTTTTAAATAGGACAACACCATGTAGCTCTAGCATTGAAAAATCTGGCAATAAAAGGCACTTTAGCTCTGAAAAATCTCAAGCAGGATAGAAGCTCCATTTCTACCATTGGCTTGAATTTGAACATTTTATCTAGGTAGGAAAAAGTAATAAACATATTCAAGTTGGAAGGAAGAAGTCAAACTGTCATTTTGGGTATATGACATCATCCTATAAAAATTCCCTAGGAATTGACAATAGAACTATTGGAACTAATTAAGAAACCCAGGCCAGTGCTGTTGTTTGCAGAACTTCACTGACCTTACTTAAGGTTTTATCTTTAGAGTAATAGCCAATATTGTGAGATGAGTGTTTGGAAGGTCTTTTATAGCCTGGCCAAGAGTTGCTTCATTTATTGCTCTTACAGTCACTTTAATATATTAAAATTCTAATGAAACTTTAATAATAGCTCAAATTTTGGTAAAATTCCTAATACTTATAAACAAGTACAGATTGAACATTCCTAACCTGAAAGATACAAAATGTGGGGCTGGAGAGATGGCACAGTGCATAAGAGCTCTTGCCTGGCAAGTTATAAGGAACTCACTTTGATTCCAGAACCCAAATAGAAAGCCTGGAGTAGTCACATGCTTATTCCTAACCCCCTGTGTGGTGTAGTTGGCAGAGTTAAGGCTGTCATTGGGGATTTCTGGACACCAGCTCAGTTCCAGGTCCAGTGAGAGACCCAGTACCAAAGGAATAAGGCAGAGTTGCAGAATGGGATACTTGATGTTCTCTTCTGACATTTGTGTGACATGTATACATATAAGTACATATATCACACATACACACAGAGTCACACATACACACAGACTCACACAAATGCACACACATACACACACACACACACACACACACAATTTGAAGTGCTTCAGAATCTAAACATTTTAAGCACCAATGTGATGCCACAATTGGAAAATTCTGCAACTTCCCTCAGATGGCAGGTCACTGAGGAAATATATATATAGTAGAAATCATCTGAAATTATGCTTAAGCTCTGTGAATAAGGCACATATGAAACTAAGTAAATCTTATATTTTATATTGAGTCTTAACCCCTAATATATCTTCATTATACATATGCAAATATTTCAAAACTTGAAAAATGCCTTAAATCTCAAACACTGCTGGTCCCAAGCATTTTAGATAAGGAGTTCTCAGCCAGAAGCACCTTAAGTCTCATTATGTATTGAAATGGAGTCACTTATTAGGTTGGTTATATCCCAAGACAGGATCATAGTGAGTCAAAACCAACAAGCAAAAGAACAGAAGGAAAAGAATGAGTATTACATATGACATGAGTCCTGAGTGGTGACAAGGACACAAGGAGGATTGAAAAGAAAGAAGTCACAGAGGAATTAGGAGTTGCTGTAGGCATGCATTGTCCTTTATGGAAGCCACGAGCCACATAGATTATTTAAATTAATGAAGAATGAAATAATATTTAAACCAAGCCGCTTTCATTACCCTTATTTCAAGTTGGGTGGCTGCTATGGGTAGCTAGCACTATTATCCTGGACACCATACACAGATCATTCTATCCCTGTGTGCAGTCATAGAATACTGTGTAGATGCAGAATTTTGTCTTCATGTCGCCAGACAATCTTGCTTGTATTTTCTTGTCAAAGATCACCTGAAATTCAGTTTTTTTGACATTTGAATACATATTTGATCATATTAATTTACTTTGATTTAACAGATCCATTTCTGTAAAAATAATGTTTCTTAGTTTGTTACTATAGACATGATTATGACACTTAAAAAGTCATAGTAGCAGACTTTTGCATTCAATTTATATACTTAGAATGTTTAAAAATAAATGAAATGACCAGATCAATATATGGTTTAAGGCTTTTGATAGGTGTGAGAGTTTATGATTGTGACCTTGACAGGATCTAGAAACACCTAGAAGACAAGCCTGGGCATGTCTGTGAGGGATTATTTAGAGTCGGTTAGTTGATGCAGAGAAACCTACCTTTACTGTCAATGTAGAATACCACGGGCTGGAGTCCTAGATGAGTAAAGAGGAGAAGGCAAGCTTATCACAAGCATTCCATGCTCTTTGATCTTTTTCTGTGGATTTAATGTGACCAGCATCTGCCTACTGCTCCAGCTGCCCTACCATCCCTGCCATGATAGATGGAGCCCTCTGAAACTGTGAGCCAAAACAAAGCTCTCCTTCCTCCCTGAAGTTGTTCCTGCCAGGTCTTTTGCTGTTGCAGAGACACTGGAAAACTCTACAAATATAATAGATGTGGCAAGACTCTTCCACAAAAGTTTGTTTGTTTGCGTTTCTTAAAGAGGCAAGAGTCACTTAGTTTTGAAATAAAAGAACAGTACCATAAAGAGTGAAAATTAAAACAAAACAAAACGGGACAACACAGTCGATCTCTGCAAGGAACAGGGCTTCAAATCTGAAAGGACAGAGCTATTCGAATCAAGAAAACAAAAACTATCCAACAAATACTCTTCTAAAAAGGATACTACAACATAATTCTCCATCTTAGATGAGTGACAGAGCCCACTAAAACTAGTCTTAAAGTGTGAACTGTAAAATAAGAGAACTTTTTGTTGTTTATAGCGAAGTAGATAATTCTTGGACTAGCCAGCACTTTTGTAATGAGTGCTCCTATGTGGGTAGGCATTGTTTAGGAATTTCATGCCCTTCCCATAGCTCTTATGAGGTAACTTAGTGTTTTCTCCACGAGACAGAAACAAAATGGTAACACAGAGAAAAGCAGCTGGTGTCACAGCTCAGCAGCAAAGGCAGGATTTACATTTATCTGGCTTCATCAGTATGATACGAACGAAAGAATCCATTTCTCTAGCCACTGCATCATATTGCTCATAGCTATTTTATTCAAAGCACATAGGAGCCAATTATTATGTGTTGAATTGTGTCCCCTTGCCTTCAGAAATATTCTGAAATCCACACCCCCAGAATGAATGTGGAAATAAGGCCCTACTGTCATACTTCATTACCGAAAGAGGTAATACTTAATAGGGTGGGCTCCTCATCCCATGTGACTCAAGTCCTTTTAAGAAGATGGCCACTTGCAGATGCAGAAGCAGGAGGAGGAGGCCACTCGATGTCCAAGGCAGATACACTGGGGTTATGTCACCACAAGATTCTAGAAGCCAGGCAGAAAGCAAAGGAAGTCTCCCCTGCAGACTGTAGTGGGAACATAGTTCTACTCAAACTATGATGCTAGCTTCCTAGCCCACAGAGCTTGGATACATTTCTGTTATTTTAAGGTCTGTGGAACTTTGTTGCAGCATCCGCCAGAGAAACATACAGCAAGGAAGTTCAACATTCCAGTGTCTGATCAGGCACCCAGGTAGTCCATGAGCCTACCCCACATACTCAATCATGGCTGTTTTTCATTTAATTTGACACATGCATAGACGGTACCCAGCCCCATGGGCTGAAGGCCAAAGACAATGTTTGCAATTGCTTCTGTATTTGAAATATAAAGTAACACCCTTACGAAGTAATATTTTATAGAATTTGCCAACATTGTATCCAGTTTCTGGGAAGCTAATAATTGTATATTTTTGTTCATTTTGGGAAGGCAGTGATTCACCAAGTTAGTATGAGCTTTGCTGGTATCGTGTAACTGTATTTACATTTGTCTGCCATGATAGGAAAAACTATCAGCTCTTGCAACATTGGTTAATTGCCCATAAATTTTTCCTTTTATACTAATTTTTATTTTTATATTTAGTTTTGATTGTAGTCTGTCCAACTTTCAGAAATCACTACGCTTCCTGACTTTAAAAGAAAATATAAACTAAATATACAATTTAGTCCAAAATATGTTTTTCACACAAGGTTTTCAGAATGAAAGTACCTATAAATTATCTTGACTGGATACTCAAAATATGATCTTTAAATCTCTTTGTTATGTTAAAAGAGAGGTCTTTAGAAGTAACAGGAATCTCTCAGAAAGTCTTGCTATCTGCCTCAATTTTCCTCTATCTCTCCACACCTCATTCATGCTTTTAGGAAAGAATATCTTCTACCAGCAAGTGACTGGTATTTGGAAATCTAAAAGGAAAATATATATATATATATAATTTTGGGGCACTGCTTTTTCCTGGGAGACATGAGACATAACTTTAAAACCAAAAGAATTTTAGCGAATGGTGTAAATGATGTCTTTACTGTACTGACCATTGCACAATACAATGTTACAAGCTCCAGTAAGAGCCCTTTTGGGAGCTCCAATGCAGGGCTGTCTGATAAGAATGGATTTCCATGTGGGCCCTGAAGGGGAAAGCAGAAAGGAAGGAAGTTTTCTCAATGGAGGGGAACAAGAGAAGGGGCACTATTAGCAGGACTCTATCATCTTCCAGTTGTATCAGGGTTTTCCTTGAGATGTTCTGCTGTAAGCTGACCACTACCCACTCTTACTATTTGACACTTGTAAATATCTGTTAGAGACAGAGATGCTCTGAGCATTAAATGAACAATGGACTTTAAGGCTGGATATGAAAAATGGCTGGAAATTATCTCACTACTATATTTTTACTGTAATATTACAACATGATATTCGGATATACTGGGTTAGCTAAAAGGGATGGTTATTATTTATTTAACTTGTTTATTCTACTTTACATATTTATTCTTGTAGGATGCAGAATAGAATCTTGAAATGTTGTCCAGGCTGAACTTGAACTCTTGATCTTCTTACCTCTGTCTCCTAAGTGCTAGGATTACAGGCTTGTGCCACTTGTGCCACACTGGGCTCTTTTTACTTTTATTAAATGTTGTGAAATTTTTTTAAATCATATTTGTGACCCCATTAAATTACTTTTCAACAGTACTATTTCAGATAACCTGATAACCTTTATACCATGAGTAATTTTATTCTATTCATTTAGTGTGTGTGTGTGTGTGTGTGTGTGTGTGTGTGTGTGTGTACCAATGTGCCATGGCATGCATATGGAGGCCAGAGGACAAATTGCAGGATCATTTATTTTCTTCTACCATGGGGGTCTCAGGGACTGAGCTCAGTTTATAAAGCATGATGATGAGTGCTGAGCTATCTTGCTGGTCCCCGTGGTTCAAACTTGTAAACCTCGTTATTAAAATGCACGAAAATGAGATGTACAGGTCTTAGATTTTGCTGTAACAGACTATAACGAATTGGTAATTTAACATAATACCATGTTATTATCAAAAGTCCAGAGCTTAGGCTGTGTGCATCTCTTGGAGGGAAGTCATCCTTCCTGTCTGGCCAACTCAGGAACTGACTGCAAGTACATGAGCAATTCTCTCTGACAGAGCTTTCCATCTGAGTACAGCTCTCATTGCTCCATGTAAACAGGTGAATTAAACAAAGGTGAAATTCTTTGAAACAAGATAAGTGTTTCCTTGTGAAGCAAAAGATGGTGACAATCTTAAAAAAGGCCAACCAATGAGAACCACCCCCTCTCATGTTTCTGAGTGAGCCAAGGTTTAATTTCTGAAGCAACTCTAGTACTTGAGGGCACTCTTTTTTTTTTTTTTTAAAGAGGCAACATGATAATATCAGACAAATCATCTTGAATTATTTTCCAAACTCATGGTACCTACGGATCTATGCTCCCTTCCTTTCCAACATATTCAACTTTGCTCCTGGATGACCTTTCTCACTTCTAGGGAGATTTAGTTTTCTATCATTGTTATTTAGAATAATAATTTGTGATCTGAGCCAAATTTTCAGTGGTGAAAAATGATGCATTGTTTAACAACCTCTGAGCTGTTAAATATATTTTAGTTCTCTTTTAAGTAAGTTTAGCATGTAATAATTCACTTAGGATTTGCATGTGCTGTGGAGTTCACAGCAAGCCTCTGGAGAATCAGTACTTTTGAAATTCCTTTATATTCCTCTTGATATGAACTCTTGATATAAACTGTTTCAAGGGTGAAATAGACAGGGATTAAGAAGCTAATCAGCTTTTTGTTAGGCACAACTTTTTAGCATCCAGAATAAAACGTTAGAGAAGCTAAGACTCTTTGAAAATGTTTCAAATGGAAAACATGAACCAAGGTGAAATAATTTCTTCACTGAGGTGCATGAAACTTTTACCTTGCAGTGTTTTTACCTTGTAAATGTTTCACCTCCGATCTCAGGATTTCCATTTCAAGTCTTTACTAGCATCCTACGAAAGAGGAAAGACATGACATCATCAGCTTGGCGGCAAAGTCTCAAAAAGCACATCTACCTACTTATAGTGTTCTACTGTAGAAATTCACTAAGTAGGGTGTGTGTGTGCGGGGCTTTTCCTAAGTATTTCCTAGTAGAATGTGGAAATTGAAAATTGGTAAATGAAGGCAATCATTTGACAATCCAAGAAGGTTCACATCTTCAAAACTATTGGAGCCTTAAGACCCTACCATAACTCCCACTGTAACAAGAGAGTAATGCACTATTCTTAAGGGTTAAATAGGTTGTATTATTGAACATTTCTCACTTTTATTTTAGTTTTATTTGCATCCTTCCTTGGATCATCCCAAAATTTGTTACAGGATATAAAATAGTTTACTTTTTTTTAAAAACAGAGAATCTAGAATCTGAGGCGTCTACAGAACGAGCCTAAAGTGACCTTTGAAATTTGGAGATTCTTGTGTATTGGGCTGAACACTGAGGTCCATGTCTTCCTTGTTCTCATCATTATCAGCTTCCTGGTGGTGCCATCATGCAGACATTGGCCTCAGGAGGCTGCCACAGTGTGTTTGGGGCTGGACACCAGACGGGGGTTGGCTTCTTACTACCTGTTCTGCCAATCATGTATGCACTGGAAAACTGAAACACTGAAAATAGCATTGTTGCTTCTTCACCAGCAATTAAAGCATAAAATATGGCACTTAGTTGTCTGGGAGGTAGAATGCTTGATCAATGGTTCTCAACTATCCTAATGATATGACTCTTTAATATAGGTTCACGTGTTGTGGTGACCCCAAACCATAAAATTATCTTTGTTGCTACTTCGTAAGTGTAATTTGTTACTGTGATGAATTTTAATATAAATATCTGATATGTAGGTGGTCTTAGATGATACTCTGTGATAGGGCCATTTGACTCTCAAAGGGATCACGACCCACAAGTTGAGAGCCACTGCCTTAGACAAAGCTGTGCTTGGACTGGTAGTGAGTGCCAGCTCTGCTTACTGTATCTACCTAGAGCCAGAATGAGTGACTTGCAAGCATGTGTGGGCAAATCTGCACTCCCAGGCTCTTAAGGGGAGGTGAGAAGGGGTGGATCTTCTTTAGGACAAGCTCGTGTGCTTACTGGGTCTTGCAGAGTGTTTGTTCCTTGTGTATGAAGACAATATAGTTTGGGTTTAACAAATTCAATGAGTGCAAATATTAGTTATATGGATGGACAGTGAGACGGGACCAGGAGAGGTGTTTTTAGTGTACCTATTGTATGTATACCTCTATTATCTTTGTTGTGTTTATCACTGACAAAAGGAAAGCATTACACTTGCAGTTATAGATGTGGAAACAGTGCACGAGGAGCAAATCCATTTATATGTCCAACCTAGAATTTGAAGTCGTGTGTGGTTTCCAAGCCCTTGGCATGTCCACTCTCCCATGATGCCACCCCACCCAACAGGAAGTCATCATCTAGACCTGTGAAACATGCACTAACAATTATAGACACACTGATCTCATGTAAGGAACTTTACAAGTGTTGTAAGCAGTTGAGAAAGGAAAACCAAACGGGTGCAGAGCGGTTGTGTAGCTCAGAGCCGCAGAGGACTGGACTTCAGGTTTGGGTTCTTTCCTTTGGTCCTTCTTAACCTGACCTACTTGGTGCCTTAACCTGACCTACTTGGTGCTTCGCCGACACAAACTATTTCCTCCCAAGGTTTCCATCTGCAAAAACAAGAAGACCCTTGATGCCTGCAGCTACTTATTTATTTTCAAACGTTTTAAATTAAAACTAATAATAGTGTGAGTCCTTTTCTTGAGCTGTCTTTCTGAAATGATCCTTGACAGGAACTGGAAATAATTCTTGTCAATGCAGCCATTATCTTTGTGAGCAGACAGGATGTGGGAGGGAGGGTGGAATTTCTGAGTTCTTTGTGCATAGGAACGAAATGTCTGTCACTTAGTTAAAATAAATTATTGATTTTTTAATCAAATCAAAATATTGAGTCAAACAAGTGGGTACTGTACTTGAATTTTTACTCATTTATAAGGACTGTTTTTTTCACTGGTTTATGAATAGTGGGGGAAAATAGGTTATAAATAACAAAAACATGTTTCAGAAGTCATGAAAACTGGGAAGTAATTATTGGACAGTCTGGAAAAAAAAAGTTTAAATTACCATCAGATCCCAGAAAAATAAATGATCCTTTCTTGCCTTATCAGGTAAGTAAGCTGACAGAATGTCTTAAAGTCAATTTTGGAATATTCAGTTCCGTTTTCCATTGGGGTCTGGTACACAAAGCTCAAATTATTCCTCCATAACCCCGGAGTTTTTCCCTTTTCCTGGGAACAAGGCTTAAAGTGTCCTCAGTATCAGTCAGGCTTCAGGATTTGGACTTGGAAATGTTGCAAGTAGCTGACTTTACGGGAACTGACCAAGAAAACTAAATGCTAATTTAACTAAAATAATTACCAGTAGCTTTAGAAGACTAAACATTGATTCCTCTCCCCAGAAATTAAGAGATGATGTAATTTGAGAGAACTCTTATGTTGTTGGTTAAGGATCTACAAAACGTCTGTGTGTGTGTGTGTGGTGTGTGCGCGCGCACACACCACACACACACACAGAGACACACACAAACCCTGAGAGTAGAAACAAAAGTAAAGTACTGTGTTTTCCGTGTAGAAAGCAGAGTCCAGAGACTGTGAACGTGTTATTGGGGTGCAAGAGACTTAGGTCAAAGAGCCACAGGGTGGGTCAGCTGGAGATAGACAAAGGTAACTCCATGTTTGCTGCAAGATCAAAGCTTTATTAGAAATCTGAGTTTCTGGGGAGGGAAAGGCATGCCCCGGTCTGTTCTTTCCCTGACCACTCCCTTTCACGAGCTTCAGGGAACTAGGCCCCTCTGGGCTTTGGTAATTGTTTCGTTGGCCACGTATTTCATGGTTGAGTTTTCTGTACCTGTGTACTTCCTTCCTTTTCTACTTTATAATTAATTTAAACACATTTGACCCCTTCCCTCCCTTGTCCCTTCCTTAGAAAATAAGTTGATATTCAAACAAGCAAACAAATGAAACAAAGGATAAAATAATGACTGATATCACTTGGTCTCTGTAAATTTCTTACAAAACTCTAATACTATCCGGAGTAAATGTCCACTGCTCAGCATGAGTGGGGTGTTTTCTTTCTAAGGTCCATATCCATTCATCCAGTTTCCCTAGAGCAGTGGTTCTCAACCTTCCTAAGGTTGCGACTGTTTAATACACTTCCTCATGTTGTGGTGATCCCCCCAACCATAAAATTATTTTTGTTGCTACTTCATAACTGTAATTTTGCTACTGTTATGAATCATAATGTAAATATCTGATATGCAGATGGTCTTAGGCAACCACTGTGAAAGGGTCATTCAACCCCCAAATGGGCCATGACCCACAGGTTGAGAACCATTGCCCTAGATACTTTTCTCTTCTTGAGCCTCAAGCAAGCTAAGCTACATACAAACCACCACTGACTGACTTCAGAAATGGGCCTCACTACCTCTGAATTCCATACTCCTTTTACCCAGAATCCCTTTTTGTGTTGTAGGTAGTTATACACTATCATTTAAAATTAGCTCTAAGTTGTGGTCGTATGTGCCTTGTGTGTCCTTTTAATTTCTTATTTCCCCCATCATTAATCACCCTTATCGCATTCTCTTGTAATTCTGAGTTTTATTGTGCACATCTACCCTCCCGCCAGGAAACTTTAATGAACGTAGGAGGAGGAAAGTCTGGTCTGTTCACAGAATATGGAACAGACCAGCAATTACATTAAGTATGGTTGACTGCTTACTTCATATTTTCTCCATTTCTGTGATTAGTGCCAGAGGCACAGTAAATGTTCAAGAAATACCTCTAGAGCAGATGCCTTTATCTCCAGTGCTTGAATAATGTTAACTATTATTCATTCAATTAAGGGATATATTAACTTCTATAGAATGATGGCCATTAGTAAATTACTGTCCACCTTACAGTGTGGTTGGATAGGAGTGAAGAAGATCGGAGAGACATACCAGAAATTCTGATATCCTTTTTGTATCACTAGTGAAGATATTTCCAGTATTTGTAAAGGTACCTTACAGTCCAGGGCAATAATTGTCCCATTTCTGGAATGCAGAAGTGTTCCATGAATACTGCCAAGGCCCACTGAGTAGATGGAAGCTTTGAGAAAATTCTGCTTACGGTCTTTGGAAAACTGCCAGAGCCTCCCGAGGTCATTCCAGACCAGTCATCTTCCTCTGCTTTGCACTGAGGCAGGAAATGTTTTCGCCTTCTCAGATGAGCGATGCACGGGGCCTGTCAGGAATGCACGCAAGTCAACACGCTATCAGCTCTCTCCAGCTATTTGCCATGATCCTTCTCATTTTTCACAGGGACATCAAGTTCTTTTGGATGCTAGCACTGATTTTACACATAAGACAAAACAAATGCTTCCTGTTGGCGTTCAGAGGGCAACTTCACTGGAGGCTTAGCTTTCATTTTCCTTCAAAAGAGGAAGAAACAAGATTTGAAGGAGCACTTCCACCTATCAAGTTATCCCATAGTCACAGACGATAAGGCTGTAAAAACAAAAACAAAAATTTAAAAAGTTTAAAAAATGCTATTTTTAAATCCTACAAACAGTGACCACGTGACTTTCTCATCATGCTCCTCCTCCTCCTCCTCTTCCTCCTCCTCTTCCTCCTCGTCCTCTTCCTTTAATGAAGGAGAGTAGTCTGGGCCCCAACCAAGGTCATCTGAGAACAATAGTACCTTAGTCATTGACATTCTTGAGGTCCTGTTTAGAAGGGTTTGTTTGGAGCTGCTGTAGTCTGACCTGAGTCACTGCACAGGGTGCCAGGGAGGCTAAAGACCTGGCCAGCCTCCAGATGGTCTGTTATTGCAGCCAATCTCCAGGTTAAACAGGCAGTGAGTGCTGGGTATGCATGGGCTTTGTCTGGGATTTACTGCCTGAACAGAGATAGGCTTTGACCTTTAAATAACAATGGGCTTAGATTAAATTTGGGCAGAATTTGCCAGAGGCCACCCTAGAGAAAGGCATGAAGATTTAAAGGGAGACCATGGGATTGGAGAAAGACGGGCTTGAGTTGAAGTCTCCTCGTCCCCACTCCCACATTGTATGAATCATCTAAGACTCTTAAGTTCTTTGAAGATTAGGTCTCTAGTGTATCGAATGTACTAACTAGTGTTGCTCTGAAGATAAAATAACTGAGATGTATTATGTGGTTGGCTCTAGATGGCACTGAACAGGCACATTTCCTTTCTCACCTCCTTTGCTTGAAAACTTATCAGTAAATCCTCCACCTAAGCCCAAGAAATATTCTTTCCCCTATCTGAAAGAAATGCAATGTCACTGATTTCTTTTGATATTATGCTTTAATTAGAAATAGCAGCTGAAACTCTACTGTATGTCAATCAGAAAAGAGTTAGTATTTTCCTGCTATACTGCTATTACAGGGAAAACTCCTGCAGAGAAACACACAGAAAACACATTTAAGGAGGGGAGAGCCAAGAGCTTATGATTTCACCATAAGCCAGGCAGGGTAGTAGTAGCTTTATATATTTATGTGTGGGCAATCGAATGGGCATAGGTACTGGGTTAGCCCCCACTCTCAAGTGCCACAAAGATAGAGGGAGCTGACAAGTGACAGCTGCTGCCACGTTTAGAGTCTTTCCTGAATTTAGATGGAAAATCAGAGAGTCTTCCAAGCACCAGTTTTCTATGTTAATAGGCATGTAGGACATTGTGAAAAGAATAATGTAAGAATTAATAAAAATACCAGTAGACTGGCTCAACACATTATGTTTAAAGCGCCGAGACTTTGTAAACTGTTGCTTCCCACTAGTTCTATTTTAGAAGTAATTTATTAAGATACTTTATTTTACATTACTAATGCTATTTAAAACATATCAATATATATTGTTAAAACAAAGCCAGGAACACTATATATGAGTAAGAATGGGTAGCGTTTTGAGGCTTTTTTTTTTTTGTCCAGTTCCACATTCATAATAGGAAAAGAAACCTGAGCAAGTTACAGAAGGAATAAACAGTGCCCGCTGTTGTCATGGTTCAGCGTGCACACTTGTCTTAGGGTTTCTATCGCTGTGATAAAAGAGCAGGACCAAAAAGCCAGCTGGAAAGGAAAGGGTTTATTTGGCGTATGCTTCCATATTGCTGTTCTTCATTGAAGGAAGTCAGGACAGGAACTCAAACAAACAGGGCAGGAACCTGGAGGCAGGGGCCGATGCAGAGGACAGAAAGGATTGCTGCTTACTGGCTTGCTTCCCCTGGTTTGTTCAGTCTGAATTCTTATGTTATGATCACGAGCTCAGGGATAGCACCACCCACAATGGGCTGGGCCCTTCCCCATCAATCACTAATTCAGAAAATGAGGTTCCCTCCTTTCAGACAACTCCAGTTTTTGTCAAGTTGACTTAAGACTAGCCAGCGAAACACTGAACTAGACACATGCTAGTTCATGGCTGCCATAGTAGCTCAGCCATTTGGCTATTTCCACAGCTCTATAATTTACAGCACATATGGACCTTTCTAATTCAGACTCCCGTTGTCTCTTGTTACTTTTATGTACAGCTTTTCTTATGTATTAGGGCATTTGATTTAAGCACTAAAGCATACAAAGTCGGAAGGGAGCATTTTTGTAGTTCTTTTTTCATGAAAAGTGTATTTGATGAAACACGAGATTGACAGCTACTTCAGCATCCCTGAAGTCTTCTTTCAGATTTGGGAAGAGAATCAAGCTCCAATCATGCTTTCTTTGCCCTTGACCATCTTTGTAGGAGCCGTCATTGACATAGTTGGAACGTACTCATCTTCAGTCTGATTATTAGATCCAAAGTGAATATTACATTGTGTTCTTTGGGGTCATCTAGATGTGTTTCTGCCCTCTGGATGTGGTCCTTGGCGTGAAAGGATGTAGCCTATACATAACCTGTATCAAAGAGCCTCCCTCTGCTAAGATTTTATTACCACTTAATTTACTGAGTTTTATTCTGGTCAAAATAAGTAGATGGTAAGATTTAGAACTAAATATTTAAGTTTTAGTTTTATGTTAGAAGAGAAAATACAGACAGAACCAGAATCTTTGCCAGTTAGTTTTAACAGTTGTTGAAGCCTTTAAAACTGTTGGTCGTCCCAAATGGCGCCTCTCCACATGGTTCCTCTCCTCACGTGGATATCTGGAAGTTTATTAGCAGCTAAAGGATGGAAGGGCTTGGAAATGAGATTGGAAAGAGATGATATTTAAGTCCTAGAGTCTTGATACGTATTTTTAAATCTTCCCACTTCAGACTATCTTTTAAAAACTGAATGTTTTAAAGCTATGTTTATTTTGATGTTATATGTATGAGCATTTGCCTGTCTGTGTTTTTGCACTGTGTATGTGCCTGGTGCTATGGAGACCAGAAGAAAGCATCTGATCATTCTGAACTGGATTTAGGGACTGTTGTGAGCTGTGGGTACTGGAGACTAAGCTAGGATTCTCTGCAAGAACAGCTAGTGCTTTTAACCATGGAGTCATCTCTCGAGCCCCCAATACTGAAGAATTTCCTTTTTTCTTTATGCTTGGTGCAAGGATGATCTGAGCTATATAATGTAAAGGGTGAATTAGTAGAAAATTTCTTGTGACAAAATCTGATATCTGACTGATTTATTTTTTGCATTTCAAGATGATTTATTTCTTAACGTTATTTAAAATAATTTGGCGTATACATACATACACACACACACATACACACACACACACACACACACACACACACACACACATATATATGAATAGATATATTGGTGAGAAATTTGTTACATTTAGACCAAATATTTTGAATGTTCCCAATCATAAATCATATTAAAATGGAATTTGAAATGGAATTTTCTAGGCCCTTAAGCAAATGAATTTATTTAAGGGCTTACCATGCTCTAGGCACTGAATATACAATAATAAACACATAAATGCACGCATGGTGAATGTATGTCCAACTGGTATCAATGCAACATTTCATGTGAACAAGGATGTACTACCAAAGATCGATTGACTAAACCGCTGATAAGCTATAGATAGTTTTGAAAACAAAACTGAGAATAAAGGAATTGTGATGAGGCTGATCAAAAGAGAGAGGAAGCACAAGATGGGAACATTGTGGAAGTTTATTTTTAGCTATCTATAAAATAATTTTTTTTAGCATTGTTGGGAAAAGGACCGCCTAAGCTTTGGCATTTTGTATTGTCTGCAGGTGTTGCATTTATGTGGTGGATGTTTGATTGCTCATGATCTGCACATCTATCAGTTCTGTATCAATAAAAACACCGGAACTGAGATGCTCAGGGTTCCACTGTCCAGCACGGAGCTTGCCATGATGGTGGCTACCTGTGCTAAGGTCTGGCAGGGTGTACCTATGAATACGCCTCCTTGTTGACCTTGCTGAGCCACCGCAGCGGCATACTGCTACACAGTAATAAGAAGGAATGGGTGATGCAGACGTTGAAGTAAAAAATGAGAAATTACTGTGAGAAGCTCTATGCAGGATATATGAAAACTAAATTTAATGGATAAAATCCTAAAACACACACACACACACACACACACACACACACACACACACACACCTAAAGAAAGGTTGAATTAAGAAGATACATAACACCCAAACATTCCTGTAACTATTAAATAAAACTGATAAACACTGCTAACCTAGCAGCTAACCTAGGACTTGCTAAGTTGCTAAGAATAATAATAAACTAAATATGCAAGAGATTGTCTTTAAGTATCAAATCACAGGTATTGCAGTGCTAGAATTATTGAGGTAAAGAAATAGGGTGAGGCCTGCTATCTCTGCAAGATATTTGTCGGGGACAAAACTCTGGAGGTCTTACTGAGGTCAGTCCTAGGGACATCAATCAACATGATTTAGCCACTTCTATAATAATGAAATTAACATTAATTTGCAAAGAAATGGATATAAAACAGGCAGAGATCACCTGTTCCAAAAATCTAATCATCTCAATCTAGTGCTATGTCAAAGCAGACAGTGTTTTAATTCACAGACTACTCAAAATATTTTAAAATTGATCAGGGTTCGACCACTTCCAAACAGGTTTTCTAATGAATATTCAGCTCGGATTTTTAATAACTTGAAATTTTAAGAAAATCACTCAGCCTAATTTTAGTTGCATTAAATACCAATTTTAAAATGTTTGCTGAATTTTCCTATGTAAAATACTTTGGAATAGATTTAAAGACATTGAGAAAACTTTTTAAAAAATGAGAACTAGAAGAAACTAGAACCTCGAAGGGCAATTCTGACTTAAGATAGCACAATAATAGTCTTCAGTTGAAAGCTTTATCAGCAAAAATCTTTAACCTTGGGGAAATTTTTTTTTGCCTTATTTCAAATGAATTTTTTTGTTTTACATTGCATATATACTAAAGATAATGCAAGGTATAAACATAGCTCAGGAAAAGCTCCGATCATTAGCAACAGAAAAATCACAACAACCTCACAGATTCAAATAGCCCTGACCCAGCAGCTGTGTACTTCACTTCACAGCTGTCTGTACTTTTAATAAGTCTTGCTATCCTTGCAATGCACGTTTTTAGCCTCTTGTGTGGCATTGTCTGTATCTATGGTTATTGATGCTGAGGAGGGAACAGTTTATGAATGTTTATTCCTAGCATCTAAGCAACTTTGCGAGAACTATTTTTTCCCCACTTTCTGTTAGCTCGGATGTCAGAAAGGCCATGTGAATGGGAAGCAGAGAGAATGTGAGGCAGAGTGGGCGTCCATATGAACTAGAAACATTACAGCTCATTCTCAGCCACTTGCTAGGTTTGTGTGATGAATTTTTATACTCTATCAAGATAGAGGAGCCAAGATTTTATGTTTTTAGGTTTTACTGGATGGTTTCTATTCTAATGAACTCGACTTTCCTTTTGGACATTTATTTGTCTTCCCAGGCCTTGACATACTTATAAATAACAAGAAGAAGTTTTCCCAAACTCCATAAACTTCGCAGAAAGGATAAATACTATTGGAAGTTCTCAGTTATGAATTCTGCCTCTATATTCGATTCATCGTTTTCATTTTTAGTGCTGAAAATAAATCACTCTCTGAAGTGTCACACAATGGTGTTTTGAGAAATGGTAAATAAGAAACACCCCACATGGTGTCAGGCACTGACAAACAGTTGTGGCACTGTTTAGGAAGGTGCTTTGAACCCCAAGGCCTCCCACCCCAATGCAATCTCTCTCTTTCTGAGCTTCTGGTTTAAGATGTGAGCTCTAAACCTGTTTCTCTAGCAGCCATGGCTGTGGCCTGCAGCTGTAGCGTTGCCAGCATCATGGACTCTAACCCTCTGGAACTGTAAGTATGAAAACTCTTCCCTCCCTAAGTGTCTTGGTCATAGCGTTTCATCTCCCCGACAGAGCGGTAACTAATACACACACTGAAACAGTACAGAAAAGTTGTCACCCACATTGACTAAAAATTTAGCAGGAATTAGAATTTACCCTTTAAGCTTGGACTTTTTTTTTTTTTTCCACGTAAGGTTTATCTAAATAGAAGGGTGGTGCTGCATGAGATCCTGTGTTTTCTTGTATAACTATTGTATTTTTAGCTCTGTATTTTGAGAACTTAGCCTATGATGATTATGAATGTGAACTGGAGTGCATTTCTCCACATAGACCTCTGTCTGCTGTAGTGGTGTCCTGGGATGCTTCTGATAAGTCCTCATCTTGCATTTTCTTATATCCCTCAGGTAGCTTTAAATGTGAACCCAAACCTGTACTTTGAATATCTTTCCCCTAAAATAAGATGGCGACTAAGAGGTTCCCGTTATGTTTCTCTGTTCTGAAAGGTGGAAATGTCTATTACATAGCCACTGTCCCCTGTAGCTTGCCTGGAAGGGGCTCTTTCCAAGTCCAGGGTCGCCACTATATTTAGCACCTTGCAGATATTAATTTAAAACTTAGCTGCTTCCACATCCCTGGAATCAGCCAGTGTCCTCGGGATAGATTTAATTTCAGCCTCGCTTCTCTCCCACTTAACTATAACTCCCCTTTCTTCTCAGATGCTGGAGAGTTCCCTTTTTCCTTTGCTGGCCCACCACACCTTTTCATTTGGGAGATATTTACTTAACATCATAGATACCCAGAAAAATTGATTCGTTATAAGTGTGCAGCTCAACAAGTCACCACTAATTAAACATGTGCATATTACTCCTGATTAAATGAACATCAAGAATACTGTCAGAGCTCTGCGGCTTCCCCCTGTCCCCTAAAATGCATTTCTACCTATCTTGTTGGCTTTTGTATTTTGGATAAATAGAACGATGTATTCTTTTTATTATTGTTCATTTTCTCTAAAAGACAACGTTTCAGTTTTGCACGAAATTTACCATCAATGGGACGACCATGTATCTTGTGGGCACGTGGATGATTCCAGAGTGTATTTCTTTTAAAGGCCTGTACTAATCCTACTGCTTTTAGCTGCCCTGTTCCCATACCTGTGCAGTTTCATGCTCCCATCCATCGCTACAGCAGGAGTACCCAGTGTTCTTATAGTTTCCATGTTCTGGATCAGGAGTCGGCTCTCCTCTTTTGTCTTTCTCTGCTGTCTCCTACATCCCAGATCTTCTGATATTTAACACTGAATTTCGCTGCAGATAAGTGAGGTTTCACTTTAGATGTCTTGGAAAGGATGTCAAGGCAGAGGAGAAATTACAGCACTTGTGTTGTATACATTTGGGGGGTAAGGTAGGTTATAGGCAGAAAGAGGATGCGGGAACTGGATTCAGTTCCTGGATGCAGGAAGTTGGCCAACACCCACACAGGGATGCAGTCAGTGGTCTAAAGAAAGCAGCAAGGACAAAAGGGAAGGAAAGGACCAGGATGGAAACAGGTGTCCAGACAAGGTTGTGTACTGTGTGCCATTGTGAAGATGTGGCTTCTTTGGGTGGGCAGGTGAGTATTTGAGTACTGGAGTGTTTGAACTTGACTAACAATTTGAAGAGTAGAAAGTGGTAAGAGATATAATGCATTTTCTCTGGTTAGGCAAAGGGAAACCACAGAAAAGATTATGCTGCCATTTAGTCAGGAGATGATGGTGGTCCTGACTGCCTTGAAAGGGTTAACAATGGTTACATCTTGTATATATATATATATATATATATGTATATATATATATATGCATTTATACATAAATACAAATTAATATGTACATATAAGTGTTAGAGCTAAGAAGATAGTCTGATATAGTAGGCATAAATATTTAAAGAGTCATAGTTAGTGGCTAAGGTTTTTATTTTTTATTTTTTTAATCTGAATTACTGCAGTCTACATTTCTGACTTATTTTAACCTTGCCACCTCTTTTAAAAAACTCTTCATTTCCTTACTATTATATTCCTTCAATGATAGAATGGTGGGGCTTCAAATTGTTAAAGAACAAAGAGCTAAAACCCTGTGTGCAGCTCAACATGCTCTTCCAGAAGGCCATGCAGTTTTAGCATAATTTAACTTTACACATAAAAATAAAATTTCACTTGGGAGGCAGAGGCAGGCAGATCTCTGTGAGTCAAGCCCAGCCTGGTCTACAGCGTGAGTCCCAGGACATCTAGAGTCACAACAGAGAAACCCTGTCTTGAACAATCCAAATAAATAAATAAATATAAAAAGATAAAATAAAATTTACATTTCTGAATAATACAATTCACTTAATTTTAAGGGAAAACGTCTTTAGAATGTCACCGTTATGCAACATCTTATTTATATCAAGTAATGGAAAATAAATGCCCACTTCAAGACACTGTGGCTCATATCCACTTAGCACACGTGATGGAATCAGTTTCCTTGTTGTATTTGGTCTCCATAGAGAGAATTCATTTTTTTTTTTAGCCTTGTGCCACAGCCAACATGATGTGCATGAATCCACTTCTCTGTAATTAAGCTCTTCCATCTTTGTATTTTGGAATGACTGATGGCAAATGTCCAGGAACGTTTACATGCCCAAAGAAAGATACTGCACAGCCTGCACAATTCCACCAGGGATTGGGCAACGACTAACAAACTGTAGCAGATGCTCAACATTTCCCATTGGGAAGCATGAGAATAGTCAACCCTTAAACTTGTAAACAGCATTTTTTTTTTTGAGCATGATATCAAAGTTTTGTCCAATTATGCTACTCTTGCCCAGTTATTGTCTCTCCATCTTCTGTTTGGCATTGCTGTGAGGCATTCACCGGATGAGACTGCTCAGACATGGGTTTAAACTAACAGAAAGTCTTTATCAGTCAGCTAGCATCTGATCTGGGTGTTCAGGATTCCAGTGTAGCCCTAAGTCTTTTCAGGATGAGCTTTTGCACACAAAACCATGTTCTGGGTTGACATAGTTCAGTTAACAAAAACAGCTAGCCAGAAGCAGAATTACAGAAGCTAAAGAGCAAGGTTAGAAATTTAAAGATTTTTTTTTTAGAGGTTTTCCCAGAACTATGGACTTTGATGGATTAAACCTTTGTTTTCATCAAGGCAGATGGTGTTGTCTATGTGCTGAGTCTTTAAAAACAACAACAAAAAAAAACCAAACTGTTATATCTGAATTGTATTTATTTCTTTTGGGTATGCCTCATGTCTCCCCATACTATCTGTGTTCCCAAATGATCATTTAAGATATAATGAAAGAAATAAACATTTAAAAACTGCATTTTGTAGAATGATACACAAATGTGTAATAAGTTTAATAAGATAACCAGGGACAGTCTGAGACATTAAAGATCAGCACGATGGCTTCATGCTAAGAAATGCCAAACCTTGAGGATAAAGTTTAAAAGCCAAATTCTGTAAATGGAAACTATAATTCTTTCTAGATTATTCATGCATATGAAGACTGTCAGAGAACCAGATGTTCAGAGTTTTTCCATTCTGCTCCCGTCTAAGTTCACAAATGTATGTTACTTTCAGTGACCTCACCAATGGGATTCTGCTGTGTCCTCTTTCTGGTCAAACTAGGGCAATCTATGTCAATCCCAAAAATGTGGCAGCGGGTCATCTTGCTAGTTGCTGCTATAGCAGGCCGAGAAATGAGAAACATTGTGAAGCTTCTATCTTGTTAGAATATTTTTTAACGGAGTCTTACATACTGACATAGCAGCAGTTCTCAACCTGTGGGTCATGACACCTTTTGTAGTCAAATAACCTTTTCACAGGGGTTGCCTAAGACCATCTGTCTATCGGATATTTACATTACAATTCGTAACGGTAGAAAAATTACAGTTATGAAGTAGCAACAAAAATGACTTTACGGCTGGGGGGGAGTCTCTACAACATGAGACATTGTATTAAAGGGTCAAAGCATTAGGAACGTGGAGAACTACTATGAAATGGTTTACTTTGAAAACCAAAGCATGCACAAAAGAGATGCAAAGATACCATGAGATCTGTGCTGTACCACCACCTCTATTATTTACACATTGTGATGTAAATATTTAAAAGACTCCCTCTGGTATTCCCAAGAAAAGATATTAGAATGGTAAACCCATCTCTGATGAGTCCCATGTTTCTATGCTAATGATGGAATCATCGAACGCTCTTGCAAAAGTGTAAAATATTTACAACAGCCTATAGAGCACAGTGTAAATGAATAATTATCCTGTTAAGTTTCTCCTTTTTATTGGAATATGCCTAGATTTTGTTTCAGGTAGGTCAAATCAATTATGATGTTTTCAGTCCTATACAAAATAATTTTAACAGAGAGGAAATTAGAACTTTCTAGGCATAAGGAGTCTTCTTACTATATTGTTCCTTTCAAGCATCACGTAAGCCTTCGCAGAAGAGGTAGTGTATCATCCCATTCTATGTGAGAACCTAAGTACACCGTGGCAAGATCCTGTAGTCTAAAAGAGGGTGAATCAGGATTTAAACCCAAGTGCTCCTTCTTGAAGTTTCCAGCCATTTTATGCTGTTCATCATCTGGAAAGAATCTTGATGGGACAGCCCTTCTTTGGCAAAGAGACAGATAAAATATTTACAACCATGCTCAATGAGATTCATTTTTGTCAAATGGCGTGATTGACCCCACCTGGTAAGCTCTGTCTGCTCACAGTGCACAGCTTGCTGAAAGGGTCTTTTCCAGGGTTGCAGAGTTCTTGGTACTTGATAGTATTTGTATTCCCCTTCACAGCTCTCAGCTTCCACATTCTCGACCCTGCTCTCTCTATTAAAAGAGGCACTCCTCGTATTTCTGCCACAGCCAGATTTTAAAATCTGTCCCTATGTCTCCCACTGGAGACACGGAGTCATAGACTGCTGTTTCTCTCTTGGTGTGATGAGTGTGTAGTAGAGTATTTGGCATAGAAAGAGTGTCCAGAAAGCATAGATAAACAAAGGAAGGGGTACATTGTGTTGGACTGATAACTGTAGCTTCTATTGAAACATGTATAAAATAATCATCCAATAAGTTTTATGGAACACTAGACAGTTTGATATTAATACAATATTATCAGCAGCAATTATGCGGCTAAGATGAAGGATTAGGCAAAAACTGTAGCATTTATTAAAGACCTATTTTAGTATTAAGGCTGAAATTTCGGTAATATTTTAAAGAATTCCACAAAGATTTTCGAAAAGGCTTTTCTTACTCATGCTTTAACTGGATTGAAGAAAGCAAGGTGGCCTCCGTTATGTAACATGTGCACTTATGACTCATTAGACTAGTGGTTCTCAGCCTGGGGGTCGAGGCCTCTTTTGGGATCAAACAACCCTTTCAGAGAGGTCACTTAAGATCATCCTGCATATCAGATATTTGCATTACAATTCATAACAGCAAAATTACAGTTATGAAGTAGCAATGAAAATAATTTTATGGTTGGGGGTCACCACAACATGAGGAACTATATTACAATGTCACAGCGTCAGGAAGGTCGAGAACCGCTGCGTTAGACTGGACTGTGTATAATTTCGCTCCAGTCAATACTTCCTGTCATGGTGCCTTTCTCCAGACAGACAGTATCACAGTCACCTTCTCATGCTGTTCTTTACTCATTCTGTTCTCTTCGTTCGACCCCTCCCTCATCCTTCTCAGTGCTTCACAGAGAGCGCCCCCTTCAGGCTTCCTCCCGTCATCTCTCCATCACAAACTGTTCCTGACAACTCTTTAACTGCCTGCTTTTTTTTTTTGTCTCAGACTTTGTATGGAGGTAGCTAGCACACAGTTAGAAACTTAGTTTATACATCCTCCTTAAATATAAACTCTTCCAGGAAAAAAAAGTATCTGGTTAATACTTTGAAATAACCTGAAATACCAAATGTAACACTAGGGAAATGAGAAGATGCTTAACAGTACGCCTCGCGTGTTAGCCAAGCAGAGGTGCGTGCTTATGTTTTACTGACTCCTTTACTGACACTTTACACATCGTTTCCTCTTCTTTTGTGATTTCAAAATGTATTCTTCTGTCAAAATTCTCTGATGACCTGTCAGCATCTTAAAGCCACGTTTTTACCAAATGACACCCAGTCTTGTTCAGAAACCACCTTTCTCTCCCATTTGGCAACTTATCCTGCAGTCTGCCCATGACATTTTGTAGTTCGTTTGAAACCACCTTTTGAAACTTTCCTTTCTCAGCATGTGAAGATCAGTCTTTAGTTTGAGACCTTCCCAGTTCTAACATCTTGGGGCAACCTAAGCCACAGTGAAATGTAAAACCAAGAGGTGTGCTGCAGAGAATCTTCATCACGGAGACTATTTCCCTTAATGTTCACAGAACACGAGAGCTGAAGTCAGCCAAGTGCTCGCGGTGACTTGTGAATCTGAAGCAGCAGTTTGCCAGGTGCAAAGAGAGGATGTGAACTCGCTGACATGGATTTATTTTTAAGGCTTAAATTATATAAGAAAAGGAAATAGTACCTGGGAGGAGGTTTTTGACTGAAGCAAAGGTCAAAGCTCATTGTTTCCAAGTCTGAGGAAAGTTGAGCCGCTGGAATTACTCTAATTATAAGACAATTTTCTAATTTTTGACCACTTTTTATTGGCGGATGCCCCTGTTTGCGGTCATGTGATTTGAAAAGTCTCTATCTGTAGAGGAAAGCATATTTTCACAGCTTCTTTTAACTTGGTAGCATGATTACCAGCCCTGAGGCCCATCTGCAAGGCTGCAGTACTGCTCATTACTAGATGGAAAGGTCAGTGTAGCATTGAGACCCATGTGCCCCTGTCCTGTTTCTGACGCAAAACATCACAATTCTTCCCTCCCAGGAAAGCACCTAGCTTGAGGGTATTTAGCTTTTCTATTTCAAATTTTAGAAGAGTCATTATTTAGGTTTTATGGTCCCTGCCTACCTTTAACAAGAAAACCTATATTAAAAATATTTCTGTATTTTTCTAATACATGACGAAAGGTAGATTAAATCCCAAGTGGGGTTCTGAGCCACTTCAAACTCCAACTTCAGGGATCTGTTTTTTAAACGCTCTGCAATTTGAGCTGTCTTTGTTCTTTTTTTTTTTTTTAACGAAAATGGGTCAAACTTACATAATTTTAAGTTCTTTTGACATTTGGACTGGTAGGTGTATGAGTTAGCATCATGAATGCCATGATATTTATATCATTACCAAAATTCTGTCTTAAGGGGTGAGATGTAGCATGGTAGCACAGCATTTGCCTAGTGTCTACAAGCTCCTTGTTCAAACTCCAACATCATGAAAAAATTTTCTATTTTATCTAAGTGTTTTGGTGGTAGATGACATAGCCTGGATAAATCATTGATTAACCAGGAGAAAGGTGACTTAGGTTGGATTAACAGGCATCATGGGAAATGCTCAGAGGTTGAAATAATTAGCCTTGAATTCTTTGAAAAATATATTAAGGTTAAAGATACATAGTTATGTGCATATTCTCCTTATAGCAGCAGGATCAACTGAAAAGGCACCTCAACTAGACATCTACTAAACTGTAGCAGAGCTAAGAATTAACATGGGTGTTCTCATGAAAAAGAAAGAGAAAATTGCCTAGAAGATTCAGTCTAAAAGAAATATATTTAGATGCGCTGTGAACCTTACATAAATGTATGCAAGTAGCTATGGTTTGATTGACACAGTCAATGAATAAACTGGTAAAAAACACTTAGAATGTTTATGATCCTAGAACTGTACTCTGTTCCAATCATTTCTTATCTATGATTTTAGAGAAAACATCATTGAGGTATTGTTAAACTCTTGTTCTTATTACAAATATGAAGCAAACTAGAATTCAAAGCCTTCTACCATTTTGTCGAAAACCAGGCAGCACCTAACAACATTTCTATAGATTTTTATGTGTGTGTGTGTGTGTGTGTGTGTAAGCACACATGCGCTCATGTGCATGTACTTGCCTATACATGAGGATCTGGAAGACAGCAATTGATGTCAGATATCTTCCTGAATCGCTCTCCACTTCAGTTTTTGAGATAGGTCTCACTGAATGTGGAGCTTGCTGTTTTGTCTAGACTGGCTGGCCAGTGAATGCCACATCTGCTCCTCTGCACCCCGAGCCCAGCAGCCAGTGCTGCCCCACCTGGATTTTCAAAGGGATGACGGGGATCTGAACTCACATCCTCATACTTGCACAATCGGCATTTCATCCACGGACCCACTTCCCTTGCCCCTAGATCCTCATCTCTGACCATAGCTCTTTACCCTTCAAAGAATTAAGAATCATTAAAACTATTAATTCAGAAATACACACAGCACCCAACGTTCCATCTCCAGCACTAGGAACTCAGGCGAAGAGACGAACCGTAGCCACACGAAAGCTGGAGCTCACTGTCGTAGGCAGCTGGGTTTGTGATTTGATGATCTCAATGGAGGGTAAGAGATCTGCACTTCAAAGCTATTGAAACCCTTCAGAATTGTATTTTGTTACCACCATCAAGAGACCCAACATTTGATCAAGTACTTTCTTATCTGGTAGCAGGAAAGATAAATATTTCAAGGTTCTGAAGTCCACATCTTAAAATCCCCTCTGTAGGCACTGAGAGCTCGTGCAAACTGGAAACTTTCCAGTTGCATCTGTCTTCATTTTTTATATGCAAAGTTGTCTGGTTTCAACACAAAGAAATGAATCTGTTTCCCGAAACACGCAGACCAGTTCTCGATTCTTCACTCGGTTGCACGGGAAAAGAAAAACAAGTTCACATTCTGAAAGTCTCTTGACTCTTTGGGCTCAACACTGCGTCTCCTGCAGTATCTTGGTTTGTGTGTTGAGTCCTTCTCAACAGGACTTTACGACCATGATATTTGTTGCTGGAGAATGTAGCAAGACGGATTTGGTTAAAATATTGAATGTTCCTTTAAAGGCCAACTTTTTAAAGGAAGAAAGGCATTGTTCAGCACATTCTTTTACATCTTTTTTTTTTTCTCCTCTTCATGCGAAACGTCATTCCTAAGGGTGAGAAACTCACAGGCTAAAAATGTAAGACCTTCTCAGTATCTGGAAGATGATGTTGTCATGTAAAGTAAAATAGCTCTTACCAGGCGGAGCAGTCTTCCTGAGCATTCATTCCTGGGACTGTTTGCATTCTTTCCCAGTGAGCTACAGGGACAGACATCAGCATCTATTTATAACAGTAAGAGGAGATATTAAACCTTTCAGTGCTGTGTAAAGAGTTGAAGCTGCAAGCGAACGGGTGGAATTTCTACGTGCCTCTTCCCAGCAAGTGTCTGTTCCCTTTTGGGGCAGAGGTGGCCCTGTGGCTAGCCTGGGGGGACCTATCTCAGGAACAGCCTGTGACATGGAAATGGAAGCAGCGAGATGGAAACCATACATGGTGAAGTGGAAAAGATGGCCTTTCTTGAGCTGCTGCTGAACTGTGCTAGGGTTATTTCAGTACTCCAAGAGTAAACAGCTGAAAGCATGCTGTGGGTTAAGGGGAATGTGCGTGAGGGACTCTGCATGTTCTTGAGTGTTATCTCTCAGCTCATGATGATTCTGACTTCAGAAAATATTGCTGGTGGATAGTAGGGTCTGAGTACAATATGAGTGCAGATAGATTGCCCTGCTTGCTCAAACACAGAAAGGAGTTCGTCTTTAATTTTATACTTCATAAGATGGCTGGGGTCAGAACATAGGGGCCTGTAACAGCAGCACTTGGAAGACTGAGGCATGAGATTGATTGCCTTGAGTTGGAAGCCAGCCGAGGCCTCAACAAAACAGCCACAGGACAAGCGTCTACAGCTTAAAACATTTCTTTAGTAAGAGAAAGGAATGAGACTCAGAATGAAATCACCTTGCCCAACATCTTAGCCACGTATAACAAAATCAGAATAATATCTGACTTCCTGTCTCCTGGTCCAAGGGGAACTTTCACTGAGAAATGTGTATCAAGAGCAAAGACGGCAAATAAAATGTTTACATGGTTTTAGGGCAGTGGTACCGATCCACTGGCCCTTACACCTTCTGGATCTGGGTTTTCTGCAGCAGCTAGGGAAAACTATGGCCGAGGTGGTTTGATGGTCTATAGTAGAATGAAGAAAAGGTCCAGTCAATTTAAAAGAAAAATGCTGCTGTTGTGTAAAATAGACCAAGATACTGGTTTAGGCAAGACAGTAGACTAGAGGTACCTTTCCTTCAAAAAAATTGGCTCAAATTATTTTAGTAGTATTGAGAGGTTTTCCTTGAATTGTATAGTTTTTTGATACTACGAGAATTGGCCTGATTGGTGTAACCCTGTTCTTACAAATTGGGAACTTGACTTATTAGCTGAAATCAAATATAAGAAATATATTTGCAGGGTGGTGGTGGCACACGCCTTTTATCCCAGCACTCAGGAGGCAGAGGCAGGCAGACTCATTCTTTGTGAGTTCGAGGCCAGACTGGTTTATAGAGTGAGTTCCAGGACACCCTGAGTTGCAATAGGGAAATCCTGTTTCGAAAAACAAACAACATTGAACAAAAATATACTTTTTACTTTCTATAAAAGCACTCCATTACATTGGCATGTGGAGCTCTCCTTTAGAAGAAGCTATGTCCCTGCAGCTCTTGGTGTGACAGCACACTGGTGTGGAAGGTGGCACTCGTCACTCACTGTATCTATACCAGGCCCAAGAGAAAGGAACCTTTCTTTCATTCAACCCTAGGAAGACATCAGATCTACATTAGAAAGCTGTGAGCCAATGGATTCATATTACTTTGTTATATAAAGTTGAGGTCTCAGATTCTTCTCCTTATGCTCATTTTTCAGGTCTTTGACATAGAAAGCACCTCCATACTGAAGAAAGAAGAATTTCCATCACCTTCAGATTCTTCTGAGTGTGTTTATCTTAGATTTTAGAGTAGATTAAATGAAATAATATACACAAACATATTTTGATGTACTTCCAAATGTCATAGAATTATAGAGCCTTAAATATGAACTTAGATACGGTGATGTACACCTGTAGCTCCAGCAATCGAGGGAACACACTGAGTTCAAATCCAGCCTGGGCTATGTAGTAAATACCAGGCTATCCGGGACTGCATAGAAAGATGTTGTTAGAAGCAATCAAGAAAGCAAATCATTAAGTTGAGGACACCCATAAGATTAAAACTGAGAGTGTTTGAATGTGTAAAAGGTAAATGAACTCTCCTAACGCACCTTGCATTGTGTGTTACATAACGTATTACATTAGCTGAACACTGACTCCGGTATACGTGTTGACTAGCTCAAGGATCCTCTCTATAAGAGGTGAAAATATAATTATTTCCTTTTTTGAAAGTGAAAAGTAAGTCACTAAAAGACCTATATCTAAAATACATATTTTTGACCGTTGGGTTCTATTACCTGAAATAACACTGATTTTTGTCATTGTGCCAACCAAACACTTCATGTGTGACTTTATAACTTCACTGGTCACATGCCAAGCTCATTAGGTTCCCCCAGTTCTCTCTCTGTTGTACTTGTGGGTGCAGTTGCATAAATGTCTAATGGTAAAAGAACAGCTTCACATGTCATTCCTCAGGCACGTTCTGTCTTCCTTTGGTTTGAGGCAGTATTTCTCACTGGCCTGAATTTTTCTACATAGGTGAGGCTATCTGGCTAGTTAACCCCAGGACTTCCCTATCTCAGCCTCTCATCTCACCACCATCACTGGGATTGTAAGCACTTCACTATGTTTGGCTTTTTACATAGGTTCTCAGAATCTGAACTTGGATCTTCAGTCTGGAAAGTGAGGTGCTTTATTGATTGAACCATTTCTCCAGACTCAGGACCTTTGTTTTTCTTAATGGAGAATCTTGGAAGACTTAAGTGATTCTACATTCTTTATGAAGGCAGATAGTACAAACAGGCTGTCAGTGATTCACGTGAAAAACTATTATCTTTGATTTTGGTCTCAGGCCCTAGAGTCAGGAATCTGCTATGCCCTGGCAGTAATATTTATGTAAATTGAATTTCTGGACTATATAGGTGACAGGTCAGTTCTGGCTCTGAAATTCTGTGGCTCTCATAATGAGTCTTCCTTTAAAGATCTAGAGTTATTTATTTAAAAGATACACATAGTTCAAATCACAGGGAAATTATACTATATTGTGATTGATTATGGTGAACTATAGTACTCTGAAAATACCAAAACAAATAAGGTATTTTCTACACTGCATGAATCAAATTAAAACTAAATAAAGCTTACATGTATTTAAGAACTCTCAAATATTAAAAAAATGTAGTTAAATTTGTATCTCAATGACTTCAATGGCTGACAATTTAAGTGAAGAAAGTTCCATTCTTGATCACAGATGCAAAAGGCTTTCAGTCCGTTGTGGCAGGAAAAATAGCAGAACAGCTCATTCTGAGGCGACAGCCTATGGAAGAGACTATTCACATCAGGGCTGACCAGAATGCATGGACCTATACACGCCTTAGAGGCTGGCGTGAGTTTCCACACTCTGCCTTTGATGACCCATCACCTGAAGGTTTCAGAGTGCAGTGAGATATTCCCCATAGTCTTGACATTGGGATGCTTAGATTCCAGTTGGTGGTACCGTTTGGGAAGTCTTAGGTGCTATGCCCTTGTTGGAGGAAGTGTGTCACTGGAAGCGGACTTTGGGGTTTTAAAAGCCACACATCATTCCCAGTTCACTCTCTCTGAAATGTGAGCTCTCCGCTAGCTGCTCCAGCTGCTCCAGCTGCCACGCCTGTCTGCTGTTACACTTTCCCCATCTACTGGTGGTAGACTCATCTCTGTGGAACACAAGCTCAAATAAATCCATCCTCCTGTGAGTTGCCTCAGTCATGGTATTTTACCACAGCAATAAAAATGTTATTAATACACAGAACCTTCTAAAACAGTGCCATAGAATGGGGAATAAATATTCAAAACATAAGTCTGTGGGGACATTCCAGATTCAACCATAATCAACATAATTATGCAGATACAACTGAAAATTCACCTTTAAGAGTACCATGTTCCACTGGGTGGTGGCGGCTCATGCCTTTAATACCAGTACTTGGGAGGCAGAGTCAGGCATATCTCTGTGAGTTCAAGGCCAGCCTGATCTACATAGTGAGTTCCAGGACAGTTGGAGTTATAACAGAGAGACTCTGTCTCAGAAAAAAAAAAAAAAAAGTACCATGCTCCATTGAAACATTTTGCAGAAATGCAGAAGCAGGGAATAGATAGGAAAATGACTGAAGTCAAATATTAAGATATTGGTTCTATGTAACATGAAGTACTCAGGTTACTGTTAGGATGACGTATGAAGATACACATCAGCCAGTAGAGGTGGCATACACTGATAACCCCACCATTTAGAAGTCAGAGGCAGGAGGGACAAGGACTTCAAGGCCATTTTGAGTTACTTGACTAGACCCGTTTGAACTGAAACTAAACTAGTTTCAGTTCAAACCCGGAAAACAAAACAAACTCAAGAGAGATTTATCACTGGTGGAAGATCTCCTGGTGTGGGTATGTCATAGAACGTCTGAGCACCTCTCCATCATGGTTTCCCCCTCAAGGTGCTTCTGGCATGGGGATGAGAGCATGAAATATGTTCAGTGCATTTAATGGGACTCACACTGAGGAAGTTCTGCCCATTCTCCTGACTCCATATTCTGCAACTTTCTTTCTTTTCATCTTCCTCCCCATTTTACTTACACAGACACTAAGTCTACAGCGATAAATCATTTTCCTCTGGCCCTCTGGATTCAGAACTCATAGTGGGGTCTAGATGCACACATAGCCATTAAATAGCACAAAGATAAAGGGATAATCTTTATCATCTAAAACGGTACAAAATTTGTACAACAAAAAAATATTTTAAAGATAACCCTTTCCTCTGTGATAGCTTACTTTAACACAGTAATGACTTACATTTTTAGGCCTCAGTTTGCCAAATGAGTTAAGAAAGCCTAGATACTTTTGCAAAACAAATATTCATTTCTGAGCTGGGGTGCTGTTTGCCTAGGACTAATGCCATGTGCAATTTTGCTGTCAGGGGTCATATCCATTCCACAGAGAGGCCTCCGACTCATCCAAAAGCAGCCCTACTTTGATGAGAGAACATTATTTCTACAAGGAAAACAGATTAAATATGCAAGTCAGGACAACATTATATAAATGCCAAATGGATATCACTCACCAAAAATTCTGCATACATTTCTCTTTTAGTACAGGAAATTTCTATTTAGTCTATGGCTTAGTGTCTAACTGTGAGCCAGCTTCCCATTCAGAAGCTGACAGAGCCATGTTTTGTCCACATTGATTATTTTCTTGGGACCTCTGGCCAGCCTCTGCATGCTCCTGGAGCCAGCAGATGGGTTTTATCAGCATCCACATGATGCAGAGATGGAGACATTCTGTAAACGCCCAGGAGCTTGGAGTAATTTCCTTCTTTATCAATACCTGCAAGGTACAGGGCTATGAAAATTCTCACATCACCTCTGTGGACATCTCTGAAGGGTACTTTCCTCCCAAGACATTGCTGCTTTATTTCTTAAACATCTTTTAAAGTATGAATTTCATTTCAAATTAAGACTAATTTTACCCATTGCTAGATAGGCAAAATTAGTAGATCTGACTCCCCAAACTAGCAGATGAGTATCATTCAAGGAGGCATCCTCTTTGAGTGTGAATTGAGTATAGATGGAAAAAGTACAAATGCACCTTAGTCTCAGAGAGAGCTTCAGATGCACACTGTCACCCTTGCCCTGTGTATCACGTAAGAAAATCTTCATAATATGCAAGCATGGAGATGTGTCTTGCGGGCAGAATTGCACCCCACATATTGAAGATGAATTCCCAAATGTGATGATTTGTAGGCAAAGAAAAAAACCTTATGAAAATATTTTCCTTGTAACAACATCCAGAAATTAAGAATCAATTTAACAACAACAAAAAAAAAGCAAAAGATCCGAATTTTGAAAACTATACTACATTGATTAAACACAAGGAAGATGACACAGATAAAATACATTATTTATTCTCTTCATGGATTGGATATATTAACTTTTATCTAAATCAATTAATTGATTAGCTGGTCTGGGGGTTGGGTCTCATGTATTCCAGCTATGTAGCTAAGGATGACCTTGAACTTTACAAATCCTCCTGTCTCCACCTCCAGAGTGAAGGGATGGCCCATGTGCACCACCATGCCTGATGCATTCAGTGCTGGACTCAGACTCAGGATGAAAGCTACGCCAGCACTCTACCAACTGAGCTATCCCTCAGCCTGAATTACTATTCTTAAATGCCCACGATTCCGAACGTATCTACAGATTCCATGCAAATCCCTATCATATTCCAATGTCATTTTTCACAGAAATAGAAAAAAAAGTTTTAATATTTTTCCGGAACCACAAAAGACTCCAAATGGCTAAGGAAATCTGCAAACAGAGCAAAGTTGTGAACATGACAGTAACTGATTTCAGAATATGTAACAAAGCTATAATAATCAACACAGGATGATAAAGGGACAGAAAAGAAATATCAAACACAAGAACAATGTAAATAGTACAAAAACAAACAAAAACCCCCCAAATGTCAGTTCACATAAAAGGCCGGTCTCTTCAATAAATGGCTATAGGAAAACTGGATATTCTCATGCAAAAGATAAACAGGTGTTACACTGAAAGGCTTTTGTACAATAAAACAAACGATGAAAAACAAAGAAGAGAAATATATGGATTAGGAGAAAAATAAATACAAGCCATGTATTTGATACAGGATTAGAATAAAAATTATGAGGGACTGAATTTTCCAACAAACAATAAGATAATTTGATTTTAAAATGAGAAACCTTTATTTTTATGTACACAGACATTTCTTTCTAAAAGAAGATATAAATGATCAATGGGCATAAGAAAATATGCTCAATATCACCAAGTATCAGGAAATGAAAATTCATACCATAATGTAATATGGTTCCTCATCTGCTAGAACGGCTGATAGTGAAACACTAGTTTACTGCAAATACATTGGAGAAATATATTGTCTGCTATGGGTGGAAATATAAATCTGTACAGCCATTGGGAAAGTCTCAAGGAGATGTCTCAAACAGCTAAAGTAGAATTTCTGTCTTATGTGAGCAGGTCAGAGTCTAACACCCTAAGTGGGTCCTAACCCCTTCACACACACACACGTATCTATATTCATTCCAGTAAAAGTGCATCTATAATATATAAAAAGTATATATAAAATATAATATATAATGTAAATATAATACATACAGCACATATAATATATATGATGTGTGTGTGTGTGTGTGTGTGTGTATTATCTTTTTCCTGTGCATGTTTATCTGAATGAAATTTGTTATAAATCAAATGCAGTAAAAGATTAACACTAAAATAAAACATAATTGTAATAATGTAGTGTGATAAATTATAGAATGTGCTCTCTCTCTTCTTCTCAATAGCCCTCCCTTTGAAAACTCTACTAACCCTTCTTGTGACAGGAGATGATGAGCGGTGTGATGAGATGGGGGAGGTGAATGACATAGACACTGTGGTACGGTGACTGGGTGACTAAGTTTTACGCATGGCTTGAACACAGCACTGAGACACTGAAAGTCAGTGCCAAGACTAAGTGACTTACAGACAAGTATTCTGGACACTGTGGACAGGCCAGACAGAGTCATGCCTCGGATGAGGGGACTTGAGACGTCTCTAGATGTTATCACTGTTCAGAACAGGGCACAACTTAAAACACATGAATTGTTTATTTCTGGAATTTTCCATTTGATATTTTCAGTTATTGTTAACCAAACAAAGCTGAAACTATTGAAAATAAAACCAGAGGAGGGATAATCATACTGTATACACAAAAACACAATCTCCAGCTTTTCTCCTAAGGTTGTGTCCTGTGTTCGTTGTTGTTCAAGTTCTCTTGCACTTCAGTTTTGATGACCTTTGAACTGTCATCCTACCCATCCTCATGAGACGTTTCCTATACTAATTTAACCAGCAGATTGTTTAGAATATTCTTATTTCACAAATTCATTTTTATTTTGTAATTCTAGTAGATCATATTTTCCTGGTTACTGTCATTAAATTCAATCAAGTCTACATATGTAAATTAGTTATATCTTTCCAATGATTCCTCTGTGTAGCTGCACCTTGTCCCTGTGCACAGGACGTTCAAGGTGGCTTCTAGAATCAAAGTTTTAGACAATGATGCATCGTTTCACACATGTCTTTCACAGATTGAGAATCCTTGTGGGAAAGATTCCCTGTTGTGAAGTCAGTAAGATGGTTACATTACATAGAGACAAACATTGTTTATTATAGGATGCTCTTCAGCATCCTGAGCAAACTTAGCTCAGAGGAAAAGAATCAAGTCAAAAGAAAACAGTTAGTCCTCTGTGCTCAGCTTATGGCTCTATTGCCCTTTGTTAGAGCGAAAGTTATTACCATAATAGAAAACACCTTTTAGAATACAGATACAACTATGTTCATCTAGGTCCTAGATAGGAGATGAGATGAGAGAAGATGAGAAAGTTAGGCAGGAGAATGACTTCCCTTAGGTACTATTTAAACATTCACAATAGGTAGATGCACATTTATTTTAAATTAGATTAGAAAATTAATACACAAGGAAATTAATGTTTTTGGTATCTTCTTAGTAGAAAGCATGAGACTTCATTCATCCAGCAAGAATGGCAGTGTTTTTAATTAAGTTTCAGCCAGGTGAGGTGGTTCATACCTGTAATCCCAGTATTACGGAAGCAGATGCAGGTGGATTGCTGTGAGGTTCAGGTCTAGCCTCAGTAACGTAGTAAAATCTGATCTCAGGAAGCTGAAAACAGGAATAAAAGTAGCAGTTGATGAGGCAGCTGATTCCAAAAATGATAGGAAATAGGAAATACCAGACCAAGAGACCAAACAAGCAAAAATGAAAAAGAAATTGTCTCTCAACCTCATTCCTAACGGTGCTTCAGATCAACAGAATCATTACAAGTTTGAATAGTTATATAAGAAGCTAAACAAGAAGTTATTGAAAGTCAATTTTAGTTTTGTTAAATTAATTTAGTAACTTCCTTTTCTGTTTTCCCTTACTTCTGCTTTGTATGCATGACTCCTTTCCCTCTTAATTTACCCCCTGGCCTGATGCTATTTTTACCCTTGGGTAAGAGGTTCAAAAGCAGTTTCATGAATAATGAATAAAAGCCTAAAACTTATTTGTTTCCTGACAACTTGTATAGTGTTACATCCTGCAAATCACGTATGTCTTGGTTATGAGCTGGAATGTTGTTTGTCTAGAACCTTATCATAAATTAACATAATTAATTTGGGAGTATTGTGTGTGTGAGAGAGAGAGCGTGCTTAAGAGATAGAGATAGATAGAGAGACAGAGATAGATAGGTAGGTAGGTAGATAGATAGAGAGATAGATAGAACAGAAAATAGTCCAGAAAAACATTTGATTCTTTCTCCACCATACCTATAGAATGGAGATTCTACTACGATCAGGGTACCATCTTTTCTGTTGCTTTATTTGTCATTTAAGAAGGGGAGATTGGGCAATTTTATCTAAATCCAAGCCAGGGCTTCAACTGAACTTCTCTATCTCATACATTCATATACTGGACCTTCTCAATACCAAGCTTTCTCTGAGCCAGGTCCTTCTTCATATTTAAAATTCACTCCCGTCACCTCAACACCCAATACCCTCACCAGATGTCAACTCTCTGGTCCTAATTCAGAGGAATGTGGCCAGAGCCCTTCAGCCAGCTTGGCTTGTTCCTGGGACAGAGTGCTTATATTCCCTAAGCCCACTGCTTTGCTTTTTAACACTACTCTTCCTGATTCTCACTTTCCCAGTGTCTAATTTCCAACAACTCTAGGAAGACACAGATTCCCACATTGATTCTATTGATCTTATTTAGAGCAGTTCTCAGGCCCTTGTGCTGATAAGTTTTGTTCACTGAACATGTATAATATATCAAAAAAATTAAATGCCCACCTTTAACCTACATAAAATATAATATACGCCAAAGTTATGACAGTAGAGTTGCAGTTGACTGGTTGATATAACATTTTTCTAACAGTTTCAATTAAGCATTTATTGATTTCAATTTTGAACCTTAATTTTATAGTTTGGAACCAATATTTCTTTTTTTTTATATAATGTTTTAACAATTTTTGTAGACCTTAAAAAATCTCACAGCTCATCGTCATTGTTTTCTAGTGACTAATGGATAAAAAGGTCTCTTTAAAAATAGACATTTATATTGGGCAGTGGTGGCGCATGCCTTTAGTCTCAGCACTTGAGAGGCAGAGGCAGGTGGACCTCTGTGAGTTCAAGGCCAGCCTGGTCTACAGAGTGAGTTCCAGGACAACCAGAGTTACAACAGAGAAGCCCTGTCTCGAAAAACCAAAAAGATAAAAAAATAAAAATAGAGACATTTAAAATGAATCGTCTTTTCAATAAATGCAAGATTTTTTTTGTCACCAGCTGTTTTCCTAAATTTTCTGTCTCTATTGTAATCCTTTAATTTTTGAAAAAAAAAATCCCATGATATTTCTTCATAAGTGATTCTCTCATTTTCACATCTTGATATTTCAAGGTTAAAGCTAAGAACTTCGTCTTCAAAGGCAGTTTCTATAGTTTCTTGCTGGTTGCCCAGTTTCTCCCAGATCACCAGCATTTGCTTTCCTAAGTATTTTGCTGCATAATGATGCCCCAACCCCTGCAGTGCACTGAGTCACATGGGCCATGACGCTGCACTCTGGAAAATGACACGCCAAGAAACTGAAGTGTACTTAGAAAAAAAAAATATTACTAATAAAAAGAACACCAAACAAATCCTTCCTAAAACAGGGGCACCTTCAGTTCATGGAGTTTGGGATTGGTCATATCCTTCACGGTTGGCAAGCATTTTGGTGAAGACTAAAAACTGTTCTCTGGTTAGGTGGCAAATGCCTCCCATGTGAAGTCTTGGTAAACCTCCGTCTCTCAACCGAAAGGGACAAAAATGATGAGCCTGTCCCATGAGTCTACTTGTCACCTGGATGCAAATCACCTCTATCTCAAGCATCGGAAAGAAAAAGCTGCAAGTGTAGCCACTGCGAGGAGAGACAGGTTCTGTCCATGTTGGCCCACAGTGGCAGAGCAGAAAGAGACCTACGTTCACATAAGAGAAACAGTTATTTATATCATTTTACCAAGATGCAGTCTTCTCATACAGGGCTTTTGGTCCGAGTGAATTATGATAATTCCAGAATGGACCAAAAAGGCCTGAGGGAGATACAGGTTTATTTGGCATGTTTATTTCATAATATACTGAAGGCAAACATGGTTGGTGCTCCTTCCCAGATTTCTGCTTTCCATTTCGGTGGACCTTCATCTGGGATTGCCTATGAAGTCTGCTCCCTCTTATTTTGAAAATGTGAATATAATATTGAGGTACAGAGCTCTCTGGTCACAGCGTCAACTATCAGAGGATGGCATGGCATTCCCAGCGGTAGGAATGTTCTCGAATGCTGGCAAAGGAGCAAAAAACAGTGTCTTCCCCACACATTTAGACAAATAAAGGTTCAGAGAACATGGCGTACTACTTATTAAAGGCTTCGCAAAGCACCACACCTCAGTAAACATTCCTCAGAAGCTAAGGAAGCGCTGGCCAATGCTGCACCCCAGTGTCTTCACTTTGGGCTTTAGTAAAAGGGACAATAGCAGGGACTGGATGCCAGCACTGAAGGAGAGAGCCCAGGCCACACCAGCAACTCTTTAAACAAGCCCAGAGTCCCTTTGCAGTCCTCGGTGTGGGTCTGTCATCCTTAGTGATGGTCAGGCCTTGGTGGTGACTGGTGGGAAAACAAGTCTGTTCCTGAAGTTGACACTTAGCCACTTCCTTTTCCTTCACCCCACTCCTCCTGATGGGGCTCTCTCGGGTTACTCAGCATGTGCCAACCTAAGTCCAGCTGCCCCTCCTGTCCCCTTAGAAGGTTCAAAGAGGCTGACGTTGTCACTCTCAAGTGACAGGGACAAAAGAAAATCCAGTATCCAGCTTGTGATGGGATAGCTAGCATACCGGCATGCCTTCTACAATGGCGAAGCAAAGCACTTTCTTGAGGGTATACAAAACACAGCTTTAAGAGGGTCGGCCATGCTGCAGACCACTGAAAGACAACAGAATCATGTTCATCACCCTCAGAAGGAAGAACCAGTGAGGGGAACGCCTATTTGGAGGCAAGTTGACTCAGTCCCTCAAAGGGAGCAGCAAATAAACACGAAAAAAAATTAACTTTAAAACAGGTAAAAATTAGCTGGGCCAGGTTGTAAATACATACACTAGCATACTGTAGCTTCCCAGGTCGTCCTCAGGTAACAACCTGCCTTGGGGTGGTAACCTTATCCGTGTTTACACAGCTAATTCTGAAGAGGAAAGGTCAGCTAGAAAACAAAATTATCTGGATACAAACTAACGTTTTCGCTTTTGAAGTAAAGTAGAAATAATTGGAAGCAAATCTCCAATGTTAACGCTGGAGAGGGTTTTCTTTTCTGTGCATGAATATTCTCGAAGAAGGATCTTTGAGATTGGGGAATCTCCTTCTGAGCGATGCACCAGGATGATCCTCTGCACCTGCGAATGAGGGTACCTTGTGCTGCTCTCCTGCTCATCAGGCCTCAGTAGAAGGCCTTGAGAAGTCACCTGTAATCACGGTGTAACAAGAGCTGGGGCAGCCTTTCTAAATGGGTCAGCTTGCTTCTATTTTCTGCCAATTACCCCTCTCCCCCTTTTTGTCTCAATTCTCAAAGGCAGAATCACAGCTTTTACCAACTCTCCACCAGCATAGTCTTAAAAGATAACTTTTACTGGGTGATGGTGGCGCACGCTTTAATCCCAGCACTCGGGAGGCAGAGGCAAGCGAATCTCTGTGAGTTCAAGGCCAGCCTGGTTTACAGAGTGAGTTCCAGGACAGCCAGAGTTACAACAGAGAAAACCTGTCTCTGAAAAACAAAACAAAACAAATGAACAAAAAACAAACAAACAAAAAAAATTAAACTCCTAGGATGCTTTGGAAAACCACAGTAAAGAGTGCAGGCAAGGTACTTCACTACAAGGAACTTGGTTCACTTTATTTTTACACTTGTCTGACTCATCTACAGTTTTAATTTTTTAAATTTTACTTACTATTATTATGTGTCTGTCCATGATGTATGGTGTGTGTGTGTGTGTGCACGCAAATGTGTGTGTGTGCCCACACATACTCAAGTCATTAAGCTTTCATGACAGACACTTTAGCTGCGGGGACTATTTCTCTGACTCTTCTGTATTTTTAAATTAGTCAGAATACACAGGGAGGAACACAAATGTGGATGTTTGACTTTCTCAGCCAAGCATAGCTGTGTAACCACATATATAGAATGCAGAATATTACCAACAACCATAAATACTCCATGTTTTTCAAACATGTGGTTATTAATTACCCCAAGGGTAATTTTTATTGTGATATCTAACATAGACTAATTAGGCATACCTTTGTATTTGGTGGAAATGATATTCCTTCAAATGTCCTTTTTTTTCTGTCTAGCTTTGTTCCCTTAGAATATGTATTTGAAATGTATGAAGGCATTTTTGTGTAGAACCCACAATCTCGTTAGTGGTTGGTACTTTATTATTTAAATGCACTGTGGTTGACTGAGCCACTTTTCTATTAATAGGCATTTATGCAGTTTCCAGTGTTGGACTGTGAGAAAGAAAGCCACTGAGCCCTCAATTTGGTGCAGATAAGCGTTTAAGTTTTCCTTGTTGAGGGGCAGTTTAATGCTGTCTCAAAGCAGTTTTATTCTGCATCAGGCAATTGAATATTTACATTTATTGGATATTCAGGTATCTATTTTTATTTTCTACCTAATAAAAAATTTGGGCTCATCGACTTTTTCTTTGATCTGTATGCGTTCTCTATGTATTCTAACTACTATTTTCGCAGGATGGATGGATGATAATCACTGGTAGAGATGTAGATATCCACATTCACACACCTTTGTGTTCTCTCAATAGTCTTCAGAGGGGCAGAAGTTTCATATTTTAGTGTAAATTAGTCAGTTTCTTTCCTTCAAGACTTACGCTTTGGGAATTGAAGAGACGACTCAGCAGTGCAAAACCCTCACGGTTCATCCAGAGAACCCGAGTTTGGTTTCCAGCATCCATGTTTGGTGACTCTCAACTACCTGTAACTCAGCCCCAGGAGATCCGATACCCTCTTCTGGCCGTTGCTGGCACCCGTACACACTTGCCGTACATTCTTGAAAGCACACACACGTACTCATTTATAAAAAAGACTAGTATTTGTGGGTCTTGTTTAAGAAATCTTTGCTAAAAATCATGAAGTGCTTTGCTTATGTGCCCCTTTAGGAGCTTCCTGACTTTCTTTTCACGTTGATGATTGAAATATATAAAGAATCAATTTTTGTTTGTGGTGGAAGGCAGATGTCAGATTTCATTCTGCCCCACAAGCATACATAGATGGCACTTTATTATTTGAGGAGAGATGGCATATCAGCCCCTGTGGCATAGTGCCTCTCTTATTAAAATTAAAGAGTCCTTGTATGTGTGATACATATACACTTAATTGGCTTGTTGTTTTTGTTGTTGTTAGGAATTTTTTATTACTATTATTTTTACAGTAAGTCTTAATGGCTGGTGTCTAGAGCCTCTTTCTACCCTCTTTCCTCTTTTCCAGAGTGTTTTTTAATACTATTCTTTATGCTTTCAATTTCCATATAAACTTCAGTATCTGTATCTAGATCCTTTGTGGATCTCTTTGATTTTTCTGTATTCCCCGAATTTATTTATTTATTTATCTATCTATCTATCTATTTATTTATTTATTTATTTATTGTTAAAATCATTGAATGACAAAGTCCAACTCTTTAAAAAGATTTTTTTTATATGTATTCTGTGTGTGATCCTACATGATATGCAGCAGGGTATTTGATCCCCTGAGACGGCAGTTACAAGTGGTTGCGAGTTCTAGGAACCAAACCCAGGTCCTCTGCAAAAACTGTAAACGCTCTGAACTGCTGAATCATCTCTGAAATTTGAATCACAGTGTGAATATCTATTTCATGTCTATGAACACTGTCTTCGTTAGGGCTTCTATCAATGTGAAGAGACATGATGACCATGGCAACTCTTATAAAGGAAAACATTTAATTGGGGCTCACAGGTTCAGAAATTGAATTCATTATAGTCATGAACGGGAAGCTTGGAGCTCTACAGGCAGGCATGGCGCTGGAGAAGGAACCGAGAGTTCTACATCTGGATTGACAGGCAGCAGGAAAAGGAGTCATGTCAGGCCTAGCTTGTGCCTTTGAAACCTCAAAGCTCACCCCAAATGACAGACTTCTTTCTCCAACAAGGCTACACCTACTCTAACAAGACCAAACCTCCTAAGAATGCCACTCCCTAAGACCCTACGGAGGCCATTTTCATTCAGACTACCACGAGTACTGAAGAGATAGATATTTGTATGTTTCTTGGATGTTCTGATAGTTGCTTTCATAGTATGCTGATGACATTTTGTGAACTTTTAAAAATTGTACAGCTAAATTGGTTTTTCACTAGAAACAGTGCTTTCTGTCCCTTGTGTGATCTCTTCTATACACCTCTGCCTGTACACTTTCCTGTTCAGTGTGCACCCTGTGGTCACTAAATAGTTTATCATACGGTTGTCCACTCACTGCTGTGACTCTCTGCTCACTTCCTGGCATCCTAATCCCATTTCTTAAACAGGCCAACTCCTAACACTGTGAAAATATGTAACTATATATAAAATATATAATTTAGCTCTTCTTGCCTTCCAGAACCTTTCTGAGTCTCTACCCTTAGGATCACTTCTCGTCTCCACCTTGGAGTTGACCTCATTCTCAAAGCTTTTTATTTCTTTACGTCTGCTTCATCTTGTGTGTCCTTTTCAAACCATATCGCATAATTTCTCATTGATGCTAAGTATTCAAATCATTCAACATTTACAGCAGCCTTCAAGATAAATGACTCTTAGCCAGGCTGTAGTGGTGGATGCCTTTATCCCCAGCACTCAGAAGGTAGAGGCAGGTGGATCTCTGTGAGTTCCAGGCCAGCCTGGTTTGCAGAGTGAATTTCAAGACAGCCAGAGTTACAAGAGAGAAACCCTGTCTCAAAACAAAACAAAACAAACAAACAAAAAGATAAATGACTCTACCCCAGAGCAGATGTTGACCACTTGAGGTCATGTTTGTCTGTTTGTGGCAGCTGTTTCCGAGTTTACTCCTCAGCAATTAAATTGTATCATTAATGATCAACAACATAGATTTTATGCTAAAAGTCTCTGGGCTTCTGAAGACTTGTGGAAGTCCAGGTGGAATCTCCTCCTTTGGAAATGACTTCTTCTTTTCCAGTCTTCTTAGATTTGTGTCTTAGATCCATATAACCCAGCCTAAGTCAGCTGCCCTTCCAAAGCAGCATGGCTTTTTGGTATAAGTGGAAGCTCTTCTTTATAGGAACACTGGAGTTTTTGTTCTTTTGAGTGCTTCTGTAGGTGGGGGAGATGCTTTCAACAATTCTCTAAGATTTAAAATTTATGTCTGTGTATCTGTGTGAATAGATGAACATGAGTGGGTGCCTGAGAGGTCAGAACATGGTGTCAGAGTCCCAGGAGTTAGAGTTCTAGATGATTGTGAGCGGCCCAATATTGAATTGAGGTCTTCAGAAAGAGAAGCAACTGCTTTTAACCATAGAGTCATCTCTCCAGCCCTATCAAAACGATGTTTCCTTTTAGATAGATTCTTGCTAGAGAACCCAGGCTGGCCTGACACTCACCCTCTTCCTTCCTGCCTCAGCCTCTAAGTGATTGGATCACAGGCCTCAGGCCCTGTGCTTAGTGCTCCTTTGGATGGAAATGAAATGCCCAACTTGGCTTCTTACTCTTTCCACATCCAAATGGCATCGAGCTGCTTAATTGTCACTCCAAATGATTCAAGCTATTAATATAATATTTTACCAGTGCTGATGGGCTGGATTGAAATCCTCCATAGAGAGAAGAAAAAGCTTTCTGATTACTTCATATCAAAGAAAATGTAATCTAATCCTTTCTGTGTGTTTATGTCTATTTTCATAGGGGTATGGACATACTTTGCATCAGTCTGTGCATACACACTGAGGAAGTGGTTCATTGTGACACAGTGAGAAGCAATTGTTTCTTGTTGTCTGACTGGATTCTCCCCAAAAAAGTGTTTCATTGGAATGTTTGCTTCAGAATGGCTGTTCTGCTCAAATGAAGAGGAGAGTCTTCCAGTTCAAACATTTAATTAGTTCCCAATTTAGACAGCCAGCGTGATCAGTCGGGCTGTGTTCTGGAACCCGAGTTTGTACATTCCTTGGGACTGGTAAGTGAGGTTTGCCCAGCGGATGTGGCCAACTGTGAACAGTTTGTATGCAGGGCACATCAGAGAACAGACTCCTCTCCAGTCCCACAGAGCTGGACAGGGATTAGGGAAATGTGAGCACTGTCCAGGCAGGGCTTTTCTGTCTCCTCACACACCAGTAAAGGTTCTTCGGTATTAAAAGTCAGAAACTAAGACTGGTACGTGGGACTTAAGGGAGAAGAAGTCAGGGTTAAGTGACTAAAAGCACTCTCAGTTTCAAGTCAATCATGATGGGGGCTGTGACCTTAGACACGCTGTATATTTACCCTGCAAGGGTTAGTTAATACTGTGCGAATAAATCGCTAGGCTAAAGTGTGTATCTGTGTTGTGTCTCTGAAAAAAAAAAATCCAGTCTTCAATCAAGCTAAATGCCTGCTGTATCTCCATATAATAAGTCAAACCTCTTTTATTTACCTGCACATGCTAGGAATCACTTGCCCAAATTCTGTACTATAGTTAAAACTTAGCCTGATGAGCCGATGATATTTTTCTAGAGAAGGCTGCCAAAGTCCCTTCAGTCAGGGGCTCTCACAGAACCTGAGTACTCACTGATTCTTTCCATGAAGCTCTTTTCTCTTTGTAGAACTCTAACTTTACCTGCCAGTTCCCTAGTCCTGGTATCTTAGGTACTAAAATTTGCAAAACGCGTATAGGTCCCAGTGTCGTCCTTGCCACTTCACAGAATCGTATTCTTTCAGCTTTTCACTATGCCCTTCACTTACCCAAAATGCTGTCACTCCATGCTCATCTCTATAACAGCAGTGTAAGTATTATTTCTTCCAAAAAATTGTCTTTAAAGTTCCAATTGGGATAATGGCCTTTCATCTAAGTTCTCTCCTTTTTTTTTTTTTTTTGGTTTTTCAAGACAAGGTTTCTCTGTTGTAACTTTGGCTGTCCTGGAACTTACTCTGTAGACCAGGCTGGCCTTGAACTCACAGAGATCCACCTACCCCTGCCTCCTGAGTGCTGGGATCAAAGGCGCGTGAACCACCACCGCCCGGCTAGTTGCCTCTATTATAGTCAACACAATGCCTGGTATAGCAGGCTTTCTGAACACACAATATCACAGCCTCTGTGGAATCATCCTCACAGTGCTTCAGCTTGTGAAACAGGAGCACATGAGATGAGGGACTCTCTCATTCGTGTGACTCATGCTTATATTCTCCGAGTCCCGCCAGAGCCCTGAACAGAATACAAAATGTGTTTAATGATGATTCAATAACAGAACTGATGAGAGTCTTTTTTCTTATCTTCAAAACAACTAGAATTGGGCCTCATCCAAAGGGCAAAACAATTGATTTGAAATATTTCCCCAGGTCAGAATTCCCCGAGATGCTGAAGCCAAGAGTTGACAGGCAGATGTTCGGTTGCCATGGAATCTAGGGTGCATCACTGCAGCCTGTCTGCCTGGGGGGATTCAGCTGGGGAGAGAGGAAGAGTTGGTGAGTTATAAAGGATTTCCTGATGATAGATGCAAGTGCTTCTTTGAGCTTCAGGAAACCAATTGATATGATCTGATAAAACAGAGTGTGGTGAAGTTTGGTTTTGATAATACCAAAGATCTACGGGAAAGAATCAGAACAGAAATAAAAGGTAAAAAGGCTGTTTGTTGAAAAGTGTTTCCATTGCAGAGTTCATGGTTTTAGTGAATATAAACTAAAGCAGGGAAAATTAAAAAAAAAAATACACGTGGCTAAATGGTTAGATAACACGTGACTGTTTTAATGAATAAGTTGTATTCATGCAAAGTAGTTTTGTAGAATAAGCCTTGTGAGTTTTAAAATTTTAATTAATTAAAATATAATTATGATTATAATTATATAATGAAAAAAATGATATAATTATATCATTTCCTCTCTTTTTCCTCCATCATTTCTTCTTCCATGATCCATCCCAAATTCACGGTCTCTCCTTTAACTGTTGCTGTTATATATGTATATAAGCAAATAATTATATAACTATAAACTACTGAGTCTGTTCATGTTTCCTGCATGTATATGTCTCTAGGGCCAACCAGGGAGGCTCATCCCTGGAAGACACTGATTTTCCATCTCTCGGTAGCTATTAATTGCTCATAGCTGTTCATTCAGGGGTGAGACCCGGTGAGATTTTCCCCCATTGGCCTTTCACCATCAACTGGATATGAGAATTATTCAGATCTTGCTTAGGCAGCCTTGTGGTTGTGATTCCATGGGTGTAGCTTCCATGTCGTTGGTAGAAGGTAGAATCTCATAGCAGACTTCCTGTTCCTCTGTCTCTCACAACTACCCCATTCCTTCTTCCATATATATGCCCTGAGCCTTCAGTGCAGGGAGTGTGTTGTGTGTGTATTATCCAGCTTCTTTGATGATGACTGAAAGCTAGACTTAATTCATGGTGTGAGGACAAGTATTTTGGCTGCAGTTGGGAATTATACTGGTTTAAGAAAGTGGTAGTAGTAGCTGTCCTGAAAGGCCCATGACCTCACTAGCTATGTGTAGTTGCTCGGCTTATAGTACCAGGCATGACTTCCCTCCTGCTGAGTGGGTCTTGAATCCAACAGACAACTGTTGGTTACTGTCAAGATGTACATGGCACTATTGCACCTTAAGCATGATCTTGCCATGCTGATCATTATTGTGGCTCCCAGGCATTATGACTGGGTATGACTGCTGACAACGTCCCTCCCTTAGAAGCCTACACATCATTTTCTGGTACTGTGTAAACTAGTCCTAAGGGGAGGAAGCTTCCAGGCCAGTTTTAGTTCAAATCTTCCTAGTCCAGAGTGTGTGGTGTCTTCAGCAAAAGATACTTACCTTCAGTCTCAGAGAAGCAACCAAGGGCAACAGCAATAGACTATATTGTTTTGAGAATCTCTTGAACGTCCCTGACCAACAACTCAAAAGGAGGCTTGAATTGGGAATGGATACTCCAGTTGAGAATCAAAAATAGCATTCTTTTTTGAATGTTTTTTTGAGATATTTCAGCCACTGTTTCAGAAATTAATATGAGTGAAAATGAGAAGGCTTTATCAAAGGGAACCTCATACCTCTGAAGATATATATGCAATACTTTTAAATGCTTTGGAAATGTTTTTCTTTGTTCTTAGTCCTACTGTCAAACAACAAGAATTTTGTTTCTTTGGGCATTGGTAATACCCCTATCAGATATTCAAAAGAGTCCCTGAATCTTTGCCCCCACAAACAAGAAACATGGTGGGGGAAGGGAACTGTTAAATCCAGAAGCAAAAAAGTTTGTAACAATGCAAAACACAGATACTTCTGGAGTGTAAGCTGACAGGAAAGCCTAGAACCTAACAAGGATAAGCCACTAAGGATTATCCTTCTACTGTGGCACAGAGAGGGCCAAGCAAACAATTTCTCACATTCTAGCAATCTTGCTTTTCTGGGGAAATTGTGATAGGTTGTCACTTATCTGAGAAAGACAACCTTGTTGTCATCTTTCTGTGGGAAGCTTAATTATTTGTGAAGGAGGAATATCTTTGCGGAAGCTTGAAGATAGATACATAACCGTCCAGGTCTCCTTGAGATGCACAGAAGAAAGATTTGCTGCTGTCAATTACTTCAAGCTTCAATGAATCTGTTAAATCACGGGGTTATACCATGAATCTCACATTGTGACTCATGCTTCAGTGATTTGCACTCGCAATATACTTTAAATGTACACAAATTTAAAACTATTAGTTTGAGGCTAGCCTGGGTTACTGAAAAAGTACCTATCTGAAGTAAATAAGTAAATAAATAAAAATCTGGGCTGGGGGAGGGTGGCATGGTGGGTAAAGGTGCTTGTTGATAAGCCTGAAGGCCAAGTTTGATTTCCAGGATTCACATGCTGGAAGGAAAGAACTGACTCCTGAGAGTTGTCCTCTGATCTCTTCATATGTATAGTATAACTCCAGTTTCAGGGCATCTGATAAGTCTCTGAAAGCATCGGGCATATGTGTGGTGCATATACATACAAGCAGGCAAACATTCATATACATAAAACGTAAAACTCAAAGTTCCTAATACTGCGACCCTTTAATACAGTTCCTCATGTTGTGCTGACCCCCAACCATAAAATTATCTTCATTGCTACTTGATAACTGTAATTTTGCTACTGCTATGAATCAAAATGTAAGTATCTGATATGCAGATGGTCTTAGGTGACCCCTGTGAAAGGATTATTTGACCTCCAAAGGGATCACAACCCACAAGTTGAGAACCACTGATGTAAAATAAAAGCAAATATATTTTTAAAGGAAGCTAGCATTCATTGACTGTTGATAGGCTGTCTATAGAAAAGAATGCCCTTATCTGTCTGAAAAGGCCTGTAAAGTGCTGGACCCTCTCCCTGCTGGAATTACAGACAATTGTGACCCACCATATGGGTACTGGGAAGAGCCGTGGATGCTCTCAACTCCTGAGCCATTTCTCCAGCCCAAGTACGATATTCCTAAAGGTTCCTTACAATGTGAAACTGTAAAACACACCAATAAATGTTTTACTATCTTATTTTAAAACCTATTGGTCTGTGTTAATCTTTTTTTTTTTTTTGGGTAGAATCATGTATTGATCTTTTGAACTGAAGGTATTAAACATGGATGGGCACTTGAGTTGAATCAGTGGATTAGGGTGCTTGCCATTGAGCCTTCCACCTGAGTTTGATCCCCAGGACCCTATATTTGAAAAAGAGAACTGACTCCTATTTGCTGTTATTTGACCTCCATAACACACTGTGGCACATGCATGTCTCCCCTTCAAATAAAAACAATGTAAATCATTTACATATTGCATTGTTACACACACACACACACACACACACACACACGCACACGCACACGCACACGCACACGCACACACACACCTCACATAAAGTCACCTGCAGTTTCAAACTTGGTGTCATGGTGCATGCTGATAATACCAGTACCCAGGAAGCAAACAAGAAGATTGCTGTAAGTATGAGCCCAGCTCTGGCCTAGCCAGTAAATTCAAGTTCAGTCTGGATGCCTAGGGGAACTCTGCCTCAGGAAAAACATTACAAAGGAAAGAAATGAAAATGGGAAAACATCACAAATCCTTTTTGTTGTTTGTTTTTTCAAGACAGGCTTTCTCTGTTGTAACTCTGGCTGTCCTGGAACTCACTCTGTAGACCAGGCTGGCCTGGAACTCACAGAGATCCACCTGTTGGCCTCCTGAGTGCTGGGATTGAAGGAGTGTACCACCACCACTTAGCTAACATCACAAGTTTTACTATGTTGAAAGACTGTCAAACTCATAGTGGAAGGTTTGTTTACCGTCATGTAACTTCACTTTCTCTTGAATTTTATCAGTGGTACTCAAAGTTTCAGTAGTTCTTGAAATAATAAAATTCCTTCAATGCATTTTTGAGATGATGTCTAGCAAAAACAACAGGTAGATCAGTCTTAATTTTTTAAAAAATCACAAAATATGATTTGATTGTTTTTCCCTATGAACTGCATATTGCAGCACAATTACTTCATGGACATTTCCCATTTCATCAGGAAGGATCTTAAAAAAGACTTTTGTAAATTTGGAGGGTTTAATAAAGTCCTTACTTCCCTGTCCTATCTGTGATTAGTGCACATCTGAAATCCCAGCATTCAGGAAGCTCAGGCAGGAGGGTTACAATTTTGAGGCCAGTCTGGGATACATAGTGAGATCACAAAAAACTCTAAATACAACTGGATTTTGAAAACCGTAAGGTCAGAGCAATGGCAATCTGGTGACTCTGAACTATCATGCGGGAGGTAGCTTCTGAGTCAGGCTAAAGTACAAAAACCTTTCAGGTCCATTGCCTTCTTGTTATAAGCATATCTTGTATAGCAGTTTCCTCCAAGACCAAATCCTTCCGTCTCTGGGGGAAGCTTGGTAAGACACAGGATGTTCTAAGGGTAGCTGAAACTTCTCACACTGTAAGGAAACTTCAGAAGCTCAGGAAGTTCCTGAAACTGACCAGATATGCTTGGCCCTCCCTCCCTAAATGTAGATACATTGTAAAAACCTGCCTAGAAGGAGTAGAGACCAGCTGAGCTGCCTGGAAGAGGTTCAGATTTACTATTCTTCCTGGAAAGGACATTTTCCAATATGTTGTGTTGCCTACAAGTTATGTGTTCCAGGTTATGGACTTTCTTGAGTTGTCACCCATCCTAGATGGACTTTTTTTTATGCCCTGTCTTTGAATCATTTTTGTTCTTATAAGTAACCCCTCACTGATATTGTATGTATACTAATCATGTACATAACCCCAGTAAAACTCATTGCTTTGCTAAGGATTTTGGACTCGATCTGTTGTTGGTTTCCTATCTGGGATAGTCGATATTTGTTTATGTCTCCCCGGAAATAGTGTCACACAATACTACTAGAAAGCTAAACTGAAGCTTACAGCAATGACACCAGTCAGATCAGTGATGTACAGAAAAAGGGGACCGATTACTGCAAGCCCTGCGAGTGTCCTTGCTTGCTCCCTAAAGGCGTTTACCTAAGCATCACTCATGGAGCAAGAACAGAGACAGACCACTGCAAGTCTTGCAGAGTAAGAGAGATAGAGACTACAGTTCAGGGAGGCAGAGACATGGGGAGAGGAAGGATAGTGCTTTGAGCAAAGGACCTCAGTCTGTTTACATTGGGCCTGTTTCTGAATATTAACTCATGTAGGGTAAAACTCCATAAGAATGGGCAGAAAACAACCAGATGTCAGAGCAGCTGCAAGCTGAGCAAATCTTAGAGCTCGCACACGATCTGTGATGGTTCATCCTCTCTCCAAAGCAGGCACAGTAAGCTGATATAACCAGGCCTTCAACAGTCCTGTGTTAAATAGCCACAGAGGGCCACTTCTCCAGGCTGAATATTGTGTTCTGAACTCTTGAAAATGAACAAGTGCCTGTGTTTTTGTGTCATCTAAACTCACGCTTCTCTCATTTGAGCCTAAATGAGGAAAATTAAAGATGGCGAGCTGAGCTGGGTTTCCTGGTCAACGCTAAAGGATCTGTGAAACTGCAAGCTCCTGCGATTTTGTTTATACTTGATCCACAGGACTACATGAGCACCTCCCCCAAGTCTGTCTAAGCCTGGCCCTTGCTGAGAGCCACGTGCAGGGTTATCCAGCTGGGGAGAATAAAGAACCACTCAAGGCCTCTGGCTTTCTGTGTGTGAGTCACGAAGGGGTGCCTGTTGGAGTGTTAAAAAAGATAAACACATGGCAGCTCACTAAAGTCTGCTTCTGGAAACTTCACAGGAGAGAACAGATACTCATTGTTCAGTGTCTGTAAAGTGTTATGCATCTGGAGTGGGCAACGCGTGCTTAGCAAAGACTAAATTTCTTGATGGATCAGAAATTGAAAATGCTTGTAATTAAACTGAAGTAAACCAGTGGTGACAGGATGTTTTTTTGGGGTGAAAAGACAGGACTGAAAGCAAAAAAGCAGGGGTTAGGATCAAGAGGTGCCACATTCAATTGGATCAAAATTCTCATAAGAAAACAAAACAAAACACTGCAGAAAATTTCCCCTGCCATAGCCTTGACCATATCCACGAAAGAAAAACTATTGGTGAAGGATTTTGTTGGAAGCAAAGCTACAAATATATTCTCATACATCTATGCCTGGACAGGGTGAGATACTATATAGAGTTATGTATGATTTCTCAGTCTGCTAAACACCATAAAAACATTTTTCTACAGAAGTTTGTTCATGCCTCCTGCCTTTCTCATTTTTCACAATTATCACAATACTTGAGACATAACATAGGCCTAGAACTGACTTTCCATGAAAGGAAGAACAGTAGCAGCCATTGACTGGGTACATAAAAAATACACGACAAATAACCATACTGAAGAATATGTGTGTCTTCTCTCTATGGGTTCAATACCCGAGACCAGTGCAGCCGGGAACTCTAAACTTTGCTCATGACTAACACCTCCCATGCTTCAGGGCAAAGTGTGTCATATGCCCTGTGTCCTAGAGACAAGCAATTGTGTCTGTGTCATTGTTGATGTTGAAGAGACAAACTGGAGTAGAGGCAGGATTTGAACAGCAGAAGGCCTTAGGGAAGAGGAAAAAATGTAGGGAGTAACTGCAGATTCTTCCTATCAGATAATTTAAACCCAGTTCCTTCTTTCATATCAAGACTGAAACAGTCTTCTCAGTGTTCAGCAAATTTCTTGCTTTAAAAGGAAGCTTTCTTTTGTTTCCTTCTAACTTGGGGTTTCAGAGTTGTCACTCAAAACTAGTGAGGACTCACAATAGCTGTAGTTGCGGAGATAGAGCATTCTTCACGTTAAAAAAACAACCATATTACTCTTAATCCTGTCTGCCTCTTTTATGTTAGTCATTCAAATAGCGTTGTGCCTTCCACAGAGCATCTACATATTATAAAAATTAATGTACTTTCCCTTATAGTTTGCTGATATTCAGTCCTATAAAACCTATAAATTTATATGTATCGATTTTTTTTATTTTTAAAGTAGGTATGTCAAGGTAAGAAAATAAAATATGCATTCTTTTATGGCATGGTAGGATGATTTACAACTTAGAGAGTAAGACATACAGTACACTGTATGAAATTGTTTTATGAAATTGCATTTGAGTGTAATAAAGTAGGATCTGAAGTAACTCTAAATATATGCATACACAAATGCACACATTAAATATATACATTTGTAATGAACTAATATTCATAAAGAAACTAAATGAAAGGGAAAGAAAAATGCTTGTGCCTGTGTTGGGTGCTGGTATTTGTATCTAAAAATTTTTTCCCTGTGAATTTATGTAAAATCCATTTGCTACTCTAGGCTACTTGCCTAGAGTAGGGTGGGTATGGAGACTTGTCTCCAAAAGCGAATGACAAAGAAAGTAGTTCCCATTGAGGAAGATCCAACAGCCAGGATTGTGAGTCCCTGCCTCTTGTTGTTCTTTTTACTCAGGAGATCATTAGATCTGAGAATAAGTGATCCAGGGTGTATGTTGTGACATCTCCAACTAAGGGTATCTGATTCAGGTTCCCTGACCTGCTCCCAGTTCTTTGTCCTCTGACACCTACAGGGCTCTTTGGAGCTACCCTGCTCTCATTTCTATTCCTAGTTACATCTCAGCTAGCCTTGAGAATAAGACTTATGTCTTTCCTTCTAAGAGAAATTAAGGATTCACACGGTACTGGTTGTACTGGCCTTTAAATCATCACTTTGAGATGTCACTGCTATGCACTCTTAGTTCATTCCTACTATGCTTGGGAGATTTAGGATAAATCATTTGGGTAATAATATCTAAATATTAAGATAGAATGTAATGTTTGGCTTTTAAAATAAGCCTAGTTTTCAAAAACATGTCGCGTAAACTGTAGCGCCTGTAAAATGACGAAGCAGGACTTTAGATGGACTCAACATTCCAGTTATTCGTAATATTCATTATTTATGAAAAGTGGTTTAAAATTACTTATATGTTAAGAAAAAAGATCAGCAGAAGTTAACATCATCAAGAGATAATTACAGATAACTGTTCCCTAAGTGCTAAAAAAAGCAGACTGGAATGTCCAAGACACCACGGTCTGCATAAGAGAATGCCGTCGTCTCTCAGCCTCATTGTCATTTTCTTACTTTTTTACTCCCTAAAACTCTTTGGTTTCAGAACCCGATTCAAGAGCTGGAGAGGTAGTTGGTCAGTGGTTGAAAGAACTTGCTGCTCTTTCAGAGGACCCAGGTTCAGTTCCCAGCATCTGTATGGCGACTCACCAACATCTGGAACTCCAGTTCCAGGGATCAGATGTCCTCTTTTACCCTGTGGTGGGCACTACACATATGACACACTTCCATAGATTCAAGAAGAACACTCACACACATAAAATAAAAATAGAGAGGATCTCTTGAAAAATACAAAACTAAAAGACTCGACTCTGTAAGTTAAATGATCTTTAACAAAGTCTGCAGTTTTTTTTTTTTTTTCACATAAAGTTGCAATCAAGAGCTGGGGATACAGCTCAATTGATAGAGTGTATCACATAGACAAAGCCTTGGATCTGATCCCCAGCACTGTATAAACTGGGCAGGGTGATGCGTGCCTGAAATCCCAGCACTCAGAAGGTAGGAGCAGGCATATCAGGAGTTCAAGGTCACCTGGGGCTACATATTGAGTTAGAGGCTAAGCTATGTTACATGAAACCCTGTCTAAAATAAAACCTGGGATCACTGTAGTTAACGATCTCAGCTCATGTGCTCCAGTATAACGGAACATCAAAGGAGTGAATGATAAATGATAAAAGTTAATTTTGCAGTCCAAAGGCTGGAAAGGTCAAGACCAAGAGTCCTGTTTCCTATTTCTCTTGTGCTGTCTTATGCTGTCTTTTGTTCCTAACTCTCAAATGCACACATCTTCTTTATCACAATTTTTTTTTTGAAGCTTTCCCCATCTTAGCTTGGTTTTCATTTCAGAGGTTTTCTCTCAGAGTTCCCTGCTTTCTCATTTCTTAAGCTGATGAAAATCTACATGGAGGCTTTTATGTATTTGATTCCTGGACCTTCCAACAAAGTTCACACCTTAATTCCTTACATTTTCATTCCTTCTGCCAAATAGTGATCAATACACCTCTACCCATAACTTGGTGATTGTTATCAAGCTAATTAATATGTTTGACTCCTCAACTGTCTTAGCTCTTTCAATCAGTATCTGCCACAAATCATGTCAGACTTTGGCAAACGAACTGGAGGAAGCTGTTCATCTACATTCTGTTATCTTCATCTTATTATTAATCAAAGAGGGTGAAGAGATACATGTGAGACAGAAAAACATGAACTCACGTTATTAAGAGCGCTATGAAAAAAAAATTCACCATGTTTTTTCTCTCATTGATTGTACGACAAGGGCCACTTCTTGAGTCCTTTGAAGGCCCCTATCAGACTGATGAAATGGGTTTTGAATCATAACACTAAAGAAAACATTACACACATAATCATCTCCCTAGAGCTTGAATGTCTGATGCAAACAGCCAATGCTGTCACAAAATGACCCTGCTAACTCAACAGGGCGTCAGATCAGGAACCATCCAGGGGCTGGCCACAGGCTGGCCATGGACTGCAGTACCATCTGGTTGGCTTCAATACCTGGCGTTAATATTTGTGTCTCAAAAACTTGTAAAATTAACTTAATTTTATATTAAAATCTGGGTGTCTATGTTTTCTTGAGAAACTACATTTGGTAGCGCTAGAGCTCTGTTCCCCCAATTACAGCAACCACCAGAGAGCAGCTTTTGCCCTCTTGTGGGCTAAGGTGCTTCAGATCATTTCAATCCTTACTAGCCCCAATGTTTCCTGACTCAAGATGAAGTACCAATCACAATCTCTACGGTAACAGTTATTGACTTTAGTTTAGTTTTGTTTTTTTTACCCTGGGGCTGAAGAGATGGTTCATTTGTCCAAGTTTTCTCTCTGCTCAGGCCTGAGGACCTGACATTGAATCTCCAGAAAACACTTAAAAAGTCAGCTGTAATGATGTACTGCTATAATCCTGACACTGGGGAACCAGAGACAAGAGGATCCTGGAGCTTACTGGCCTGCTAGTCTAGCCAATCTGTGAGCTCCTGCTTCAGTAGGAATCCTGCCATGAAAAATAAAATGGAGGGTAATAGGGGAAGACACCAGGCATCAATCTCTGGCTTCTACATGCGACATGTGTACACACATAAACACATATACACATACACTCACATTTCCATACATGCAATATATATATATTTTTTCCTCTAATCATTCTCTTTTAAAAGTGGTATAGCAAATGATTACCCAAGGATATTTTTGTCTTTAAAACTGAATTTCCTTGCATATTTAATATGCGAGTGCAGAGTGTACATTCTGCAGCCTGTTTTTTTTCTGTGTGTTCCCTGTGATGCCTTACAGATGTGCTAGATTGAGTCGAATGTCTCCTGCACATAGAGAGAAGCAGATCTGGGCTGTGGATGGAGCTCAGCAGCACAGTGCCTGCTTGACATACCCGAGGCCTTACATGAAGGAACAAAGCAAGGCAGAGCTGAAATGACCTTAGAAAACTGACTTCCAAAGAGGGGTAAGTTGTCACAGGCAGTGCTTAAGCCAGTGGTTCTCAACCTTCCTAACGCTGCGACCCTTTAATACAGTTCCCCAAGTTGTGGTGAGCCCCAATCACAAAATTATTTTTTTTGCTGCTTCCTAACTGTAATTTTGCTACTGTTAAGTATTGTAATGCAAATGTCTGATATACAGATGGTCTCAGGGGACCCCTGTGAAAGGGTCCTTCAACCCCCAAAGGGGTCATGACTCACAGGCTGAGAACTGCTGGCCTAATGATGAGCTACTAAACTGTGATGGGTGGCACGTGCCTGTAATCACAGTGCTGGAGAAGATTAGACCCAAAGATGGAGGGTCAGAGCTCAGCCTGGATGCAATGTGTGGTCGAGGCCAGCCTAGGCACTAGGTAAGAGCATGCAGCAACTATATAATAACTACAACTACAACAATGATATAAACTACTGATATTTGAATAGAAAAGCATTAGAATTTATGTACTCTTTAGATACCCTCTTGTGCCACAGACGGGCCTCAAACTCACTAGGAAAGCCAGGGTGACCTTGAAATACCACCCTCTTGCCTCCTGTTAGAACTACAGGTGTGCATCCTGTGTCTGTTTCGTGCCAGTGTCACAGATGGAATCCAAGGCTTCGTGTGGACTAGGCAAGTGCTCTACCAACTGGAATATATCTCTAGATCAGTGTCTTCTCTTTTGTTTCTTAAAAAACACTTGTATCAACTATTTATTTATTTATTCTGTGTGCATATGTGAATGGGCCTGTTCACACCACGGCACATGTGCGGGGGTCAGTGGACAGCTCGTCAGTGTCTGACCTCTTCATCATGTAGGTTTGTGGGGGTCGCATTCCTTGGGCTTGGGATCAGGCTTCTTCATCTGACAAGCCATCTGACTGACCCTAATTTCTAGTTTATATATTTTGTAAGGCTAAAACAAAGTCAAATAGGGTGGTGGTGGCGCATGCCTTTAATCCCAGCACTTAGGAGGTAGAAGCAAGCAGATGTCTGTGAGTTCGAGGCCAGCCTGGTCTACAGAGTGAGTTCTAGGACAGCCAGAGTTACAAGAGAGAAACCCTGTCTCGAAATAACCAAAATAATAATAATAAATAAATAAGTAAATAGATAGATAAACAGATAGATAAATAAGTTTAAAAACAGTACTTCTATACCATACATAAACATAGTTGGAAGGGTACTCAAATTTGAGGGTTTGATGCATATGATCAAACCAGGGTAGAGAGCCCAGTCTTAGGAACCTGGGCTAAGCTGACCTGCATCCTCATTTTATAAAGCTTCTGACACTTCTTTGTACCCTGACCCTCTCAGTTGGAGAATATAGAAAGGCCTGGTTAAAAGAACACACACTGGTTTTAAACCCCACTCAAATGCTTTCAAGAACAGGAGACCTACACAAGGACAGACAATTCTTCTGAAACAGCTGGGTAACACGTAAAAAAAAAAAAAAAAAAATGTCAGCCTTCGCTTTGTAGCAAAGCATGGATTTCTACTGGTGGGCACCAACAGGTTCCTGTCTTGAGAACCATGGCATCTGATCAACATCTGCATTTCCAGAAGCTGCCTGCTGTGGCCACCTTCTTATTGGCCAGCTCTCCTTGGCCTGCATCTGCCTTCTTTTCCTGTGGAAATAAAATATACAAGCAGGAGAAAGGACATATTTGGTAATACTACGCTCCTCAGCTTCCTCCTTGGGGCTGTCCCAGCTGCAAAATGTCAAGGGAAAAAATATCCCTCCAACTTGGAAGGAATTCCAGACAGACCCTGATGCCTGCAAAGTTGTCAGAGGGAGCCAAGTCCAGGAGAGCCAAACATGAAGAAGGTTCATTATTCGACTTCAAGAGACATTCAAATAATCAGACACTCTGGTATTTATGATTTCCCCCTTTTCAGATGGTCTGCAGCTCACAAGGCTCCCCTCCCTTTACCACTGATTCTGAGCTTCCTTTTAAATGAAACCACACTGGTTATAAAAAGACTCTCCCATTACTTGTAAGCCGCAAGTACTCTAGGAGACACTCTGTCCATACAGGCTCTTTGGGGCTGGAGAGCGGCCCCTCCTGATTTTTCGTCTGGGGAGGGCATGGCCAGGAAGTCAGACACATTTCACCTTGACCATGCCACCAGAGTCCTCATCTGGTTCTCACGTCTGTGCAAAAAGCGTGCTGCCGTTCACAGCATTTACTGTGAAGATCTTTACTAAAAATCTTTCCATTGACCTTCCTCTCCATAGGGAGGTATGGGTGCATCTTTGTACCCCGACCCTCCCAGATGGGGAATATACCTCCAGGACTGTTCTTGAGGTTGAGTTTAGGTTTCTCCTGGCACTCAGTGCCCTTTTCTCTTTTCATCCATTGCCACATGCTGGCAGAAAAGAGAGGAAGCTGAAGTTGTGATCCAAACTTTATTAAATTGCTACATACACATTTCCTCCCATTCCTTGGTCTTCGTTTCTAAACGCTGTGGTATTTGTTTGTCCTTGGTCACCCTCAGTCCTTATTTGGATTCTTCAAGAAGCTTGGAAGCTTCCAAGGATCCGTTTTAGCAACTGGTGAAAGTGTCCACATGAGGAATAGGATGTTCTGTCTTCACCTGTGGTCTCCATGAATAAGGGTCTTTTTCTCGTTTCCTGCAGCGCCCAGTGTGTCTCTGCTGGTTTTGCTCCAGTTTGTGCTCGTTCCATGGTGATCAACCGTTAGGTCATAAACATTAGATGTGGCATCACCGAGTGAGTCAGTGGGGAGGAAGCTGGCTGGAAACACGGTTAAGAGCCTCTGTTGACAGATGGATGCCTTCTTAATCACAGCCTGCAGGAGGGGAGCCTTGCCCTGCCCAGTCCTGATGCTGATTCACAAACCTGGACCAGCCATTCTGGAGAAGGCTGGGGAAGCCCATCGCTGGGCTCACTACTTTTTTCCTCCCACGCCTTTCACTGGACAGCCATGCAGCTAAGAAGAGGTCAAAGTGAACAGGGAGGTCTTTCTCTTGAGGTTTATGAGTGCTTGCGTTTTTCAAAATCTTGTCTGTTTCTTCTGAGACAAACACAAACCAAATATATATCCCTAACTCTTTGTCTATGATATATTTAACATTGAAAAGTTCCTGTTTAGTTTCTCTACTTCCTTATCGAGAAAATGGGTATAAAAACAGTTCACCTTTTGGAAGGAAGAGGTTCTGGTAAAACATTTCATTGTAGCCATCTACATGTACCAGAAAAATGCCTGGAATACTACTCATTCCTTATGGGATATTTTCACATAACCTTTGTACATTTCCCATACTTTGAATAATCTCTAGATCTCTCATAGTATCTGATATAAAGTAGTGTTATATAAATAGTTGCTCTCTGATACCTTTTAGAGAATCATGTCAAGAAATAAAAATGTCATACCTGTTCAGTATAGACATGTTCTTTTTCAAATACTTCCAATTCAGAATTGCTGAATTGATAGATGTAGAGCCAGTGGCTGTGGAAGGCCATCTTGAGTCAGTGGTCCTTATCTCCTTTAAGCATAAGGCGCTACTGGAATATGAGGTATTTTAGATACAATTCCTCATGCACACATTTCATTTTAGAAGAATTAGCTTAAGATTTCCGAATGCAGAGAGCTCTACGTGACCAGTCACACTAGAATGTGAGGGGACTGGTCTGTAAGACAAACAATACCCTCTCCTGTGGCCACTATCAAGAAGTGCTCTTTATTTCTGCCAGCAGGTCAGCCTTTATCTTGCAGGCATGCTAGACCAGAGAGAGAACATTCCACCTGGTGATCGAGTTCTATTATCTCACTGGAATGCAACGTAAAACCACAGAAACTTCAGCACAAACACATTTATCTTGGCTCAGCTTCGTAGAAGATAGCATTGGGATGACCTGTCCAACTCACGCCCCCTTGAGGCTGAGGGTAGAATAAAGAAAAGTAATCTTATAATCCAATAGCAAGAACTAGGCCAGACATTAAGGAAGAGTTTTTTGACATCAGGGATAAAAAGAAATCGTGAAAATAACCTATTGAGAGAATTTTTGAGCTCATCTTAGAAATGCTTACTCAGGAAATTCAGATGCAGTCCTGAGATCCAGACAAAGCTAAGTTTTCTTCAAGACTTGAAATTCTCTAAGTAGTCAAAAAGTAAGTCTATGTTACTCGCATTGTTAATGTTATTGCCCATTGTCTAGTGGAATAGCTATTGGCAAGGTGCTTGTTTTGCAAGCACAAGGCCCTGAATTCGATTCTCAGAACTCATGAACAATGAAACAAAACAAACAAAACACCGTGCGTGCTTTTACATGCCAATGCTAGGGAGATGGAGGCAGATAAATCCCTGGGGTTGAGTGGATGCCAGCTTAGCTTAGCCTACCTTGTCAGTTCCAGGCCAGTGAAAGACAATTTCTCAAATGAATAGGTGATAGATAGATAGATAGATAGATAGATAGATAGATAGATAGATAGATGATAGATAGATAGCCATAAGTGTACCAGAGGAACACTGAGATTGTTCTCTAACCTCCATACATATGTACACTCATTGCACTTCATACATGTGAACCCACCCACATGAACACCTAGACACACACACACTCCCAATATTGCTCATTACCAGGAGAACACTGGATACTTCACAAAGTCAGTTTCTCCTTGTTGGAGGCTAACTGGAAAGACCTACAGGTCTTTCTTTATCCATTTCTCTTTCTCTATCCAGGAAAACACATAAAGGCACGAAATAGTTATTGAAGACTACCAATGAGTGGAGCCCAGGATGCACACAACCTGGCTCCCCACTCTCTCTGCTTTCTTACCATGCTTGCACTGTACAGAAACCTGTTCAGGATGCAGCCCCACTTCTATTTCCCTGTGTCACTACAGACTGAATTCTAGAAATGCTTTTGTAAGAATTTTGTTTACTAAGTAGGGCAGTACTGAGACAGAAATATGAGCAGCCCTGGGGACTGCTGTGGCTAAATATCAGTTTAAAAGAATAGTTTAGACAAAGAGTAAGAGAGGAAATGCTTGTGACATGAGCTCATTTTTCTACTCACAAAAGAAGTTAGAAGGTTACATTTGAGATCCTTTTACTTAGCCCAGCACTGAAGGTTGCACAACAGTGCTCCACAGATCTCCACACTGCATGGACTTCTCTGACAGGGAATTTTAAGTTTGTTAACTTCTCTTAGAGAAAGTTCTACTTCATGACTCAAATATCTACAAATAAAAGTGTGAGCCTAATTGTAGCTTCATTGTGTGTCAGGACCCCTGAAATGGGTAACAACAGTACTTTCCTTACAGCTCTCTGCTCCATCTGTCTCTTTCTTCCTTTTTCATGTTTGATCTTTGAGACAGTCTCTCTATGTAATCCACAGAGACCTGGACCTGGTGGTCTTCCTGCCCCACCTCACAAATGCTAGGGTGACAGTCCTGTACCACCACAGGCAGCCTTTTCTTTTTAATCTTGCAGGGTAATCTGTTCGGTTTACACGGGAAGCAGTTGAATGGTTCTTTTTCTGTGAATGTTGTATTTAAACGACTTCTTCTCCCCAACGATATGACTTTAGGGAGTCAGCATTGATAGTGGGAGGTAAAATAACTACACTGAATGATACAAATTCTCACCTAAATCTGATGTTACTATCACAATATTTCTACCCATTCCTGATTTTTAAAGCTATTTCTTTTCTGTATATATGACATAATCATATGATGTAGGAGTTTATTTTTAGTTCTTGTTTAAAATATTGTTTTGTGCACTGTGGAGTGAGGGGCTGCTTAGGTCTTGGTGTTTTGTATGTCAGTAAAAACACCTGAGTTCAGATCCTCGCAGATCCACTGTCCAGTATGGTGCTTGCCATGACCCTGGTTCTCTCAGCAGAGGTCTGGAAGCATTTGCACATATGAAAAAGCCTCCCTGTCTTCCTTGGTGAGCTGCCACAGGAGGTAAACTATTACAATCACATTAGACAATTATCTATATAGCTTTAATAAGCAAATCCCATGTAGCATGAATAGTCTTCTTCATAATGAATTTTACCTGGAGTGGGACTTCAAAAGTCATCCTAAACCCAAATATTACTTCTTCTTATCAGAGTGAAACTGAGATTCTCATTAATGTATCTTATGTTTGTTTGGTTTTTTCCTATAGAAAATGATGCCGAAAAGTGTCTAGTACCTCCGTGTTGACCTGTTAGCACTAATAAAGCAATAGCTACGTCCAGGACCTCAGCATGCAATGAAGGAGAAATCATTTTTATAGCAAACTAAAAAAAATCCCTGATAGATTAGACTGTGGAGTGGGGGTGGGGAAAACTGACAGTGGATTAGGGAGTAGCACAAGAATTAGAGACAGAACGCCAGAGGAGACTTTTGCTGGAGCACAGCTGCTCTTCCCTTCTTTGGGGGGCTGTGTGTCATTACTTCCTTCTTCAGCATTCTTCCTTATTTACTTTGTTCTCAAAGGTCTGCATTGTTACTGATTGGTTACCATCGACACACTGAGTTAGAAACCTAAATTGTATGTTACCAACTGAGGTTATGCTAAATCCAGAAGGCCTTTCTAGAATAAATGAGTGTTAGAATAAGTAAACAAATTTATAGGCAAAAACTCAGCGGGCTGGCTCTCAAAATTTTTAATAGAATGCATGGACTGGGGATGAGAGCAGGGTGTGGAAAATAAAAGAAAGGAAGTTTAAGATGCACAGAGACAGGGCACCCTGTTGTTTATATCTCTCCAAAAAAGTACTTTCTAAGAAACAGGAGGAGAGAGAAGGGTGAGGGTGGAGAAAGAGGGAGAGGAGGGGAGAGAGGGATCTTTAAGAAATTAATTCAGATGATTATAGAAGTTTCACAACTCCAAAAGCTGCAAGGTCCGCCAGTTGGGGTCAGGAGCAACTTCCCAGCAGAACAAGGAGTTCCCCCTAGACTTTTAGGGACCACAGCTCAGGACAAACCAGGATTCGTGGCTTTGATGAGGAACATCTTTTCAATAGTAGCCAGTTCATTAAACAGAGATAGGATTTAACAGAGGAATCCTTATGCAGGCGTGAGCACAAGGATTGGTTAGAAGAGGAAACGATCAGAAGAAAGTAAGACACTTTCAGAGAAACTGAGGCTTCTCTGGAGTCACATCACTGGCTGTGTTTTGACAATAGTCATATATAGGATTTTGGTGGCATTTGAAGTTCCTATCTTTAAAGCCTTGATAAGAAATGTAAATGAAGTCACTGAGTGGTTCTGTGGAGGTTACCTAAGATCATAAAGGATGCCCACGGGATATTAGAATGGGGAATAAATTTAGTTAACAAGACTTAACAGCTTGTCTCAGATACTCAGAAGATGTCTGAGGGAAAGAATGAGGCCCTAGCCAAGGTCATATACATTCAGGCCTTAGGCCCAGGTCATTGCTTCTTTAACATAAAATATCTATGAATGGAATATAAACTTTATTTCAGTAGCTTTTGAGGCAAGTGTTGATTGTGCTGCAATTTTTACTTCTTAGCTGTCAAGGGCTTTAATGAGACTCTGGAATGAGAGGTTCTTTCCCCATCTCATGAAGCTCGAATTCTCCTTCGTTTCAATGCTTCCTTATTCTGGAGTTCAGGGAAGAGTTAAAATCTGAATTTAATTATAAGCTGCTAACCTCCAGGCAGAGTAGCTGTTTTGCTTGGGGAGTCAGTCTGTTTCAAGACCCTCAAGCTGTCTGAATGACCTCTGGACACACTGGGAAGCATAGTCTACGTACTCAAAATTTACTGACTGAAACATTCATCTTAATTTCGATACACCGCCATAGAAACATTGAGAATAGCATCTGATTAAATGACTCCTGTGGTCAGGAATCTGATACAAAAAGGCCTATCCTATATGGGGAAGGCTCAGTTAGAAGCACTTCAGATATTGCCATTTGTCTCTCGAGCTTTTACAACCAGTTCTTTGAAGCTGCCTTTGCTAAGAAGGATTTACTTCACTCAGGCCACAAGGTGACTAAAAGCAAGAGAAAACCTGGCAACTATATCTCTATTTTGCATTTGTCATTTTTGTTGGGGCCCCTTGTTGACCTATGTGCATAAGGCATGCTAAGTCCCTAGCATCTGTATGCTAAGGAGTATCCGTCGAGACGACTGTGATATATAACATATCTCATTTCCTTTTAAGGCTGGAGGCATACAGTCATTGTCCTAATCCTGGTGTCACCATAGATTCTAGGACGAGCAGGACTTCACAGACAGGACAGACCATCCTCATGATGAGAACAATTGTCTATGATGGAGATGCTACACCCTGGAGCAGATCATCTTGTAAGAACCAGATTTTTCCCCTCAATTGTGACGTCAATTTAAAGATTAAAAATTTATCAGACTACCTGGAAGACCCAGAGCTGAGACAATGACCAGCAGGACTACATCCACTGAGAGCACAAAAGTCCTTGTGCTCACAGATAAGTACTAAGGAAACCAGGAATGTTAAACACGTGGGATTATCTCTTCAAGAGGAAAGATGTATAACCAGTTTTTCACCCAGAAGGCTGGGAATGGCAGTGTTAATAACCTGGTGGTTTGTGTTATCTATACAGCCAGGACACGTAAAGCTCCCACAAGAAGGACAAGGAGAAATAATAGCCTAGGTAACCTTTGTGGTATCTGTATGGCCAGGGGCTTTCCCAAGACTTCACAACCAGAACTGGAGGTGGCCCAAATGACCTCGATGCTGTCTGTATGACCAAGACCACACCAGATCCTCCCTATGCCCTTAAGATAACATATGTAGCCTATCTCTAGAGCCCATCTTTATGGAAGAAGTGACACATACTTTGAGAAGAGTTTCGATGTAATTATGCCTCCTTGTGTACAAAGGACTGTGTTACACCAGGAAAATTTTTTTTTCCAAATTGTACTGTACTTAATTACACTTTACACTTACAATAAAGTGCCTGGTGTCAAACTCTACAAGTTTCAACCAATACTGGTCCCGGTGGTCACAGAAACACCCCCCCCTCCCCGCGACACACACATTCCCTGACCAGAACTGCTTAATTTCATATAACCTTTGCTCCTGCTCCATTCCCTCCTTTGTTTAGTTACTAATTTATTTGTATTTTGACTCTATACCCCAGGCTAGACTGGAGTTTATTGTATAGTTTAGACTTGAATTCATGGCACCCTATTACCTCAGCCTTCTGAGTACTGATATTACAGAAAAAGATATGGTCTAAAGCTCAGATCAACAATCTGATGATGAGCATGGGGGTCACCAGGCTTCCTTACTTGTTCATCTTCCCGGAGCATTTAATAAAATATACTTTCTCTACTTTTAGCCGTACTTGTTTCATTGGGACCAGTGGGCAAGCTTAGCCTTTTGGGAGACTTAGTCAGGGCTTTGGCACTAAAACCTGGGTCATGCTTACATGTTAGTGACGGTGGTGGTGGTGGTGATGACGATTTAGCAGTTTCAGAAATCATCTAGATGGAGAAAGTTGAGTAACAACAAAACTAAGGTCCTAGCAGTCTTTCTGGGGGCTGGGGGGAGTGCCCTTCTTTTAATGTAAGCTTGAGAAGTAGAAGTAGTATCACTTAGATGTATAACATCTATATAACTTCTATATAGATGTATAACATTGGTCCTGATTCTATTAGAAAATTATTCAGTACATCTCACAGAGCAGATGTCTAAGTGTTCAGCCCTCCTTGATAAAATAGAAGACTAACTGAACATCAAAGGACCAACTAAGGTCTTGTGACTGACTGTTTCCCTGGAGGCCTGAAGTGTACGTTACAAACAATTTGACTGCACTGAGAGGACAGACTTGCATCTTTCTCTTTTATCATACAAAGAATCTGCTCTTCCCTCCTTGTATCTATTGGTGAATCACAGAGATTTCCACTTATCCCGCCCCCCCTTTAGTATTATTCTGTTTGTTTGTTGACGTTGCCCAGAGCTGTGTTTTCATTTTATTACACCTGTTTTCAAGTGCTCAGTGAAGTCACCCTGCATCCTTGGGAGAAATAACAGAAACGATGGAATCGTCCTCTGGATGTGAGAACAGAAATAGCTCTCAGGAAAAAAAAAATAGTGGCCACACACAGGTAACTTCTTCATGAGGTGACTTGGTGACATCACTAGATAGGCCCTACCCCACCCATCTGGGATTAGCTTGATTTAGGCTGCTCTTCGGGTGCCTATAATTACAGGGCAAGGATGAACAAGCATCTATGAAAGCAAACTTTGTCCGGGTCTCAAAGACTCACTTTGCTTTTCCAAATTACCTCACCTGGGAGAGCATATTAGCAGTCATGGAATGCTTCTGGAAAGACACATAGAAGACCTGGTGACATTGTTTCCTCTGGGATGAGGGCACTGATACCATGCCAGGGCAACATAGAGACTTGTTTCTCCTGGCATATATACGCTTTTGAACCGTGCAGAATTGGAAAGTGCACATGGTATGTACATATTACTTTCTTTAAACTAGCTACCTACTTATCTACTTGTGTGGCCAGCTAATTAATTAATAAAGATAAATCAATAAAGACAGAAGAGTCAAACAGTGGGAGACACCCATCCTACTGGTTGGGTATTCAGTTAACTGTTCAATTTTACTTTTACATTGTTTCCAATCTTTTTCTCTTTCTTTTCACAAATACCAAGTACCTAAGCAAGCATTTTCGTATTTTATTTTTTCCTCTGAATATGCCGGGCACATCTTTAAAGTAAGTTCTCTGTAAAAATAATTTCGAATGCTTGGGTGAATATTGTTATATTTTTTGCATACATATCTTGCTTCGTGTCCATTTTAAGTCTGAATTTAACCACCCACTTTCTTAACAGGACCTGCCATGACCAAGCTATTTAAATTTTTACAAGTCAGAATTGAATGCCTGTTTTATTTTCATGAAATTTCTTCTTTTTAAAGTTGTTTCGAGTGTATACAGAACATTTCTGTTGTCTGGAGCTAAGTTCCACAAGAACAAGGGTGTGTTTGTTCTGTTTACTTCCTTCCCTTCACACCTAAGCACTGCCTGGAATAATTGCTGAAAAAATTAGAGAGAGAATTTCTGTTTTGCTTTTTAAGTTCACTATGCTTATTACTTTAGAAAAACGCATCTAATTTATTGGCCTATTAACAGTTGCTATCTTTTTTTTTTCTTTCAAAAAACAAAATAAACCAAAACAGCTTTCCTCAATGCAAATTGTAAAAATAAATTCAAGAACATATTTTTCTACAGATGGCCAAGGGGTATGTGAAAAAATGTTCAACAGCACCGGTGACCGGGAAAATGTAAATAAAAACTACAGTGAGATCTGTTAGATTAGCTGCTATTAAAATAAGAATTGGTCTGGATGTGGAGAAAGGGGAAATTGTGTACTTTCATTGGAGATGTACTTATACCTTATGTACTTACACTTACGTGCTATGGAAAGCAGTTTGGAGGTCCATCACAAAACAAGAACTAGAACTACTATATGATCTGGCAATCTAACTCTTGTGCTCATGTGCTCTTGAGCAACTACGCTTGAGCACTTGGCCCCCGGGTGGTGGCACTATTTAGGAAGGTTGTGGAATCCTTAGGAGGTGGAGCCTCACTGGGAGGAGTTGAGTCACTGGGTAGCTTTATAGATAAACCCATTTCCTGTTCATTCATTTTCCGGAGTGCAGATACATTGTGACAGGCCAGCCTCATGCTCCTGACATGTCGCCTTCCCTGCCTGTTGCCATATCTTGTGATAGACTATAGTCTCTGAAATTGTCTAACAGCTTTCTCTGAGACCAAAACATTCCACACTGCAAGAAAGCTCCTTAGGCAGGAAGACAAACAGCTCAAAATTGCTTCAGGAAGTCCCTGAAATTGATCACATTCACTAGATCTCTCCCTACCAGAGTAAGCAGGAAAAATTAAGTCCCTCTGAGACTAGCAGAACAGAACTCTGAAGAAAACTCAGAGAAACTGAGCTGTAAAGAAGACTCTCAAGGGAAAAAAGCTGAAAAAAAAAAAGGGCTTTAGCTATTCTGTTTTGATTGGTGCCTTCTATTGAGTTTTATACATGTGTTCATTCTTGAGGTAAATCCTAATGAGGAGCTCAAGATGTTGAGTATGATGTGATGATCGAAATAGTCTGATGACTATCAGAACTGAAGATATCAAGCCATAGTTGTTCTTTTAAATTAATACTCATCCATTATTTGCTTATGACTCTTAGTTACTGCATCTAAAAATGGAATATGTAATGGTATTCATGTCAGAATAGTGTTGGAAAAATGAAATGAAGTATCCTCCCCCCTCTCGTTTCTCTTCTTCCTCTTTCCCTCCCTCCCTCTCCCTCCCAAGTAATGCCTAAGACATTAGAAATACACAATAAGAGTTTCTATTGTCATTGTTGTCGTCATCCAGCATCAGGAGGGTACCACTACTCTTTCCTGCAAAAATAGGTATGTGTCCGATTGATATGCTGAATTTCTTTTTCTCTGCCTCTGTTCTTTGCCATCTCCATGTGAAGAATGTGGTTCTTTCCTGCTGGAATTGGTATTTGACCTTTCAATTTGTTTTGGACAGTAATACACCAGCAAGAGTAAATCTTAAAAACCTTAAGCTGTATCCATTTCCACTTGTCCCTGTGCACCTCTGCCACTGCTGTGGGTAGGGCCTTTAAAGTCGTTCCAGGCCCCTTTTCCCAAGTCATCAAATGAATGTGCTGCTGTGATCAACTTGGAGAGTTTTGATGAGAAGCATAGTCTCCCTGCTGAGCTCAAACCCATCCTTCCCACATAAGTGAGGACTAAGAAGTTGTTGTTTGACATCCCAATGTTCACCATGGCAGTTATTTGTGCTGTAGCAACAAATGAATATGCCCTATGCCAGTTGGAGCTTTTGTTCTACTTTTCTGTGACAAGATATTTGATGAGGACAGCTAAAGAAACAGAGATTTGTTTTGGCTCAGGGTTTCGGAAGAGATACAGGACTGGGAAAAGGCATGGGAATGAGACTATGGGGTAACTGATCACAGTGTGTCCACTCAGGATACAGAGGGAGATGATTGTTGTTGCTCAGCTCATCTCCTTTTAATTCCTCCAGTACCTCCAGTATGGAGTGGTTCTGCCCACATTCAAGGTGGGTTCTCTTTCCTCAGTTAAAGCACTAGGGACTCTCCCTCACAGGTGCACTCAGCTGGGTCTCCAAAGTTATTCTAAATCCCTTCAACCATCACAGCTCTGTAGAAGACCTCACAGTGACATGTCAAGGGATGGAAGCTTCTCCTCAGTTGACTGTGCTTCATAAATATTACCCAAATTCTGGCTATGGCTCCCAGTGAACATGACCTACAGAAGTGCTTTCCAGAACTCCTGTGGGTGTGGGGGAAGCTAAGGAATGCTGCCAGTTTCTCCTCCTGCATCTTTGCTTGCTGCCTTCGACAGTCAGCCAGCTGGTGCAGCTGCACCCTTTGAACAAACGATATTATATCCTGGGCACTAGCTTAAACGGTACCACACATGCAAGAAGCCTCAGCTGCTATTTGTTGTGCTTCTTGCTATTCTTGGCTGTGCTGTACTGCCTGAGGGTGGCATAGATTTCCGCACACGAAGCTTGGTTTTCCACTATCTGGAGATAGAAGCTTGATCAATGCAGCTATTAATGATGGTGGTTGTGTATTTGGAAAGCACGCTTGGGTCATTTTTTTCGTGTCTTGAAACTTTCTTAAAGTAAGAACAGTTGCAGTAAATTAACTATGCAAAATTGTATGATATATCACATCATTACTAGTATATTACTAGAGTACTAGTGTATTCATTCTTCCAGGGAGAAGTTTAAACCTCGCCCCTACTACTACATGGTTTATACATTGTTTATATGCACAGATATCTACTTACTTTACCTGTTTTGCATAATAGTATTCATATCAGCATAGTGAAGATAAGTTTTATGAATTAACAATTCATTGGATCAGGTTTGCAATTAGTGTGGTGGTTTAAATGAGAAATGTCCTTCATAGGCTCCTGTATTTGAACAGGTCTTCAGTTGGTGTCACTTTGAGAGGTTTTGGAACCTTTGGGAAATGGAGCCTTGCTGGAAGAAGTGGGTGGGTAGAGGCCAGCTTTGATGGTTTATAGCTTCACTTCACTTCCTATTCTCATTCTTTGCTTCCTTTGTGTACACACATGTGATCTCTCTGCTTCTTGTGTGTACACACACGCTATCTTTCTGCTTCTTGTGTATACACACATGTGATCTCTCTGCTTCCTACTCCTGTTGCCATAATTTCACTGTTAGAAACTCTATCTCCCTAGAACCCCAAGCCAAAATAACCCCTTCCTCTTCTCAGTTGCTTTTGATCATACTATTTTTAATCACAGCAACAAAAAGGTAACTGAAACATTAGCTTCCATGCTAAGTGAGGGATAATTTGTTCTGATGCGTTTTCTGGAATATTTGAACAATGCTATCTTTTAGCACATGCTACTAGGGATTTTGATCTATCTTAGGGACTTCTGAACTTGGTTTGAAACCTACAGGTAAAAAATCGGAAAACATGAATCCAGTTTATACTCTCTGGAAAAAGTATTTCTAGTCCACGTAAAATTTAATGGAAACAAATGTTTACTTATTGTCTATTTTTGCCAAAACTATGGGTATGGCAAAAGAATAAAGGAAGAGAAACAGTCATACATACGGCCTTGATGAATGGTTTATAATTTAAAAGGACAGAAGCATAGCCATCCTTCAGAGCACTTTCAATGAAAATATTAACAAATAATACATATAAAGTTTTGTTCTAGACACTGGTTGCAAATCAAACACTTAAGGAGCTTTTAAAAATCATCAATTCAAAGCTTCATCCCAAACCTTCTAATTTACTCAGTCCAGCATAAGAGACATCAGTACTTAAGTATTTGGAAGCTCAAATATGATTTTAATGCATGGGTATATGCATTAGAGTGTATGCTATTTTGAAATTGTCTCAATTCTGAGGGGATGATAAATGCATACTGAAACTAATTCCATATTTTTTAAAGATGATGTTCACAGAGAAGTGGAGCTTTAAATTGGGTTCTAAAGGAAAGAAGAATAAACTAACACACAAGTATATTTACTTTAAAATTCAATATGTGATTGATGTTTTCTGAAGTATTGTCATCCCTCTCAGTAAAACATTGGTTAATTAACTTGTGAGATACTCATCTTTACCTAAGTGCTATTAGTATTTTTACTTGGTATCAACCTAGACTATTTCTTTCTCCTTAAAAATGTGACTTTACTTATTCATGTACTGAAGCAGTTAACAGTGACTTGAAAACCTCATTGTATCCATAAGCAACATCAGGTGTTGGATTGAAATTAGCTATGTTGTTTACACTAAAGAAACTGGCAAATGCCAAACAATGGATTCTCTCTTACTATACAGGTAATTATCAAATACTTGTTTACTATCACACAATTTATAACAGCAGAAGAAAATTATGACACATATATTATCTTTTTTCAGTACGTGATCATTATTCTAAGAGAAATTAAATGTATTTTACAACAGTATGGGATGGAAAGATGGACCAGAGGGATAAGGGCTTTCTTCACACTCTTGAGGAACAGAGTTTGTATCTATGCTGGACCTGTGGTTATCTGTAACCCTAGTGTGGGGGCAGCAGAGATTGGGAATCCTCTGAGCCAGATGATGAACCTAGACTAGCAGCAAAGGTGAGCTCTGGATTCAGTAAGAAGAACTGGAGAGAGGTGGAGGAAGGCACCCAATAGTAACCTCAGGCCTCTACATGCGTGTGAAGACATGTGCTCTTACATACATGCACTCAAGCATGCACACACAAACACATGCATATACATGCAAAAATAAAAATGTGTTTTTCTTTCCTTGTTTTCACAGACCCCTCCTCATCTTGTTCTCACCAGTCCACACAGAAGCTCTCACATTCTGTGCTCATACCAGGCGTACTTGTGTTGGCTTGAGAATCATATTATGTTTTCTCATGCCTGCCTTCATACCACCTCATACCACAGCTTTCAGCTAATTTAAGCTCCACGGCAGTGCTCTGCTGTTTGATGAGAAAAGATAACCAACAAAGTAAATTAGGAGCTTGTGACTGACCCTAGTTTTTGTTACTCAAGGGAACCCAGAATGAAGCAAACTAACAACATTTTGCCAAGAGAAACATATTCAACCATTTCAATTACTGTTTTAATTGGGTGAGTCTGACTGCCAGATTATCCTCTAATCTCCACAAGAATGTTATTTGGAAAAAAGCTGAAATATGCTCTGCATTGAAGCCACCTCCCTTCCTTCAGCACATGCTAGTTGGAACAACTTTCTCTCAGCATGCTGGGATCATATTAGAGTCAAGCTGGCTGTTCCTGGAAGATCCTAACTCGTAGCATATCAAAGCCTAACTCATTCACTATCAGTGTGTTATTGAAAAGTCTAAAAACTGCAATGTACCCGAATCTTAAATAACAAAATTGATGCTGGAACTCTTATATAACAAATACCTCATGTGTGCTCCTGAATGCAGCATGACTGTGTACACGCACATGACGCTGTGTGTGTGTCTGCATTCGTGTGTGTGTGTGTGTGTGTGTGTGTGTGTGCGCGCGCGCGCGCGCGCGTGCGCGCGCGCTAGCACAACAATTGAGTAAAGAGAATGACTGAAAAGATTTGGATGGATTCATAAATCTACTGAGGACGTGGGTTGTGTTTTGCTAAGATTATAGTGAGAAATGGCTCCAGCTGCTTATCAGGCTGTGGATTCAGAGAAAGGAAAACAGTTTTCTGTTTGCTTTGATTAACTATATCTTGAAAATATTGATATTAAAATTAGATTGTTTTTCAGATTTCTGGCGTTTGATGTATTCTCATCTACTTTGGATAAAGAGCTACTGTATATAGCATTTAAAAATGTAGTCTGTTTCTACTGAGAGACTCCAGAAAATGCATTAAGAAATGTGTGGCTAGCGGGAGGGAAAACAGAGAGGAAAGGGAAAAGGGTGTTCTCAAGATACATTGTATGAAACTCAAATTCCTAATAATAGTATTTTTTAAAAAAAGAAAAGAAATGTGTGGCTATCATAACTAACTGATGTTTGTACCAGATATTGGCCTCTCCTGTAAATTTGGATTACTTGGCATAGTGTAGGAATTATGAGATTTAGCCCATCATCAAAGTTCCCTGCCATCTATTCCAAGTGTTGGGATGAGGCCCCCATGAAGAAACACGCCTTTAAAAATTCACAAGAAAGGGTCCAAGGATGACCTGTATAAGCACATTTCAACCATCTCTGAGAATCTTGCTTCTCAAAAGATATGCCAGAAGGCAGCAACTACAGCAGCAACTTCTGAGAACTCTCTCGAAATGCAGACCCTTGGGAACATTGTCGGGTCTACTGGATTGAAGTTCGCATCATAAAAAAATCTTATTTGATAAGAAGGACAATAATCTGAGAAGTTTGTGTGGAAAGGTCTCAAATCTTTGTCTAGAAGTGAAAGTATGGGGATGAATTTGTTCAGGGTCTATGCCAAAAATTCTACATACAGTGCATTGCAACATTTGCTGCAATTTACCAATAGCTCCAAGTCAAAGACAGAACTGGGCTCCCTTTGTGGTAGCTCAGCAACTGGTTAAAAACATTTTCCATTTTATTTATAGTTTGTAAGTTCCTTCATCACTATGACTAAACTCACAGGATTCATAATTGCTCTTCTAAGTGCATCAGAATTCTAGTGACCGTGCAGCTGTAGCAGTAGTTTCTGTTGCGCCGCTCAGGGTGGTTGTTTCTACACTGATCTACTCAGTGATGCCACAACGTTTATTAATGTAACACATGATGACGTGGTTGAGAATATACGGTCTGGTGCATACTCTGATCAAGTACTTTGCAGGGATCTGCATCAGAGAAGCAGGATCGTCTAAGGTACCTTTTGCATCATTGAACAACCACAGCAACTCACAACACACAGCTATAAAGGCAGACATGGTAGCACACACCTGTGACCCTCACATTGAGGAGGCTGGGGCAGGAATAGTGAGAGTTTCAGGAAAGCTTGAGCTAGGTAGTAAGATCTTTCCTAAAGAATCGCCCACTCTCAAACCAAGAAAATACATACATGTAATGAATCTTTAGATTGGAAGTTATTAAGGGAGAGGATAGGAAGATGGCAGGATATAAAGGATATGTACATGTGTATATGTATGTGCGTGTGGTGGGGGTCACATGGAGGAAAAGATACAGAAATACCTAAGAAGGATTTTCAAACAGTAGCACCTATTTGAAGTTCATTAACAGGCAGTAGAAATCCAACTACAAATAAAGTTATCTATGTTTGCCAAATCATTCTAAGTGCCAGATAATGGAGAGTAATTAGCTGAATCAAGAATTCTCAATGTCTGTGAATTCTATACCCTTCGGTTCCCACATTAAAAACACTTTGGTTCCTAAGAGGCCAGTGCAAATCTCTGTTCTACATAGAGTTGTCCTAAATCCCATTTTCTCCCCTTTTTAAGTTAATTGTCAAGACAACTTGGAAAGAAATGGGAGCAACCATGGAAAGCTGCCTCGAGTCAGATCTCATCTTTCTTTAGTTCTCAGCTCTTCAGAGCCAAGGGTCTTGCTTAAGCACAGCTCTCCATCACCCCCAACACCGTACTCCAGCCTCAAAGAAAGGAAGGGCCTCTCCAAGGCCCAGGGAGTCTCAGGACTCAGGTCATTAGGAACTCAGAGCTCTGGCGACAGGGAGGGGTTTATGTTCCAGCTTAAAGCTTCATGGCATTGGCAAAATGGTTCTGGTGAATTCCTTCATCTATGTGCACAGAGAATGTGCAATTCGAGTGCTGGTGATGGTTTTAATACTGGCTGATTCTTTCTTCCACCCCTCCTTCATGCTCCTTCTCCTTCTCCAGTCTTCCAGCCTGTCCCCTGCCCTCTCTTTACACCACAACCCTGTCCATCTCCTTGAGTTGAGATTCTCGGGCTGGGTTGTTATTCAATGTTAGAGCACTACTAGTCTAGCATATCTCAGGGGCTAGGTTTTATCCTCACCACTTCTTCCCACAGAAGAAAACTGTAAGCTGAAATTCAAAGAATCGATGTGGGTAATGGTTTTAGGAGGTGGGAATATTGAGGACTGGAGTGCTCTTGAATGGAATTCATGCCCTTATGAAAGAGAATCTAGGGAAAGCCCCTCTTGGCCACCATATGAGGATACCAGAGCAAGAGGGAAGCCATATGTGCAGTGGGCAGTTGTTGGCTTTTACCAGTTGCTCAAATCTGCCAACTCTTTGATCTTGATTTCTCAGCCTTTAGAACTTTGAGAAATGAGTGTATTTTGTTGGAATCCCACCAGTCTATGATACTCTGACATAGCAGCTTAATGAACTAATGTACTAAGATACAATGTTCTCTTACCATTTGGTTCCTGGGTAGAAGAAATGAGAGCAGTTCTTCACAGCAAAATGGGAAGAGTCTGGGAGTGGGTACCACATTTCTTGCTGTGAGGAGTGAACTTTTTCTCACCCTTCATCTATCTGTGAAATCATATTGGATGTGATTAAGTCATGTGGTCTTTAGCTACATTAGGTTGTTTATGAGAGCAACGTCATTGGATTATAGTTGAGAAATGAAATACAATTTTGTAAACACTGAAATTTTTGGCTCTTTCCAGATAAACAATAGGAGAGAGAGAAAAAGAGTCAGAATTTAGAGATTGCTGATTAATACCTTAAATCTAGATCATATCAATTTTTTACTTTATATAACATGACATGGTAACCAGTACAGGAAATCCAAAGAAAAATATTCACATTCTGTGAAAGTAGTGTTCTCACAGCAGGAAATAATTATGGTCAGCTAAGTGGGAGAAGAGTCATCTCAGAATTAGCTGACTTCAGTGGATTAATTTTGCGTCTGGCTAATAGAGACTATCCAAAAATGATACTGGGAGAAATAGAAGTGTTCGCCAGGTCTGTGAGTTGGTAATGAGGAATGGCTGACAGCACTTCATCGGTTCCTTCAGTATGACATATTACAGATGAAGAATCTGTGGAACAAGAAGAGCTGAGACTCCCTGGCGTGATGGGAAGTGCCACAGGCATCCACAGTCTGAAATAGTCAAAGAGGAAAATGACTTTTGCAGCAGTTCTCAGGGACTGAGCAATTGCTACTTCATGACCTGTGTTGACACCCTTCAGTCAGAGCTGCTTCTGGGAAGGGCTGGATAAACATACAAATCCCATTCTGGCCCCACATGCCCCTAACACGTGGAGAACAGATCAGAGTAGAACGATAGGAGTGTCTTCTCAACTGAACTCTCTCTACCATTGCTGTGAGGCAAGATGGCAAGACTGGTGTCCCATTAATGCCAGTTAGTGCATGTGTGAGGACTGAGTCTAACTCTGGAATAGAGGGATACATTCAGAAAGAGCCGTGCCTACATTCATAAGTCTGCGTGATTATACTACTTCAAGCATTGTACAGAAAATTACAATCTCAGTTCCCTTCTCCACCAAATCATAAGCACAATGACCACTTACTTTCTCTCTATGGGTTCTTACAGTTCTGCAAGCACAAGGACTGAGGTTTGAATCCCCAGCACCCACATAAAAACTGGGAGTAGCAACACACACCTATAACCTCAGAGCTGATGGGGTGGAGATGAGAGGGCAACAGGAGCTTTCTGGCTGGAAATATAAGAGAGCCCAGTCTCAGGGAGCATGCCTGCTCTCAGAAATAAGGTGGAAAGTGACAGGGGATACCAGCCATCACCCCCTGACCTCTGTGTGTGGACCTGTGCACATACGTTCACATACACAGAAATAAGTAGAATCTCGTATGTTATTTAAACTAGGCTAGTTTCCTTCCATCTGCCTTTATTCTGTATTTCTAACACACCCACCACTCAGACTCGCCACTTCTTTATGACAACTGGAAAATTTGCTTTGAAATATCCAATGGACCGGGTGGTGGCGGCAGATGCCTTTAATCCCAACACTCGAGAGGCAGAGGCAGGCGAATATCTGTGAGTTCGAGGCCAGCCTGGTCTACAGAGTGAGTTCTAGGGCAGCCAGAGTTACAACAGAGAGAAACCCTGTCTCTGAGGAAAATAAAAAAAAGAAAGAAAGAAAGAAAGAAAGAAAGAAGTGAATAAATAATTAAATAAATAAATAATAAATATCCAATGCACAGTGAACTCATGTCCAGCTCCTAGCACTCCATTTTCACCTCTCCCTTCTCATTCTCCTTTGTCTAGGTCATCATCATTCATGTGTACCAGCAAAGGCACGGGATGTTTTCTTAATGTGTGTAGAAATCTGGATGCATTTGTTACATCTACGTCCAGCAGCTCTGTTTGTGAAAGAGGCTTTTGCAGATCTGTAATTTCATTAATTAGCTTGGCTTTTGTTGTGTGCAAAGAAAAACCTACACCTAGTCAAAATACGATATGCATATATCCGGAGTCTGCTAACATGAGGTCTAGACAGAGGAATTGTTGTATTTGCAAACTGAACTCAGAACCACAGCCTTTCCTCTCTGTAAAGTGTAGCTGGAACTCAAAGTGAGAAAGATGACTTAGTTGAGGGGCCCCAAGGATGGGACTACTTGGTCCACAGAAATTATTTTAACTAAATCAAACTGTCCTGGAGGTTTGCATGATACCCAGTTAAATATTTGATGAAGGTAATAGAATTCATTGTATTCACCTGGTTTATTGACACACTGTTAGATCTCTCCAGGCCATTTCAGCATCAGCATGTTCAATTAACTTATCAGCCATAAGTAGAATATGGAGTTCTTTTGTGGATATTGACTTGTGTGACAGCCACTTCTCGTGACGTGTGATCTCATCCACCATGAATGATATGAACTGGCTCCTAATATAAACAATGTATTACTGGTTCCTGATAAAAAAAAATTCTAAGCTTTAACATGCTTTCACTGTCTTCCAAGTATGGTCCCACTGTCATATATATTAAAGTGTAATTAAAACCATAGTGATATTATGCAAAAATATTTTTTTAAAAAAAAGAACCAAGAGATGCAAGTTTTAGTAAGGTATGGATTTTCATATTTGACTCAAATTTTCCATGACAAATTACACCTTGGTTTAATGTCTACTTTGGGAAGAATAAAAACATGTTGTACCTGAATAAGGCTGATTTAAATGACAGATGAAGCCAGATTGGTATCTCATGTAACGTGACTTCAGCCTAACATTTCAATGGCCAGGGAAATGAGACGAAATGCAGTAAATACTTACATTTCTTGTCCAAGCCTTTCTGTGCTCTTCTAAAACACCAGGCTTACAATATTCTTATCATGTACAGCCTCTTATCAAGGACATGGAGTCTGGTATTAGACAGACTTAAATTATTGCTGTGTTACTTAATAACTGTGTGCCTTCACTGTGCAATGTTTTAAAAAGTTTCTACTGCTTCTTTGAGAATTTCATACATGTATACAATGTATAAAATGGGGCTCCTTCTTTCTTCACCTTCTCAGCTCCTCCAAAGAGCCCCCAACACATCCATTCCAAATTCATGTCCTCCTTTATAATGTTTTGTCTATTTTATACAACATTTTATTAGGTCTTTGAGAATTTTATAAAAGGTATTTGGATCATATTTACCCCAATTCTTCCCCCTAACTCCTCCACCCCTACCTCTATACCCCAACTTTATGTCCTCTTTGATTTATTTTTTTAAGTAACCCACAGAATCCAATTTGTGATGCACATATCCTTCTGAGCGTGGCACTGTGCTGGCCAGTTTTACAACACAAGCTAGAGTCACCTGGGAGGAAGGAACTCTAAGTGAAAAAATACTTCCATAAGTCAGCCTGTAGGTAAACCTGAAGGGCGTTTTCTTAATTATTAATGAATGGGAGAGGGTCCAGACCATTGTGGATGGTGCCATCCCTGTTCTGCTGGTCATGGGTTCTATAAGAAAGCAGGCTGAGCAAGTCAAGAGAGGTAAGCAAGTAAACATCATTCCTCCACGGCCTCTGCATCAGCTCGTGTCTACAGGTTCCCTCTGTGACTGCCTTTGATGGTGAACCATGATATGGTTCCCTAACTTACTCATGATATTTTATCACTACAATGGAAAAAAAAAAACTAAGACAGGTACTACTTACTGGAGTGTGGCTACCCTACTAGGGGCCATATTTTTTTAAAAAGGAAAAAAGCAACTGTCCTTTTCTCAGAAGCCATCAGCTGTCCATCAATGGATAGGTTTTGAGGACTTGTAAATCTCTTCCCCTCGTGCAAGAAGTTAAGAGGCTTGGTCTTGTATGGACACCCACTACTGCTGTGAGTTCGTGCGGTCAGCAGTCCTGTTGCATCCGGTAGACACTCTTCCTGGGCAGGGCTGAGAGCTCTTACAATCCCTCTGCCCCCTCCTCTGCAATGGTCCCTGAGCCTTTGGGGGATATGATAGACATGTCCATTTGTAGCTGAGCACTGCTGACATTCATTTTCTACATTTTACCTGGTTGCAAGTTGTTGGGGTGTTTTAGGTTTTGTTGTTGTTGTTAACCATGCCCACAGTTTGTGACAATATTAGACCAGACCTCACATAAAAACTCTTTATAGAACTATGGTAGCATATTTAATAAAACACAATTCAACCGAGAGGGACTGGAAAACAGCCTCTGTGTTCAATCCCAGTTGTATCCGTCAGCTACTTCATATAAAATGCAGACAGAGGAAGCTGTCTTCAAATGCATGGTTTGCAACAACAAGAACACATTCTAATAAAGTTAGCACCCAGGTCTGCAGGTGATCTGGGATGGGCTGATCTAGAAAAGCAGAGCTAGGTAGCTCTGCACTGGTGAGGCTTGGCTGCAAAGTGCTATCTGCATTCAAGTGAGTACCTCAAGTGCTGAAAGAGCAAAAGTTATCTAAGAGAAGGTAAAAGACTAGAGCCAAACTAATTAGGACAGACAACATTGACATCTCTACAGAATCTGGAAGTTTCCATTAGCCAAATAAGTTCTATGGCCAAGTTCAACATCAATAGACTTAGAAAGCCTTCCACAATTAGAGGGATGGTAATAAATGTTTGCCATATAATAATAGAAGCTGCCAAATTATCTAAGTGACAAGTGAACTAATTATTAATCATCACTAATATACAAACTATTCATCTATTAAAATGTAATTAAAAAGCACTGATTATGATGTATTTTCAGGGAGAAAAGTTACATGTAAAAAGACATATAAATGATACACACATATGCATAGGGAAGATGTTATCGATGGTTTTCTCTGAAGATGAGCTCATTGCAGGTGTTTCCCCCATTTCCAATAGCTATTGAGCTGGACATGGTGGTACACACTCACAGCTCTAAGCACTTGTAATATTAAAGCAGCAGGATTGCCACGAGTTCAAGTCCAGCGTAGGCTACATTGTGAGTACCAGGTTATCCTGAACTACATAACAAGACCCTGTCTAGAAAGATCAAAACCAGAATAGAAAACAAACAAATAAAACAAGGCTTTAGTAAACAAATACTGAGTTAAATTGTTTTCTACCTTTTGAAAAACCTAAATCCTTACATAAGGGCATCAGCATATTAGCAGGGTTAGCTGAGGAAAGGAATTCAAAAGGACACTTTAAATCATCAACCCACAAATACACAAGGAATTTCTTGGTTCATATTTAAGAACCAATTAATATTCTGTAGTTTAAGCCTTTCACCTTATGAGCTTGTAAAATGTCTTTATCTCATTACTTGAAGGTTACACGTGCTCAGTACAAAACTTCCTGGGCCTTGAAGACATTCTGGTTTCCATTGTCATTACTAGGATGTCTGCTTTAGTCTAATTTTCAATTGGTTGGATGTAGTTTTTAGTTTCTCACCAAGAACTTCCTTGCTCTCAGCTGTTCCGTGATTTCATTGCAACATATCTAGCAAGGAGTTTTATTTCACTAGAAGTTTTTAATCATCGCTGTTGTTTTTAAAACTAGAGAGCAATTCCTACCAATACTAGAAAATTCAAAATTATTCAGCCTTTGTATTTACACTTTTAGTTTTATTTACTTATTTATAGATTGATTGATTGTGTGCAAGTGTGTGTGTGTGTGTGTGTGTGTGTGTGTGTGTGTGTACTCATGCATGCTGTAACACACATGTGCAGGTCAGAGGACAACTTGCAGAAGGGGGTTCTCTCATTTCACCACACAGGCCCAGGATCAAACACAAATCAAGTCATCAGGTTTGGTGGCAAAGTATTTTATCTGTTGAGCCATCATCTCGTGGTGCCCAAATTCTTTGACTATTTTTTTAAACCTCAGTTTCCCCTCCCTGCATTCTGGGAAACACCTTTATTTTCAGATTCATTATTTAGTTCTTCTGTTGTTGCTGTTTTTCAAATATACCTGATGATTTCCCAAAAGACTCCTGTCCTTCTTCAGCTCGTTATCCTCTTACTTTGAAACGTGTGGTTGATATTTATTTCACAGCATGCATGTCTTTACAAAATCTGCATCGTTTTGAGCCTTATTGGCCAGTTCGACTTTGCTGGGTTCTCATTTTTATTTGTCTCTATGGCTTATTCCCCTAAGAATGTTCCTTCCTGTTCATTGACTGAAGACGTCACCTTGAGGGGACTTTTTTGTTGTTGTTGAGGTTGTTTCTTGGTTCTAGTGTTCCTCCTTGCACAGACTCTAAGTGTGCCTCCGTGAGAACATGTAGATATGGCCATCAAGTGGGGTCCATATACCTGACACATAGTGGCTTTAGAACTTGTCTACTTCTGAGATCGATACTTTCCTATAATTTCTGCCTATCAAGGTCTCCTTCAGGGATTGAGAAATGGCTCAGTGGTTAAGAGCGCTTGCTGCTCTCACAGAGAGCTAGGTTCAGTTCCCAGCACCCACATAGCGTGGTTCACAATCTTCTAACTCGAGCTTAAGGGGATCTGACACCCTCTGTGGCCACCAGGCACACATGAGGTGCACGTACATGCAGACAAAACACTTAGGCACATAAGATAACAATAAATAAACCTAAAAGATAAAATAAAAAAAGATGTCCATGACTCTCTCATCAGAAAAATAATAATACAGAGATGTTATTTTACTACAATAAATTTAGTATTTGTAATGATTTTCTGGAAGTGCTTCTCTGGACAGCCATGCTCTCTCATATTTTTAGGAGTCAAAATCCTCAAATTATCTTTTGAATTATATGGTGATATGTCAAAAATGATCAATAGGATTTATGTGGATATGCGTGTCCACAAACCCCTAAACAGGCACATAATGCATAAAAGGAACTAAGAAGAGGCGAACAGTGCTGATCACATAATATGTTTGTATATATATAGCATGTTTGTATTGTTGTATAATATAGTTTTTGGAAGCTACAGACTCGAGAAATATAGAAATATAGGAAATACATGACTATTTCCTCAAGGAAATTATGTACTTTGTGATGTTGATCCCTGATGGTGGTTGCATAGTCCAGTGAATATTTTAATTATCTGAAAATTTGTAAAAAGTAAATGCATTCCTAGCATTCTACAATTTACATATAGCTAGAGATTTTAAAAAATATGCCAATTTCAGAGATACAATTCATATTAGACCACTTTACTTTTGTCCCTTGCTTTTAACTTAATTATTTTCACCCAAGAAAAAGATGATCTCATGACATCTTGATCCCTAACCTTTCTTATGTAGTAAAACCATCCGGCCCGCTACATAAATGAGCATGTAAGGCAAAACAGGAAAAAACAATTAACAACAGAAACTCCTACATATTAACACTGTGTTCTAGAGAAAGATCTGACGAGTACTTCGTTTTACTTTCAATGTTGCTGTGTTATTTCTGGCTTGTTTATTTTTTCAAAAACTCTATACTTCTGTTATTTTAACAGAATATTCCCAGTATTTGCAACACCAAGAATTTCAGCAGAAGTGTACAGACATATAAAATTCCATATGCTTTTTATGGACTATGAATAGACCTCTTTTTAAACTACACTGATGAAAATCCCCAAGGAAAGAACACAGCTGTGTGTGTGTGTTCGTGTGTGTGTGTGTGTGTGTGTGTGTGCGTGCGTGTGCGTTGTATCTACTTGTGTGCTTACACGTGTTTGTGGTTAACATGCTTTATGGTTGAATTATCTGAAGTGTGTTCCCTCTGTCCCATGAGGACTTGTACTACCTGTGCCTGTGTGGTATTTCTGTATCGTTTGCTTTTGCCTACATCTGAGAAATAATTTAGGAGAAACTGAAACATAAAATTTGATTTGGCATAAGTTTTTGTCTTTTTCTTTTTTTCTAAAAATTTGGCTAGTGTAGCAACTTGTGTCTAAGGAGAGTCAGGAACAAACAGGTCCATGAAAAGTGTGAACTTCCTCACACTTGAAGGCTTCCTCAAATCTGATATTTGGACAAACTAATCCCAAATACCCAAGAATCATTACCTGGCTCTGAGGATTTCAGTGCCAAGAGCTTATCTTCTGCCCATCACTGACAGTTCCTCTTCATGCTCATGCTTTCCCATGGAAGCCCTCTTCTCAAGATGACTCTTGAGAAGGGTTGAGTTTAGCTAGAGTGAACACTGTACAACTAAAGCCACAGAGGTACAAGTCAAATGTCTGTTTCCAGGTTCTTGTATGGAATATCGAAGCATGAAGGACTCTACTCCAGAATCAGACCAAAATAATAATCATTTTACAGCCAGGGATGCCTAATTCAATGGCATGGCACTCGTGCACATTAGCAGAAGTTTTGCAACTGTGTGCTGTGCTTGTTATGAAGCTAGTGGGAAGTAAACTCTGACATTGTATGATGCCCCATCAGTATAATTTTGATTTATTTTAAAAGAGAATACAAAAATCAGGTAAAATCCTCCCATCAAACTGCCCATTCATTGTTATCATCTTGTTAATGAATGCAATTTTATAGATTTACATATGTACTCTTGAGCACGGTATTTTTGCAGAATGAATTCACAGAGACCTGGGCTCTAGTGCTATATTTACCTTTTTCAATGTACTAATGTTTGGATGTTTATGATTTGAAAATACCCATCATCTTACAGTTATCTCAAATATGCCTTATTTTAGTGACTCATAGAAAAACACACTTTTAAAATGTCCTTTCGATGCTGTTGGAATTAGGTGACTGCTTGGATATCTGTCTGTGTTGGTGGATGTCACACGTCACTCACTACACGTTGAGGTGACATGCCAGATGGAAACTCTTGCCTTGGTGACTCTGAACAGACAAATCTAGCTGGCAGTGACACGAGAGCTTCATTTAATTTAAAGAACAGGAAAGAAACAATATGTGCTGTTGAGAAAACATGGAATCAAAGCAAGGGCGGCTTGGAGAGCATTCTTGTGGCTTCCCCCAAAAAGCTTCTCTTAATCTCTATTCTCTAACCATTGCACATTATTTTACAACCTAACTGGTGATAGGCAGTAATGTGTGAAATGTCTTATTCACCAAATTTGTTTTCTCTCAACCCGACTTTTCATATGATCATACTCAACTTTAGTCTTAATATTCAAAGAAGAAAATATCATGGGTGCCTCCTGAAGGCCCTTCAGCTGCTGCTTCTCAGTTTCAGCATATACTGTGAAGGCATTTTTCATTTATGAGGAGCTGCAAACTGTTCTATTGCTTTTTCTTCAACAGAAATATTTTCCCTAGAATTAAAGGCTGACACCTCCAAGTAATATTCTGCGTGGATGTAATTTCCTAGACACTTTTGGAAGCATGTTATACAGCAGTTTATAGGAGTTAGCAAACATCACCCTTTATCATGGGATACATTACACTCGAGTCTCATAAATATCCTGTTTAAATTGCCCCATGGAAAGCTCAGACATTGGTTCATGTATGGAATTCTAGCCCATTTAAGGTAGACCAACTGTGTTTACTGTTTCAGTGGAAAATTATCTTGACTACTCTGGTTAAAATTTCTAAAGGAAAGGTATTCTTTAAAGCACATAATGTCCTTCTGGATATTAGAATCTATGGTCCCGAGCTGTATAAGAAAGTAGGTTGAGCAAACCAAGAAAAGCAAGCCAGTAAGCAGTGTTCCTCCATGGCCTCTGCTTGAATTTCTTCCTCCAGATTTCTTTATTAATTTCCTACCATGGCTTCCTTTTATGATGGACTGCAATCTGTAAGCTGAAAAAAACCCTTCCCTCTCTGCTGCTTTTGGTTTATCACAGTAACAGTGTGGAGGGAACCAGCCTTTTCCACAAATGGGTTCATGAAAACTCTAAGCAGGAAGGAGTACAAGTGCAGGAAAAATGAGGAATGACAAATGAACAGAGTAGTTCATTCTTTCTATGGGACCCAAAGGAATGGCACGCACAATTGTGCTTTTAAATGACACATGGAACACGCTTTAGAAGTAAAACACAGGAGCGTTTTTAATGGGGAAGTAAAAGTATACATTTTAAGAAAAGAGAGGGGCAAGAGAGAGACTGACAATGCACCTTGTCAGTGGAAAACCTACACGAAGAAGAGAAGGAAGGAGAGGCTGACAATATACATTACCAGGGGAAGGGGTCCACAACAGAAAGAGAGAGAATTGTTCTGGCAAGAAGTTTAAAAAGCCAAGTACAGTTTTTTGGTATGTAGTTGTTGCTCAGGCCTTCAGAGGAACCGGTTTCATATGTAGATGTAGTCACGCCCGGAGTGTGTGTGTGTGGGGGGGTCCTTCCTCCTGGGACTTATCTTGTTTGCTATGAAAGAACGTTTGATTGAATACTGTTAGCTGAATAATATCTCCATCTGCATCAAACAGAGCGGAGTGCCATGTAGGCAAAGAAGGTTTTTATTTTATGGTTTTTAGCTGTTTAGTGTGTATTTATTTTTTCTCTATCTAGGCTCCTTTTGCTTCTATCTGTTAAAGGCTTGTCTCTTCCTGGGAGGCCCAACACCCATTCCAGGAATATCCTTTACAATGTACTATCAATATGAATTGGTAGCTTTACACATGCCAGGACTTAGAAGGCTGCAAGATATTTTAGAATGACAATTACTTTTGAGTAAAAAATGGCTGCTTCTCCTTCTCAGCTAACACCAGCCAGATAAGGTATTACTAGGCCATGCAGATATAATGAAAGGCTTTTGTTGCCATTACAGCAAAGGGGAGAAAGGAGTAAAATGGCTGGTAAGCCAAAATTCCCAGCCAGGGAGTCTGGAACCTTGTCAAGAGACTTCAACCACGTTGCCAGGGTATTAGGCCTCCCAGCAAACAGAATGAAAACTAGAACAGAAATTATAGAAATGGTCTAGGACTTTCAGTTGGTTTCTTGTACACAGTTTGTTTTTCCTATTGGATTATAAAATATTTCCTGGTATTAAAATTGGTTAAAATTTCTGAATAGGCAAAGGAATCCTGAACCTAAAGAACAAATCTGTAGACTTTTGAGTATCTCAACTCCAAATATGCCACAGAACCACAGTAACCAAGTAGCATGGTACCTATATAGTAACTAAACTCATGGACCAATGAAACACAATGGAGAGCAAAGAAATCCACGAGATTATACCAGCTGCTAGTATAATTGCCCAATCCTCATTACAATATTACTCTAAATAGAACTCTCTCTTGTGATCTAAACAACAGTCAGTGTTCGCAAAGAGACACTAGGTTCTTACATAATTCAACATCGAAAAAGATGACTTAGGATTAAAAAATAATAATAAAAAAATAAATAAATCATAGATTGGAGAAAGGGCTACATCCTCAGTAAATAGTGCTAAAACTAGTGCAGAAATATTAAATTAGACCTCCATACCTGACAATATGAAAAATAAAACTTAAAGTGTATTAAAGATTTAAATGTAAGACTTGAAACAATGAAACTATTGGAAGAAGCTGTAGGAAAAAAGTTCCCTAACAATAGCCTTGGTGATAACTTGTATGAAAAGGACTTTAAAAACATAGGCAACAAAGTCAATGCTAGAGAAGCAAGAATACATCAAATTGCAAATTGCACCAAACTTTTTGAATAGCAAATGAAACAATCAAGAGAATGAAGACACTATGTCCAGGATATAGGGAGCATTGAGACAAACAAACAAACAAAAAGCCTGGATAGTTAACAGATATCCAGTTTAAAAATGGGTAAAGATCTGAAAAGACATTTCTCAAAAGAAAAGATGCAGATGGCCAGAATCACAAAACAAAACAAAACCAAACCACCTCAGTATTGTTCATGTCAGGCAAACCCTAACTAAAGCCACAGTGAAATATCATCTCACCCTAGTTAGAATGGCTATAATCAAAAAGACCAAAAGTAACAAATGCTGGTGAGAATTCAGAGAAAAATAACCCTATGTGTAGCTGCTGGGGATATTATATCCCCAGTACAGCCATGACAGAGAGCAGTGTGGAGTGCCTCAAGAAACTGTGACCAGAACCACCACATGACCCAGACATTCCAGTACTGGGTAATATCGAGGCAAAGGGAATTTGTATTTCAAAGGGATACTTGTAAGGACAGGTGTCTGTACATGCATTGTTTCCACCATGCTGGTGATCCAACCTAAGGCTTTGCACATGAGAGCTAAGTACTCACCCACCAAACTATACCGAAGACTGTGCACCTCATGAGTATCACTACATCATCTATAATTGCTATGCTATGCCATCAACTGGGAGGTCCGTTCATTAATTCATTAATTAATAGATTTAAAAAGTGTTGTAATACATGCACAGTGGAATAATATTAAACTATCTCATGATAGGAATAGTCACACAGTAGGCTGAACATGACATATTCCAACCTAGGCTAAGCTAGGTCTCATTATAGTGAGACCCTGTCTGAAACAAGCAAACAAATAAACGAAATCTTGTTGCTCATGTGGAATTAAAAGACCCTGCGCTAAGCGAAAGAAGCCAGATAGACGAAGACAAAGCTTCATTCTCTCACTGATGTGCAGAAGCTGCAATGGCAGATTTTCTGAAAGTAGAGAGTAGACTGGTTGTCACAAGCAAGTTAGGAAGGTTAGAGAGGAGGAAGAACAGCAGGAGATTAGATAGAATAGGCACCAAAACGCAGTTAAAGCAAACCAACAATCTCTAGGGTTCACAACATAGTAGAGTGACAATGGTTTATAAAAAGTTATCATGTGTTTTATGAAAAACTAGAAGAGAGTTCTGAGTGCTCCCCCCAAAAAAGTTAATAAATGACAAAGAAGCACCCAGATTTGATCATTATACATGACCTCAAAACATATCTTAATAAAAAATATGGACAATAATATAAAGTAAAGATGGCTAAAATTCTTATGAATGAACTATATGTAAATCACTATGAGGTGATTTACTGGAGAGACACTAGCGCTGTCGGGTTTCCCATTCAAACAAGATCTCAGAGACTTTTATTTTTATGACAAGATATGAGAATCTTCCTCAAGGCCAGTGTCATGGTTGATGTAAGAGGTCCCTTGTTCATCATTCTGTCTTATAAGTTCCATGAGAGAACACTTTTGCTTTTCTTCCTTTTTGTTCTTGAACAGCATCAGCTAAAAGGATGGTTTCCTGTGGCCTCCATGCCCCTATAAAGCAATACTCTTTTATCAGGGTCCTTCAAACACAGCAGGCCAGGTTGGTTTCGCTTAAGATGACTTCCTTTATAACAAACATAAGTACAAAGTGATCATTTTATAGAAGTTAAGACATCAAGAAATAAAGTTCATTGGACTAAATTCAAACCATCTCTTTAAAATGGACACATTCACAGGAGTTGGTGAGAGTTCTGTTCTTGTGAAAATGGAATATATGTACAGGAAAAGATTGTGGACAAGTCTATTGTTAACAGTTGAAGATCCAGCAACAATTGGAAAATTGGGTAATAACTCAGCAAGGATATTGAAGGACACAAAACTGTTATCAACTTACAATCTTGAGTGGAAAATCATAGGATATGCCACACAAGAACTCTGGAAATACACCATATCTTTACAAACCTGTGGACTATACCATGGATATATTATGGACCATAAAACAAAGCGCAACACACTTAAAAAGTGAAATCCCATTCAGCTTGTTGTTTGTCACATGGAGCCAACCAAGATACCAGCAAAAGAAAAAGTAAGAAGAGATTCCTCTAGCTAGTTGAAACTAAGCTACTATTTCTAAATGTTCCCTGGATGAAAGAGATGATAGGAGAATTCTTAAAGAAAAGAAAACATATATTGAATGAAAATTAGATTTAAAGTCCACTTGTAACATGTAAAACACAGCTAAAGCAGCTCTGAGGGAGGAAATACAATACCAGATGTTTATTCTCAAATGCTGGAAGCAAATCACCAATAATAACTTCTCACCTTAGTAGCTGGAAAAAGAAGAGCAAAGTAACACAAAGCAACTAGAACAATAATGCTAAGAGCAGAAATCAGTAAAATTTAAGAGAGAAAAATCAGTGAGACAGAAGACTGATCCTTTGAAATGCTCAATTATGTGAAAACAATTTCCTTGACAGACCCTAACAGCATGACCAAGAGACTACACAGATTACTGATACTAGAAATGAAACAGACCTATATTAGGTCAAAAGGCTCAAAAGGGCAACGTTATAGACAAGTCTACACTCATTGGTGGGATAATGTAAAAGTAGTATGCCAATCTACCACAAGGCAGATCTACCAATCTACCAATCTACCACAATACAGGATGAAATAGATGACTATTTCTAAAGGCAGTAATGACTGAATTAACCATTTAAAAGTCACTTATGTGAATATGCAATGAATCAACAACACCATGTTCATGTAATCTTTTCCAGGAAATGAAAGAAAAGTAATCATTTTCAGTGACTTTTATGAAACAAACACTACCCGGATCCTGAGGGTTGGGGGTGGGTTAAAGAGAACACGCAGACAAATATCTCTCATGAATATAGATGTAAATCTCCTTTAGAAAGTACCAACAAATAGAATTCAGCAAGAGAGAAAAGGAATTATGCAGCATGACTGAGCAGGGCTTATTTCAGGGATGCAGTTCTAATTCAATATTAGAAAACCCATCAGGGAAATCTGCCATATGAACAACCTAAAAAAGAATAGTCACATGATCTCACTCGATGAAGAAATGGCAGATGCTAAAAACTTAACACCCACTCAAAATCAAATCTTTCTAATATCTAGAACCCAGGGGAGGGAGCTTCCTCAATTTAAGGAATATTACAGCTAACATTGTACTTAGTGACAGAAGACTGAATTCTTTCTGCTAACATCAGACACATGCCAGGTATGCATGTTCTCAGAAGTTTTACTCAAATAACAGTGAAAGTTCTTGTTAGTGCAATATGGAAAGAAATGGAAATAAAAGCCATACAATTCATAAGAAAAGATAAAATTATATTCATATATTACATGATTACCTATATGTAAAATCACAGTGAATCTATAAAAATCTACTAGGTTAAAGCAGGGGTGGGAGCACATGTCTGTAATTGTAGTACTTGAGAGGTTCAGGAAGGAAGATTGTAATTCTGAGGCTATCCTGGGCTATATACTGAGAGTTTAAAACTAGTCTGGATTCTATAATGGAACTCTGTCATGAAAAATGGTAATAATTGCTGAGTTGTAGTCATATGATATTGAATGAATATTCAGTCAAAAACATTTTATAGGTTCCAGTCCTATTAAGAGATGGGTAGTTTTTAATTTTAGTAGAAAAAGAGGTTATATATACAGTAAATATTGGTACTAATTAGAAAAGATTATTTAGAAGGAAATTTGATACTAAACATAAAAATGCAAAACCTCTCGGCCTGGGAAGATGGCCCAGTCAGTAAGCTTCAAACTGTGTAAGCATGAGGCCCGAGACCAGTACCTTAAAAGTCACATAAAAAGCTAGGCATGACGGCATCTGCCTATAACCCAGCACTGATGGGGAATTATCAGGTAGATCTGTGACATTCATGGGCCATTCAGTCTAGAAAAAATTAGTGAGAGACTGTCCCACAAAATAAAGATGGAGAGCAAATAGTTGAGGAAGGCACCTGACAATAATCTGGAGCCTTTACAACCAGAGGCACCCCCCCCACACACACATACGTCTGTATTAAGAACATACACCATAGGTGCACAACATAAAACACACACAACATACATCAGTATGTGTGTGACTTCCATACCCTCTGACACAGTTATGCCCTTTATACCCAGAAATAGTGATGGGGCTACTGGATACCTTAAGTCTTAGGGTTAGGGCTAGGGTTAAGAAGCAATTCGTGTTCAAATAAATGAACTTTGATGGATAATAACAACCTGTTATTGAATAAGAGTGATATATATATTATATATAATAATCACTCTTAATATATATATATATATACATATATATATATATATATGCTTTATAGACCATGTTGTAAATTAGATGTAAGAAGACACAGCTCAGTATGAATCCCTGAGTTTTTAGAGGAGGATTGCTTGTCTTTCCTGTTTATTCCACACACCTCTCCATTATACCTGAATGCAGCTTCAACAAACACATCTACTTTTGTACTTTTCTAATGAAAATGAAAAGGCAATGTGGTAGATAAACAATACTTACCATGAAGTACACTGAAAATTGTAGGAAGGATATGTTTTGTGAAAATTTTAGCTTGTTAATTTTTTTCAGTAATCTTCTTATTACCAATATTTGTTAGACCCTATATCTATGAAGTCAATTGTGGAGGTAAATGCAATATGCCCTGGTCAAAGATTTCAAATAGCTTAAGATGCTTTCATAGCATGGGTAAATATATCTTGATATATTTCTTCTATTTTTTACTTAATAATATGTCAGAGACAGAAAAGTTGCCTGCAGAGTCTTGTTTAGGAAAATCTATTCACAACCCTTCTCTCTTGTAGTCTTAACTGCACTAGAGGACACTGGGATCCTGAGTTTCCAAGTGTGGTCAATGTAAGCAGTATCGATGAGCTTGAGCTTTTCTTTAACAATGTGGCCAGAAAGCTTGGATGATTCACCAAGAAGTATGCTCTAGAGAAAATTATGTATCCTATAATCTACATTGAACAGCTATAAATTAAGCTTATACAGTATGGTACCAGTTGATACAAGAAAATGAATGCAGGACACCTCAAACTATGCTGCTATTGTGAATACAGAATACAGAATTTTTTTATGGCTTTGAAAACCCTCGTATCATACTGACTCAGTTCATAGTAGTAATAAAAGGTCTCCTGGGATGTTCACAGATAAGACTATTGGATAAACCCTTTGATCTTAAAGCAAGAATTCAGGAGCAGCCAATGTCTTGTAGCATCTCTCAAAATGCAATCACAAATACAATGTTTCACAGAATTTCAGAAATAGAAGAGATTTTATTCAGTTCTCATTTGGGGGGGTGATAAAAATGAGAATAAAAAGCTGAAATATATATACTTGAACCCAATTATTTAGATTCAAGTTTGTATTATGCCCAGAGCTCAGCAAAAGCTATGCCAGGGGCCAAGTAAATAACACACCCTGGTAGCCTAGACCACTATATCACCCACCACGACTTACTAAGCAGCATCTCTTCATCATTATTTGCACACAGCCATATAAGCTTCCCCTTATATCTGCTTCATGAAGTGAGAAAAGAACAAAGCATGGGTTGAAAGCTCCCTTTAGTATGTAGTGCAAGCTGAAAATGATGGACCTCACTATGAGCCCTCTCTATGGTGATCTTTATGAGAGATCTCTTTGGGTGGTACAACTGGTTTCTCTTTTTGTAGAAAAAGGATGATCCAAGATTATATTAAATGCAAATCCATGAAGTTTCAAATAGTTAGGCAAGAGATAGATGGAAAGATGAATGGCCAGAAGTTCTAAGATCATGGGGTGTAGATGGAGAAAATGAGAGCAGGAATAAAGTGTGAAGATTTTTGTATTTTGTGTAAATGTCCAAGGGAGAGCATCAACCCTGGGACAGTGACTAAACAAGAAGTCATTTAGAGTAGACAAGTCAAGCAGTCAGTGTCCGCCATCCTCTGACATCAGAGACTCCGATGTTTGAATGGGCAAATGAACAGAGTGACCGTGTGTCGGGGATGGAGGTTTTGCAGGGACCCAACCACACAAGCTTCCATTTACTAAGGCTGGTACAATTTCTATTACTGTCACATATCCAAGATAGCAACAGACGCTAAGCTCCAAATACAGTGCTACTCCTTCGAGACACCAACCAGCCACCTGGTAGCAAACTACGGACATTGGTCTCCTTCCATTCTCTAAGAGGTGACGATTGATTTTAAATTAAGTTTGAATCAGCAAATATTCCAGACATGGATTTACTCTTCCTGATGTAAGAACCTCAGACTTTACCATCATCCATAAGATTAAAAATAGTTCATTCCATCAGCATAGGAGTCAGAGCATTGCATCAGAATGAGGCAGGGCTTCTTAATCAGGGGGCTGTTCCAGAACCCTAGACTCCTACCACCCCCCAGACATTGTCCTCCTCTTCAGACCATAGGAAGATGCTACTGACATCTAGTGGCTAGAGGCCAGGGTTGTTGCTAAGCATCTTCCAATACTGAGGTCAGCCTTTCTTAATTAGTATCTGGTCCCAAACATCAATATCCCACTGTACTAAAACTCTAAACTGTGTGGAATCTCTTCACTGTTTTCTACAAGTCCACACTAATCTTCATTCCAATTAACAATTCCCAAGGTTTATATTCTTCAAAACCATTTCAAGACTTGTCCCTTGACTTTTGGATAATGTCTGTCATAACAGATGTAAGGTGATGATACATTGTTATGGTTTCAGTTTGTAATTCTCTGATTATTAGTGCTTGTGAGCAGTTTTTTACCCAGCTGTTGACAACATGTACGTATCTTTTCAGAAATGTTCATTCTGGTTCTTTACTTACTTAAAAAAATCATACTATTTGTTTTCTTGTTATTGAGTTGATTTCATTGTCACATGCTTTGAAAATCAATTCTTTATTAGTTGTAGAATTTGTAAACATTTTTTTCCACATGATAGGTTGGTTCTTAACTCTGTTGATTATTTCCTTTGCTTAATGAAAGACTCACTTTATAGAAACAGTGAAACAGTAGAGTCCCGGCCCTGTAACGTCCCATGTCACCCTCAGACAGTCAACATTAAAGAGCGGTAGGCCAGCTAAAAGGCACAGTAGAAACACAAGCTTGAGAACACTGCTAAGTGTGTTACTTTTCTTGTTACTGACTCTAAGTACCTGACAAGAAGCAACTCCAGGAAAGACTTGTTTAGCTCAGTTTCATGAAGGGGAAGACATGATGTCCGGGGCTCTTTCCATGGTATGAGGGCATGTCAGCAGGTCAAAAAGCAAGAACCTTAGGTAGGAATTGGAATGACCATATTGTTCCAGCTCTACATCTGCCAGATAGACCCCTACCTCCTAAAAGTTCCACAACTTTCCACAACATTGTCATTGTCTGGGAAGCAAGGGGTCAAACGCCTGAGCTTGAAGGGGACATTTTGCATTAGAAACACAACTCCTAAGTGAAGTAATCTTCCATTACACTATATAGACTCAAGTCAATGGCCATGGTATGGTGCTCTGCCAATCAGTTAAAACACATGGTGCTAATTAGAGTAAATTATGCCAGTAACGAAGAGTTGAAAGTAGAGATGACATACAGGGAGTTTCTAATTTACTTATTTTTTTCATGAGATTCTGATGCCTGTGTGCTTCCACAGCTACCCTTGGTGAAACAGAAGCTGTGTTTTCTGCCTATGTGCTTCATATTCCAAACATCAAAAGACTCAGTAAGCAATGTGGGGAGATGATATTGTTAGAAGCAATTTCTCTGATCACCAGAAGAATGGCTGTTAGCATATCAGGGAGAGGGAACAGCACATTTCGTACTTACCTATCTCTTGGTACTTCCTTGCTCAACTTTTGATGATAAATTAATAAAGATTAGCCATAGTCAGAGAAAGTATTGATGTCCCGGTATTTGGGCTGTAGGGATATTTCATCTTACCAGGTGAATCGTCACACCTGCCAGTTGTGGGAGATTAGATTAATTCTGAAATTAGATTTCTGAGAAGGGAAACAAAGGTTTCCAACATGGACAATTTCAGATTCAACTGCAAAAGGGAGAGCTATGGTTTACTCTGTTTACCACCTTCTACTAAGTTTACTCCGGAAAACAAAGAATAGCCAAGCTGAATTAGAGCACATAGTACTGGATACTGTGTTGTTCTGTTCAGATTTGCCTTCCAGGAAGGAAGGCCAAATTCTCTCAATTGCTAGAAGTATTGCTGGCTAGTCACATTCAGTTTTTAGAGCTCTTTGGAAGGTACATCTTCCAACATCTTTCTTGCCCAAGAGTACAAGCTGTATCCAAACACAGATTAGTTTCAGATATAAGGATTCAATCTCTTTCCTGAAGTGTCGGATGTATCTGAAGGACCATCCTTTCCTAGAGCATCCTAAGGTTGTTATTGCATCTAACCTTACAGTCTCTCTTAGCCGAATTCTGCTTTCTTCCCATCCTCCAATTTTCTTTATCCTAAATCCAATATCCCAGTCAATTTTCTGGAAAAACTGATCTTATATATACTATAGCATATGTCACAGTTCATTTTTGATGCTAGTACTATCAACTTGACAGAAGCTAGAATCACCTGGGAGAGGCTTCCAGGCAACACGCATGAGGAGGTACCTTGATTATGTTAATTGACATAGGGAGACCTGTTTTAACTCTTCTTTTCTCTCTTCTGACTGAGGACATAATGTGACCATCTGCTTCAAGCTCCCTGTAGAGGAACATTTAGTCTTTTAATCCAGCAGCATGCTCTAGCAAAGGATTGCATTGAAAGTCCTATGTGAAAGACATTGATCTCTGATCCAGCAGCATGGCTGCTCTAGGGTAGAAAGAATGTTAGTGTATACCTTTAAACCCAACTGAACAGAGAGAAGCAGGGAGTAAAAGCAGACTGTGGAAGCAGAGACAGGAAGCAGAGCTCCAAAAGACATACAATGAGTGCTCAGAGAGTAGAAGTAGAATGTAGAAGTGAGGTGCAAGCAGACATCAGGGCTTAGAGAGAGAAGCAAGGAATAAGCAGAAGCAGAGTACTCAGAAGGAAAAACAAGGTAGAAGCAGAGGTGGAAGAGATAAGAAGAAAACAGAGAGTTAGATCAGTCAGGAAGTTTGAGTGCAGTCAACTCACAGACAGGAGAAGCCAAAAAAGCAGAGTCAGTCCAGAATAAGCTAAGAGAGAAAACAGAGAGTCAGAAGCAGACAGTTTATGATTTATACTCTGGAGTTAGAAGGAAGCTAGTCAGAGTGAGCTCAGTCGGGAGTAAGCCTCAGAGGCTGAAATGTTTTAGGTTTAGGTTTGAAGATTAGATTGTAAGGGCGCTTAAAATTAGATTAAATGGAGGCTGAAACCCTTTAGGACTGGGGATTGAATTAGCAAAGAGTAAACTGTACTCTGCCACGAACCCAGGAGAATAATTAAATAAATCAATGCACATATCTATGCCTACACATCCGATGCCTTGATTTCTTCAACATAGTGACTGTCCCTTGAATTGTAAGCCCCCAAAAAAAACACTTCTCCCTTGAGTAGCTTTGATCAGTATTTTATCAGAGTAATAGGAAGAGAGAGTAAGATATGTACACTCAAAAATGTGTGAAACATGTTGCCTAAGCATGCCAGACTTTCCCTCTTTGACTGCTTTGTCTCCCAGATAACTGTTCACAGATACACAGCATTCATTTTATTCTCCACTCTGCCTGCTTTCCCATGTTGGGAAAATTGTCCTACTGTGACCCAGAGTATCAATTTTTAGAAGCAGCAGGACAAAATAAGCCTCAGACTATCTTTTTTTGTTTGTTTCTTTTGTAATCTTTATGAAGTATCTTACTATCAAAGATGAATGAAGATGTTATTAGTCTGCCATATGTTTTCCCCAAAGCATTTGAATATAAAATACAAATCCACCTTTATCTTGAATCAAACATATCAGGCTCCTTTCCTTTCTTCTCTTTTCAGGCATGTTGACTTTGCTCATGTTGGTGTGGATGTCAGTCACGTTTTGGAAGACTATAACTTTGAGTTATTTAAGCTATTAGTGTGGGTTTGATGTTTTTTATTTTTCTTTTTATATATCATTTTATGTCATGGGTGAAAGTGGTTAAAGCTAATGGCCAATGTCAAGTGCTAACTGAACAACAAATGGAGAGCCTTCACCAAAATTAAAGCATCATTGAAATTATTAGTCAGATTCTTTTCTTTACTGACAAAACCTAAAATAAAACTTTTCCCACTACACAGTAAATTCAAACAATCCCCTTAGATGGAAATTCCTGTGGAAAAAATGATAAAATCAGACTAAAACAAAAATAATTGGCATAAATTCTTTAATACTTATTACAATCTGGCAGTAAGCTACAAGGCCCAGCAGCTTCCTTTGGGAAAAGTTTTTAATCATAATTTTACTAAATTGATAATGCTTTAATTTCTTTCTTTCATTTTGTGAATTTGGTTCATGTTTATCAAGGAAAATTTTATCCTTTTAATATTTTTTCAGTTTGTTTCTATAAAAATTCATCACAGTATTTAATATTTCTTCTCTATTATTTATTAATTATTATTGTTTGTAGATGTGTGCACGTGTGTGTATGTGTGTACGTGTGTGTGTGATGTATGTTTGTGTGTGTGTGCAGACAAACATGCTATGGCAGAGGTGTAAAAGTCAGAAGACAATTTTTGAGAATTGGTTATCTACTTGCAACTTGGGATCTGGAAATCAAACTCGTGCCATCAGGTTTGCACAGACAGCCCTTTTACCTGATAAGCCCTTTGGACAGCCCTCATTCTCTATTTCACAAATTTCTATCTGGTATTATTTGCTCCAGCAGCAAAAAAAAAAAAAAAATCCAGTGCTCCTTGTAGTCCAGATACAATGATTAATGATTGTGTCATCGACAATTATTTTTAGTTCATTAGTTTGAAGATGCTTTCCCTCTATCTTCTCATTTTCATTATTTCTGTTAAGAGGTCTACCTTCTTTTATATTGTTGGTAATAATTAATATACCTTTCTTCCTTTTGATTCATTTGTTTTCTCTTCAACATTAGTTTTCAGCAGCTTAGTGTAATGTACCTGGGGTTACTCTTGTACCTTCTTCATATTTGATTTGAGTCTTTTAATGATGAGTAGAAAAAGCTTGAAATATCCCAGTTACATTTCTTCAAATATTTTTTTTCTACTCTCACTTTCTTCTTTTTCTAGAATCTCAATTACACACAATGTTAGCTCATTTGCTATTATTCCATGATGCTCTGTCAAAGAATTTTAATTTTTTGCTTTTGTTAGTGATACCAATTTACAAAAGAGTTGGTTTTCTTATGATATTTTATACATGTTTATGTTGCTTTGATCTGATTTGTAATTTTGATAAAAATTTACTAATAATTTTTAATAATTCTTTCTTATGTGAACTTTTGAAAACATCAAGTGTTAAACAATATAAATAATTCGTATCATATCTACAGAAACAGCGAGTTCTTATTCCTTTCTTATAAACCTTATAACTTATTTTCTGTTTTTTTGTCTTAGTGTCCTGGCTACAACTCGTAGTCTACACCAATAACATTGATAACAGCATTCTTTGTCTTTGGTACATCTAAAGCTTTATCATCAAAGTTGGCCAAAGAAATACCAAAAGACAACCAGGTTTCAAGTTTCTTCATCAGGAATGCTGTTCGTGAAGGTTTTGAAAGATAATATTGATTTCAAGGAGCTTCCTATTGTTGGTGCATTGCTATTTTCAAATAGCTTTTGAAATCTATTAGCATTTACCTAACTATTGGTAAAATTTGAGATGATGGTTTTTAATTCTCCAAACTTTCAAATTTCCTCTGCTTCAGAACACACTCAGGGCATTCCTTCTTTGCTGTCTAGAAGTTAGGTTGACCAGATGTCTGGCTTTGACTTAAAAAGTATGAGCAGAAGAAATATATGAACCTCTGGGACAAACTTTGCCGAGCTTTGCTGGCTTCCTTTCTTCTAATCTTGTAATTAAGTCAGTATATAAGAAGAAGGAGTTTCCATCCGTCAGGACCCATGGTGATTATGATGAGCAGACGTTCTTTGCTAATGTTCATTGGATAATATGAACAAAAATTTAATTCTTGTCATTATAAACTAGTCACATACTAGAGCCAAATCACCCAATCTGTCCTATCCTATATTTTCTATTTCATGCTAAACTGTCGTTTCATTAACCACAACATATTATATTTGAATATATTCATACCTTTGATTAATTCTTAGCCTAGAAATATTTTTTGTAACAGGACCTGTATTTAATGTTTCATATTTCTAGTAGGCAAAACCAGGTAGAGAATGTAAATTTAACATTTTCCTCAAAAATAATTTTTTTTTATTAAAGAAGAATAAATGAAAAATTATTGAACTTAGAGTCTGTCCTTGGGGCATAATGGAATGTTTGTTAAGGAAATAAATTTCCTTGGACAATTTCTACACTCATCAATTCAACTTAGAAATCTGGGCCAATGAGTTGGCTCAGTGGGCAGAGGCAGTTACCATCAAGCCTCATGACTTGAGTTCCATCCTTGGGCTTATTTGGTGGAAGGTAAGAACTGACTGCCTCAAGAGGCTCTCTGACCTCTGCATTATGCCTTGGCATCCACATTCGATTATCCACATGCATGTGTGTGTGCGTGCGCATACACACACACACATACACACACAAATAAATAAATGAATGAATGAATGAATAAATAAATGTATGCAATAATAAGAAAAACAAAACATTTTCTAGAAGAAGTTATTTGAAAAGGTTCCATGGAAGCAGTAATGTTTAAACTAGGCTTGAACACTAGAAAAAAATAATGAAAAATTCTCGGCAGGGTCTACTGACCAGGTACAGTGTGAGGAAGGGGTAAGCATACAGTAAATTGAGAAATTATACATTTTGGATTCTGTGGAACAGCAGGGCCAATTTGTAGAAACATGAACTTGGTTCTCTAGACATCACAGATTTTTAAGAAAGACAAAATATTGTGAGGTATGGTTATCATCGTGTTTAGGATGAATTGTGGGGAGGGGCAATACATGTGCGGAGATGACTGGGAAGACGAGGTGATCGGAGATGTGAATCAGGAAGAGGGGACTGAAAGGAAGGAATGGCTCTGAGAGCTGCTGAGCTCCATTGTTTAAAGATGTTTACACCTGTGCTTTGCCCTTGAAAATCTAGCATCCTAGTATTTTGTGTACCGTATAAATATGGTCTTTAACTAGAACATTTTATTGGCTAACCACCCAAAACACAGTATTTTATATTACTGAGCACTGGCTCAATATGAGAATGTTTGTCACCAAAACCAAAAGTAAAAACACAGATGCCTGGGGAAAGAAAAGTTGGCAGTACACACTTCTTGGAATAGAATTCTCTTTTCTTTTTTTTTTTTTCCTTTCTGCCACAATAGGCAATTGTGATTCAGGTGTATTTGTTTATTCTGGTAGAAAAAAATCCTTCTGCAGAAACAAATGTGCCATTATAAAGAGCGAGACAAAATCAACACCATCCTACTCCACCATGTCTTGCATGACTATAAGGGGATCACATTCAGGGACTGTCCATCAGTCCTCCTTTGTCTCCTTTCAGAAAGGCATCTTGCAGATTGTAATACTTCTCCAAGTTTTAAAGCATCATTTGCTCGGGCAAGAAGTGTTGGATGTCAAGGAAAGGATGAGGGATTGTAGACGTTTCTTATGTGGCCAATCAGAAAACCATTTCCTAGTGTACTCATCAGCATGCCTTTCTTCCAGTACGGGATTTGTTGCCTTTCTCCTGTTTTTGTTGTAAAACGCAGTGGCACAAGGTGAGCTATCTTTCTGCCTCTCAAAATAACTATGTATTTGGGCAAAGTTTATAGCGTTGGATTCTACTTTTAGCTAGGAAATGCAAACAAAGCTTGGAGACGGCTTGTTCCTTGACCCCAAATTCATTCCATGTTGCTATAGCATCACTCCTGAGAAAATGGGCGGCCCATTTTCCTCCCCATAGACACACTCAATGGGCTTTTGTCAACTCTTGAATTATAGCATTAAAATTTAAACACTGAAGATTTAATGGGGGATTATTATGACACCCCAGTGCATTCCTTCTGTTGCCATTAGCAACTACCCCAAGGATGAGGAAAATAGTTTCAGAAGCTGCTGTTTTCAAAAAATCAAAAAGAAAGATTCACCTTCCATTTTTAGAGTTACATAAACTGAAAGCCATACCAGTCCAGCATTGTAAGGGCTCCCCAACCCATCAAGGTAAATGATATTTTCATAGGACCCCAAAAGATGAACTTCAATCTGCTGCTCCCAAACACATTCTTCGCTGTCTCATAGATGTACAGAGACAGTGATGCTAAGTTCCCAGATTCAGATCCTTTAAGATCCTATTACATAAAAAGAATCCACCCAAACCTTAAGAGAGGTCTGTCCGTCTGTATGGTATGGTAATGACAGAGGCTGTTCTAGGAAGGAATCTGAGAGACTCAGCTCCTGAAACCTCATGAAGGGAAGGGAAAAGATCTTGTTACAATATTGTTTCTTTCATTGGTTTTATCATTGTGTTTCAGAAGACACCAACAATAAATAATAAAAGCCAGACAATGCTTGTGTTTTGTTTGATTATATAATCTGAAAAGTTTCTGTACATAATATTGCAACTACATTTTTTTTTTCAGCCAAGGCTTTGATTTCCTTGTCATTCTTAATCCTTGTTCCTTTTCTAAAGCCAACCCCAGGTATGCCTGCAGGACCATATCTTTCTGCTTAGCAACAGAGATCACGGTTGCTCTTCTTGCTATCAAGGAAAATGTAATGTGTCTTCTGTATTTTTTTTTCTGGGTGGTGCTTTTCAAAATTTTGTTTTATTTCAAGTTCCTAACAGTCTTTTGGAGTGAATGCAGGTTTACTGTGGAAACAACACAAAATGAGCGACTGACAATAAATCAGTAAATAATTCTGTGAATTTTCATCACTCAGAGATAAAAACCTGTTAACCTAAGTGGGTAGTTTTATATATAGCAGTGAAAATAGGACTTCTTTCACTGAAGATGTCCAGGGTCCTGTCCTTTTCTGCAGAGGTAATCCCATTGCCAAATTCTCGTGTTTCTTTTTAGTGAATTCCACATGTATTTTTATACATGCTAAATTTTATGACGTTTTCAGCATCTTCCTTTTTATATAACCACAAATATTGAAATCAGTATAAGCTGCAGCATCTGTATGGGGGGGACTTATGGATTATGATCTAGTGAGGAGGAATTTGAAGGCTTGAGGGAGGAGAGCAAGGGGTTTGTCTCAAACTCATCTGAAGAGAGCACTCTGCTATTCTGATCTGGATGTGAATTCTTGGTCAATGAATGGCCTCTGCTAGGGAGGCTTGTGAGGCCCATTTTATTTTACTAGTCATTGAGTCCCAGTTGATTTGAATGAGAGAGTCTTGGACTTCCATGGATGAGGTATTTAGCTTTGCCAAAAGGCCAGCAGCAAGCAACATTTTCTTCCTTTCTTTTCAGCACTGGGATTCAATCTAGGCCCTGTAGATACCATGCAAACTCTATACACCTGAGTTATATCCACAGCCTTCTTTTCATCTCTTGTTTTGACACAGGAGCTATGTTGCCCTGCCTGACTTCCAACTTGTAAACCTCCTATTTCACCCGTCTTGTAATTGGAGAATAAGCTGTGCCAGCAGGCTTGGCAACAAGCTAAGTTTTAAAATTAACCTTTTGCAAAAGTTGTGTCTATTAGCCACATCAGAGGGGCGATGGGCCCAAGCTGCCTCTGTTTTTTTCTGAGTCATCAATGGGCTGAAACTTAAGCTTGAAGACCCATTTAAGATCATGGGTTCCATTAGCATTTCTCAGCTTGGGACTACTGAGGTAAGGGAGTCTATTCAGACACAGCAGCCACAATAACCATGTTTGAACTGATCCAAATTGCTTAACTCATCAATTTGAATTCCTTTCTCTAGTGCAAGCACATCCCAAATCCAATTCACTAAAGCCTAATGTCTGCTCAACCTACCAGACGCGATAAGATGTTGACTTGGACACTTGTAGCCAACAGATTTCCCGTCATCAAGAGCCTAGTGCATATGGCCAATGGTCTCTTCCGAGGACAGGAAGACCTCTCAGTTCAGCAGCTGCAGTCAAGGCAGAGGGGAAAGGGTGATCAGAGGTTATCAAAAGTAAGTGGTCCTCCCTGGTAAGTGGTATATTGAACTCAGTTGTGTAGGTTTTGAACAGGTGCATCTCAAACCAAAGAACTTCTGATGATCTTGGTCTACCCAAGACACTGTGTTGAGTTCTACCATTTATTACATTTCAGCTTTGGAGATTTTGGTTCATTAGCTTGTTGCTTCTTGGCCAGGGCTTGAAAGCTTGCTTCCCTGTTGTCAAGGTAAAAGTCACTCACCCATCTTCCCAGAAAGTAAGTGCAAAATCACCATACAACATTTGGGAAGGTTGTTTCAGTCACATTTCTCACTACTCAGCTTCCAAATACTCATTCATGGGAGGTACTGTGGAGGCCTCTTGTTCAGTATTTGCTAGCAGATTCCAGAATCCTTGCCAGTTTTTCAAATTCAGACTGCAGGATCCACACCCTTTCTCTTTCTGAAGGGTCTCATGAACTCCAGCATCTTATTATTGTCTTCAAATTGTTAAGACCCGCAAAGGATCAGATTTTTGTCTCTAAATAGCAAACTGTCCTCGTTTGTTTTCTGTTGTGATAAATATAATGCCAAAGAGCATCTTGGGGACAGAAACGGTTATTTGGTCAACAGATTATAGTCCTTCATAGAGGGAAACTGAGGCAATAACTAAAGAAAGATCATGGAGGAACACTACCTACTGACTTAGGCGTACATTCAGCTATCTTTATTAAGCTCAGGACCACTTGCATAGAGGTAGCACTGCCCACAATGGGCTGGACTCTCCTATATCAATCAGCAATCAAGGAAATGTAGTGGGTTAAAGCCCCAGAGACCACTCAGCACAATGAAAGTTCTAGTTGAAAGTCTGTATTACGCAGACTAGTGACTGCTTGGAAACACTTCTCACAGAGCAGCCCTGAATGCATATTGCGGGTTTTTTTTTGGGGGGGAGGGAGGGTTGTTTGTTTGTTTGTTTGTTTATAAAGACAATGAACACAGATAAGCTACATTCTGGTTGGCAGTTGCAGGAGGAAGCAAGCAAGCAGTTTAACAAAGGCCAAAAACGTGAAGTTTGCTGGGGCATTTTGACCCTGAGTTTCTATTCCAGGGTTGAGTGCTTTCCCATGGGACTTCTCAGGGCAGGGGGTAGAAATCAAAGATAGCTGAGACAAGATGGAGAAACCTTTGTCCTGTTATGAAAGGGTTCTAAATACTTGAACAGAATATCCAAGCAAATGCATTCACCTCACACATATAAATATATATGTATTACACACACACACACACACACATATATATAAATAAAATGTGTATATATTATATATACAAATAAGTATATATATAAATGTGAACATATTCATGTATACACATTAGATATATGAAGAGTTATACTATGTAATATCATTAAATGTAATTTCTCTTTCAAAGAACATCATACTGGTTATGAGAAATCACAAGGTGGAATTTTATACAGGCTGTAAGTGTGGTTGGTGAACACAGGGTTTCTCATGTATTTTGACTTCCATGATTACAGAGAAGCAAAGATCTGGGAGTAGATGTAGACAAGGACAGATAATGGTCATTTGGAAAGCATGCTCAGTTTTTCCAATGTCTTCAATGGTTGATGTGAGTTCAGATTTACAAGGATCCTGCTTAGTTTTCATTTCATCTCAACCCAAAGTCCCTTTTCTGTGGTTTTGAAACTGAATAGTACACTTTTCCTTTGCATGTCAAACACCCTGGAATGCTTCTGGGTTTTTGTTGTTATGCAACTTGAGTGTCTGCACATGGTTTTTGCCTTAAAGACACATGCCCTCATGGAAGGGCAAATGCTCAATTGTTGGTCGAAGACTTTTACAACATTGCCCCAAACACCACTGAAAACTCCCAGAAATGCCAAGACTGGTTCTTATGCCTTCTGCCACAAAGACTGTGGGAAAAGCCCTTTTTACTAAATCTTACTTCTAATGATCAGGAGTCAGGTTAGAGTCACACATCATTCCTAACAAAAATCAGGATAACCCAGCATTCTGACTCCTAAAATGGGGATTAGGTTATGGAGAAAAATAAAAAAATATTAAAGGAAGTGACCCTGATAAATATTGACTTTCTGGAAAGTTTGGATCTCTTCATGCTAAATAAAAATATGAGGTTTCTTAGTGACACTTGACCTATGAAGTCATCTCCAATAATATTATAATACACTGGACAAGCACTGCAAAACAAATGAATGTCCAAATGAAGCCAAGTTATTACAACAGCGTTTGACTAATTTTCTCCATATTATGCTTTCCTTGCCAATTACTACTCACCTCCCCAGCATGGAGTTTATGGTTCATAGGAATTTCAGTATGTTCATGTCCTGAACTTACAGAATAATACTTACCATAAAGAGTAAGTATAAGCAAGATGCAATGGTACAGGAATATTTTAGTTCAGAGAGGAAGATGGGAAACAGCATGGAAGACCTGAGAACGCATGAGAAACAAGAGATGAGTGTTCTTGTTTGTATTTCCCTTAAGTGTTACGCCAAGAATTCTAATTTCTAGGTTCCAGCTCATTTCTGGATTCTTGTAAACAACAGTCAAAGTCTGAGGCTCCCCTAAATGTTCTTCTCTTTGATCTTAACCTGGCCTAGGTTCTTTGCATCAATATATTCTATAGGAGACCACAGTTAATACGATACTGTGCTCAGCACAGGCATAGCTCTAACAAACAACACTATCAATGTATATATTGCTAGTGTATGTAAGGCAAAAGAAAAACATTACTTCTCAGTACCAGGTATGATACATAGAAGAGTCTGTATCCAACAGTGTGTGTCCCTGTACTCAGAGGACATTTACCACTCAGTCAAGGAAAAAGACCCTTTTGTAAGAAATGAACACAGGCATGTACAGTGGGGACAGAAGGAAGAAGTGCTGTCTGCTGGTATAGAACTCAACCTCAAACTTTGAATATTGGTATTTTAAAAAATGAAATGAACCATTAACAATGTCTTGTTCTCCATCTGGGATGGGATATTCTTTCAGATCCAGAATTGCAAGCCACATTGAAATAAAGGAACCATGACCTAATTGATGCAGGATGCTCTTCTATGTTAAATTTCAGGAAAACTATCTATGCATGAAGTAGACAGCTTGATACTATTTAGAGATCCTTCCATCTAGATTTAATGCATAGTTCAAGAAATACCATCAACTTCGTCTACATAAAAATTCTCACTTTATCAAGTATTGACCCAATAACCATTAGTTTTTATCATTGAGAAGGAACGATACAGTACTTTTCTTCAGATACTAAGGTGATAAAATGGTGGTTTGGCTGACTGATTGAACTTACTTTTCAATCCACTGTGGTTTTATAGAGACATGATCTTGGCTTCAAACGCCTTCTTTTCTAATTTGGTTATGATTCATTTTAGGGCCACGAGAAGGCAATAGGTTCAAGCCCCATGTGTCAGTATTTTAAGAGTAACTCCCACTGGGATCATGAATGAACTCACTGAATGAACAACTGATAGACAAGAGGAGAAAGGAATGTTAAAACCCCAAAACAGCCACACAAGTAAGCCTGGGACCTTTCCTTCAGTGTCACTTAATATTCAATATCTTCCCTGGGCAAGTCATTTCAGTGCTAAGAGGGGGTCCCTGGAAGAAAGTCCAGACTTCTTACAGTATTGCTCCTCTACACATTAAAACCAAGTTCAGTGAGCTTGAAGGAACATCATTAGCAGCAGCAGAATTAACATCTGATGATGTTGATGACAGCATCATCTCCTCCTCCTCCTCCTCCTCCTCCTTCTCCTCCTCCTCCTCCTCCTTTTCCTCCTCCTTCTCTTACTCTTCTTTCTTAAATATGAGGTCAGGAAAATCTTGATCTGGTCCTTCTATATGACTATATGATATTCTATATGTCTCCCTTGCTCTGCATACCTAAATCTTGGTTTAAAACTCCAAGTGTGGCTTGACATCTCTAGCCCTTTCTAGCTCAATTGATTCTATCATTGAAAAGAGAAGGGCTCCTCTAGGCTCCTGATTTGAATACCATGCTGCTGCCCGATCTGAATTAAGCTGTCTGAGTTATAAACTGGCTACAGACTAAGCTTCTAATGGAAACAGCCAGTGACCCTTGGCTGCAGCCACACTTGCAGTTCCCGCTATAGTATTCAGTTACGGCTCCCCTCCCTGGCCAGCATCTGCCTGTTACATAACAGTGACTGTTGCTGGATTACTTAATCCCTTTGCCTAACCCTAATTGCACAGTCTGCTTGCGGCTTCTGTAATACCTGGTTCTCTCCAGCGACACACTCCAAGGGTAGATGTGGCTGCCACCGCCAAACCCTGCTCTCGCTGATTTAAAATAACACAGTCGTGTGTAACTTGCAAATGCTGCCCTTTGTAGAGGACACTATTTCTGCTTTTCCCTTCTGTCTCTTTCTAGCTGGCAAGGAACTCATGCCCAAAATGACATAGCACTAGGAAAAATTCTGACAAATAATAAAATTGTCCAGTCCAGGTACAGTACATACTGTCCTCTGACTTACTGCACAGACCAAGTGTGGAGGCATCTGGAGCCACCGGAAAGTCACAGTGAGATGATTCACCTTAAATCCAAGTCTAATATGGAATAGGAGCCACGGGTTGTACCATTGCCTGCAGCCTGCAAGCCCTTTGACCCAAGTAGCTTTCAACTCTATGCATCAAAAGGGCTGATTTAGGAGATTAGAAACAATCTGCCTCTATATTCCACAAGATACATCTCAAAATGTACTTCTCATTTTTATTTTTATTGTTTTTTCTGTTTGAAAAAATGTTGAATTCCTAATTTAGAAAACACAAGTAAATAGAAAACCAAAAATATAAAATAAGATTTAAAAAAACCAAAGAATTAAAATAGATAAAAACCTAATTATCAATCTATGTCTTTCCAATGTATGCTTACATTACCACAATAAAAATCGTGGTGATTGTAGGTTTATGCAGTTTTTATTATTCTCATGAAAATTTATAATTTTGTTTATGAATGATTTGAAAATAGTATAATCTATTAACCACTATGTACTAATCCATTCTCTGCTTGTCTAAAATTTAGATTGTACCTAAATTCTTTTAGTATAAAGAATGTCACAAAAACTTTTTTTTTTTTTTTGAGACAGGGCTCCACTGTGTAGCTCTGGCTGGCCTGGAACTTGATCTGTAGACCAGGCAGGCCTTGGGCTCACAGATATTTGTTTGCTTCTGCCTCTTGAGTGGTAGGGTTAATGGTGGACACCACCACATTGGGTATAAAAATATCTTTTGCGAACATATTTTCTGAACATCTGATAATTTTGTTTCTTAATCCATAATACTAAAGAAGGTACTTCTACAGCATGACAACTAACTCTTAAAACTACAGCTAAAATTTTAAGTTATAGAAGGGAATCTTAGCGCAGAAGTGATGATTCATTAGAATTGTAGAAACTATAGAATATAGAAAGGAAAACCACCCAATGTTATGCAAAGTGTTTATATGGTGGGTTCCTTTAAATTTTATTTTCTTCCTTTTTTTTTTTTTAAAGACAAAAGTTCTTTGTTGCCAAGGCTGGTCTTGAATTCCCCTTGTCATTAGTGATGACCTAGAACTCCTGATCCTCCTGCCTCTACCACCCAAGTGCTGGGATTAAAGGCATGTGCCATTATGGTTTGCTGTGATGATAAGGATTGATTGTAAGACCGCATGCAAAACAAGCAGACTGCCAATTGAGCTTCATCCTTATGTCTCTCCTTTGATTATTTGGTACTTAAAAATCAATATTTTATATATGCTAAAGACCAAAACACTCTACTGAAAGAGTAAAGATTTGTCAACTACATTTATCAGATGATTAATATAAAGCAAAATTTAAAAATGACAAGTCACATAGGAACCTGACCACTATATGATTTTAAGCATATATTTAAAATGTGTTAGTAAAAATGTGCCAGCCACCGAAATTAGCTATGCAGTTCTCTTACAAACCATCATCTTCGTCTGTTCCGGACCTCCTGCTTCCCTGGTCCAGCTCTTCCTTCTCCTCACCCTCCCCATTTTTTCCTCCTCCTTCTCTTCTTTCTCCTCTTCCTGATCATCTAATGTCTCCCTGCTTTCAGAGATTTTTTTTTCTTTCCAATAACCTCGATTTTAGCTGGTCTGGTTTCATATGTAATTATTTGTAGGTATCCCTCTCTGACTACCAGGTCTAGTCAAATATCTGTTCTATATAACCCAAAGGGCCTCCTGCTTCCCCAGCATGACACTATTAGTTTTGCCAGTCTACAATTTGACAAAACCATTGTCTTATAGCCTCTACCTATGACAGTGATTTCCATGTAATCGACACCCAACTGTTTCTTGGAAAAATAATCATGTTATATACTAATTGTTGATCATTTTGATCCTACGTGGAAAATGTTTATTATATAATCCTTACACAGATTGAAATTCAGTAGATTATATATACAATATACAATACAATGTTTTCTGCTTTTATTTCATTAGACAGTTTACACTCCACAAAAAGTCTATGTTGTCCTAAAGATTCCAAGAACTCTAGCCTCTATGGACTTTTTTTGCCACAGTTTACTGGATTTTTGATCCAGATGACAGTGTTGTCTCTCTGAATTGCATCTAACACAACATCTACCAATATATGCTTTCCAGAGGTGAAGGGGAAATTTGGTAACATGATATACTTATGAAAATCCCGCATCACAGGGCAATGTTTACAAGGTGGAGGGTGAACAGAGTCAAAACATCTGCATTAAGAGCCCCTGGGGACCAGATTGTCAGTGGCTGCAGACCATTGGAGTATTCTTATGTCTTGGTGGTTACAAACCTTGTCCAGCCCATAATGCTGCTGAGACAGTGTCCTATACCCTTTTTTTTCTTGGATGTTGATAGAATTGGTCAATTCAACTATCAGTAATTTAAAACTGTCAGGCTTCACTATGATGCTTTACATCAGGTTATTTCTTTTAAAAACTATCATAAAGTTAATTAAATATCAATTGATTTTAAAATGTGTCTTAGTAAACTTTTTTCATCATTATTAAACATTGATTCTGTTTTTCATGATGTTATATTCCCTCATAAACTGTAGTTCTCATGTTGTGTTAAAACTACCATGGAGATTAGAATATTATTATTTAAATCCATTTTCAAAATCCTAGTGTTTCATAAATTAAAAAAAAAAAAACGTACTGAGAAAGTGGGATTAAATGTAAAACACACCTTTATATTTGCTAGGAAAGAAGTTGATGCTTGAAACCTATACAGAGATCATGATTCATTTCCAACATAAAAAGGAAGTTGACCCCAATAGGCTTAGGTGCCTGACAGACAGTTCTGTTTCATCATAGGTGCCTGGCACTAGGATTAGTACTGGTACTGTCACAGATTTCTCCGATTAATGCTTCATATTTGACTCAGAAGCTGTCAATTGCTGTCCATACACTGGCAAAATAAAATATTCACAGGAAAGAAACTTCCAGAAATTTTAAAAATTGGATTCTAGAGAAATCTAGATAATCTGTTAATAATGAGAATTCCTCTATTCCACACCCTTGAGAAGACAGGGTTTTATAGTTATGTATGTCCTAGTCCTATGAGTTGTCTATCCCTTCATACCAAGATATTTCACTTAAATTCTGTCCGAAAGATGGAAATAGACACACAAGGTGTGTGTGCTTAGTTTCTAGTAAAGCATATAATCAGCGGAATTGGCTGCTTGTGGACACTCCTTCCTATTGAATATTGTATTGATGTGGTTTTAAAAGAGAGTTTATTCTGTGCAGATGTGTTCAGAACTCTCTGGTTTTGGTGAATTGCCTGGGAATGAGGAAGATATTGTCTCTGGTGGCAAATTCACTTGTATGTGTGTGTGTGTGTGTGTGTGTGTGTGTGTATGTGTGAGTGTGTGTATGCCTGTGTGTGTAAAACACTCTTCTTGTTGTTCATGGGTAGAAACAGAGGTTGACACTAGATAGTTTCCTTTATCGCCCTCCATTATTTATTTACTTATTTATGTTTATTTATTTTTGAGACTGGGTTTCTGGCTGAACCCAGAGCTGGCTATTTTAGCTAGACTGTCTGGCCAATGAGCCCCTTGGTAGCTGCCTGTCTCTGCCCACCCAACACTAGGGTTACAGGCACATACCACCATGCCCAGCATTTCCACGGGAGCTGGGGATCTGAAATCAGGTCCTCATACATATGCAGCAGACACTTTACCCACCGAGTCACCTCTCAGTCTTTGTGGCAAATTCTCAAGTAGGCAGAGTACCCAGCTTTGTACTCCACAGACCTTTCTGGGCATGACTCTGAACATCTACATGCCCGTTGTATCATTATGTATATTTATTTGTAATATATAAGTTTTGTGGTGCCACTTAAAGGGCTTATCAAAATACCACTGTCAAAAACCACACAAATATATGTAAAAGTAAAGTGCTGTAAACTATAATAACATTGTTGTGTGGACAGCAGAGTGAAAAATAGACACTCCACGTAGGGATAATCTTCAGCAGAAGACAGAGTCCAAACACCCAGTGTTCTGCGGTAGGATCTACAGCTGGTAAACCTCTGCCCTTATTTGGTCTGGATCACATGTTTCCAGAAGTTGTGTAGCCACCCAGTGGAACTCAGACACAAAACAGCCTTAGTCATTGGGTGATTTCTAATTACTTATCCGAGTTTAAAAAGTACATTTTTGGGGCATGACAGACTGAAATGCAAGAGCATACAGTACAAACTGTACACTCATAAAAGTTGGTCTTGTGTGTGGGTTGGAGTCATGAATTCTCATGGCTAGAACAACTCATAATCACATTCTTGGGTTTTGGATTTTTTCCTCTTTTTAATATTTCAAGGATAACTGCTATGTTGTAAGTCTAATTTTTTTTTAAATTGGATTCTAGAGAAATATTGGTACTAATAATCTAACAAAAACTCAGACTAAACCTTTGACAAAATGAAGACCATTTTCCAAATGATTAGTCAGAACTCTATTCTGATTTGGAATCTGCCTAAAACAATGAGGGCGGGGGGCATATACAAATCAAGACAAAACGAATAACAACTATACTCAAGTGGCCATGTGTACACAGCCTCCAGAGTTGTGTAGGTCTGTCAATAACAGGACTAACTACTCATCAGCAAGCTGAGTGTTTAATGAAGGTCTGAGCCAAAGCCAGGATGATGTCTATTATAAAACCATTATACACAGGAGATAGTCTGCCTTGGGGTCATATAATATGAAAGCAGCCACAGACCTGTTCAGCCAATCATTCCACTGTAGTTTAACTTCTCTGACTTTAAGACAGTGGAAAAACAGATTCACAAGACAGAAGATCCCTATATGTGGGAATGGATTAGTATAAAAGGAATGTCCTCCTTCCTGTACCCTGTAGCATTGAATTTCTTTGTGTGGGCTGCCTGTGTTTACCCACACATGTGTGTTGAAGGCAGAGGACAACCTTAGCTGTCATTCTTCATGAGCCTTCCTTGTTGTTTTGAGACAGTGTCTTTCACTGGGACCTGAGGCTTGTTGATTAGGCTAGGCTGTCTGGCTAGGAAATATTGCCCAGATCCTTGTGTGGCTGCCTGCCCAGCACTGGGATTACAGCATACTCCGCCATGCTTGGATTCTTATGTGTGTCCTGGGTATCAAGCACTGGATTCTCCTGCTTCTGTGGTACAAGACTGACTGAAATTTCTCTGTAACTCACAGAGCTTGGCTTCCTGAAGACCAAAGATTGATTTATTATAATCCCAGCAGATATCATAGTGTCAGTCATATTGAATTTTTAAACAAAGTTTATTTAATTAAATTGCTGAGAGTTTTGGTCATCTACATAAAATCTCCAGATAGGTTATAATAAAATTTCCTAAGTGCACTTAAGTAACTCTTATGGTAACTCTGGAGTTTTGAGGACTTATTAAAAGTAGAGTATAAGTCACAGACTGAGATTTAGAGTGTCATTTAAATCAAGGGATAGCTGGAATATAAATAAAATTACTACAGTTAAGATACTAAATGTATTACCTCTCTCTGCATGTATGTGTGTAGTATAGTGTCTTTATGTTCACATTTGTGTGTGTGTGTGTGTGTGTGTGTGTGTGTGTGTGTGTGTGTTGTGTGCATGGAGGTGCGCATGTTTCATATACATGTGGGGACCAGAGATTGAATTTGTGTGTCATCCTGTACCTTCACCCCACTCCCCCTTATCTTTTGAGATAAGCTGTCTCACTGAATCAGGCATCACATATTGGTAGACTGGTGTGAGATCTGAGGGTCTGCCTGTACCAGATGCCTTTTCTCCTATTAGAATGCCAGGCACGGGCCACTTTATCCAGCTTTTTTCTTAGATGCTGGGGTTCTGAATGCAGATCCCCATCCCTAGTTGCAGGTGCTTTACCAATAGAACCATCTTCCCAGCTCCGAGACTGAGTTTGTCTTTACAGTCCTTTGCTAAGAAAAAAGGATTCTCATGCTTCAGGGAGTCTAAGAGTCACTTTCATAGTACGTAACTCTTCAAATTCAGGGACCACGTTTAGAATGTACAAGTGAGTTCTGCAAATATTTCTTGAGACATTACCTGATACCGTTCCATGTGGAGATGTAGATGTCAATAGGATATACACGCTTCTGGGCTGCTTAGGAATCCCAGTTTACTATTCAAAGAATTGTACAACCTTTAGTACTGATGCTTTCAAGCATACACTAATGTTAAGGGAGTAGTTTATGGGAATTAATGAACATCTTACCATAGCCTCCACTATGGGACATTTCTGTTTCTTGTGTGCCTCTGTTCACTCTTTACCTCTTACCAATCACTGTTCCCTTTTCTCTGTTTCACACAAGACGCAATGACATGTGTACTTTATAGATAAGGTTACCCTTAGGTCACTACGCCTAAACTGTCCCTCTATTACTACTTTTATGTGTCTAAGAAACAAAATTCTTTACTCAATAAAATTTCTAATTGTCTGAGTTTTGCTGGATACATCCCCATGACATCAACTAACATGGACTTCATTCTCTTAATTTCTTGTAAATTGTGACTAGCCTCTATAGCCATTCTCAACCTGTGAGGTTGCGACCCCTTTGGAGAATTAAACGACCCTTTTCACAGGAGTTGGCTAAGACCATCTGTATATCAGATATTTATATTACAATTCACTATAGTAGCAACAAAAATTACAAAATTACAAAAATTACAGTTATGAAG